>LN483354.1:93058-524425 GCA_900002565.1 Culicoides sonorensis | reverse complement strand
AGCAAACTAAACTCAAAAATAGTGGAAGACAAAAATTTTAGAATGGCACAACGAACCAAAAAAATCAAAAATTCCGATTTTTCACACTTTTACTCATTTTTCCGAAAAATTTTCCTCTAGAGGGGTCTATATCTTTGTTTACCCCGCATCTTTAGACCTCCCTGGAACTGCTCCAGCAAACTAAACTCAAAAATAGTGGAAGACAAAAATTTTAGAATGGCACAACGAACCAAAAAAATCAAAAATTCCGATTTTTCACACTTTTACTCATTTTTCCGAAAAATTTTCCTCTAGAGGGGTCTATATCTTTGTTTACCCCGCATCTTTAGACCTCCCTGGAACTGCTGCAGCAAACTAAACTTAAAAATAGTGGAAGACAAAAATTTTAGAATGGCACAACGAACCAAAAAAATCAAAAATTCCGATTTTTCACACTTTTACTCATTTTTCCGAAAAATTTTCCTCTAGAGGGGTCTATATCTTTGTTTACCCCGCATCTTTAGACCTCCCTGGAACTGCTCCAGCAAACTAAACTCAAAAATAATGGAAAATAAAAATTTTAGAGTGAAACAATAAACCGAAGAAAGCTATTTTTCCGATTTTTCGCATTTTTCCGAAAAATTTTCCTCTAGAGGGGTCTATATCTTTGTTTACCCCGCATTTTTAGACCTCCCTGGAACTGCTCCAGCAAACTAAACTCAAAAATAGTGGAAGACAAAAATTTTAGAATGGCACAACGAACCAAAAAAATCAAAAATTCCGATTTTTCACACTTTTACTCATTTTTCCGAAAAATTTTCCTCTAGAGGGGTCTATATCTTTGTTTACCCCGCATCTTTAGACCTCCCTGGAACTGTTCCAGCAAACTAAACTCAAAAATAATGGAAGACAAAAATTTTAGAATGGCACAACGAACCAAAAAAAACAAAAATTCCGATTTTTCACACAAATGGCGATTTTCCAGTCAATTTTCCGATTTTTCCGATTTTCCTGATTATTTTATGATTTTTCCATTGTTTTTGTGGTTTTTCCGATTTTTTTGCAATTTTCCGATTTTCTGACTTTTTTCCGATTTTCCTGATCATTTTCCGATTTTCCCGATTATTTTCCGATTTTTCCGACTTTTTTCCGATTATTTTCCGAACTTTTTCCGATATTTTACTGGCCCAAAAAATTTTACGTAAATGGACACCCTAATTTTTCCGATAATTTTTTAACAGTGTAAAAAAAAAATCGGAAAAAAAAATCGGAAAAAACTTCACAGTGGTTGAAATACAAAAGAAGACGACACGTGTTGAATTTTTCGAAATTATTCTTACAATTTAACACGTTGATTATTTTTTTGTTAATTTTAAATGTAGAGTGAAAATTAAAAGTGACAAGGTAGACTAAAAAATGTAAACTCTTTTAAAAGTCATTAAAAGACAAATCCACGAATCTGACATTATTATATGTTAAAAATACAATTTATGTGTGTATTCAATGTTCGCATAAAAAAATATAAAATCTGAATGAAAAAGTATTCATTGAATTATAAAAAAAAGTTAAAAATCCCATTAAATCTCTGCTTTTTAATGTAAAAAATGTGGTTCAAATGCTGAGAATTACAAAAAATAGGAATTAAATGTGTTTTTATTGTAACAACAAAAACTTTTTTTATTTTATAACATCCAGAAAAAAAGGATAAAATTGCATGGAAAGCAGAAAAAAATTGTATGCACATAATTTTTATAACATGACTCTATTTAATTAAGCAACATTGTTTTCCGTTATAAGTTGTTTTTTTTTTATTTTATTTATTTGAAATGCAAATTCTGAAGCAAAAAAATGCGTTGCATTTTATTAGGAGGATTCTTTGTAACAAGGACTGCTTCACACATTTTCTGATATACAAAAGCAACACTTTTTCATAATTTTTAAATTGCTTAGTTACATTTAATATTATTTTGAAATGAAGCAAACCCACTTTACTCTCCTTTCTTAGAGTATTTATATCAGGAACGAATTTTAATTGGGTTGAAAATTCTAAACAACTTGAAGTATGTTGCATAGAAAATAAGGCATTTTAATTGAAAAGAAAAATATTTTAATATTTAATTATGTCATTTTCAAGTAGATTTTCAATGCAATATAACGCTTTTCTTGAATTGAATGAAAACTTGTAAAAAATACGACAATAAGCCATACAAAAAAATTGTACTACTTTAAATTTATTTCTATTTCAGAGTTATAAATGTCTCATTTTGTCAGTTTTATGAACCCCAATAATAAATTTAACCATTTTTCGTTTTAAATGACATATTTGCTACAGTTTTAATTATAAATGATGTGTGTGTTTGTGTGCTTTTACGATTTAATATTGGTTTTATTATTTTACAAGTATATTAACCCAAAAATTTCATGTTAAACATAATAAAATTTAACCACGTTTTTTTATGTACTGACATAAATGGTACACGCATGTCACCTGTCGCACTTTTATATGTTCATTTTTTTATTGTTATTAATAAAATATGGGTTCTATTTGATTTTTAATAAAGTTGTTTTTAATTGATGTTCTATTTTATTATGGGGGAAAAATTTTAAAGGGATATAAATTCATTTAAAATTGCGAAATTTAATGAAATTTTTTCAAATTGAACCTTTAAAGCCTGAAAACGGTCAAAAAACGATTAAAATCTTCGACGTTTTCCAATATGGCAAATTTTCTTCCAAAAAAATGAAAATGGTGGATTTTTAATGACTTCATAATTGCTCTTCAGGACGATTCTTGAACTAAAATTTACTCTTCAGGACAATTCATGAACTAAATTTACTCTTCGGATGATTCTTGAACTAAAAATTACTCTTCAGGACGATTCTTGAACTAAATTTTACTCTACAGGACGATTCTTGAGCTAAATTTTACTCTACAGGACGATTCTTGAGCTAAATTTTACTCTACAGGACGATTCTTGAGCTAAATTTTACTCTTCAGGACGATTCATGAACTAAAATTTACTCTTCAGGACGATTCTTGAACTAAAATTACTCTTCAGGATTATTTTTGAACCAAAAATTTATTTTCAAGACGATTCTCGAACTAAAAATTACTCTTCAAGGCGGTTCTTGAACTAAAATTTACTCTTCAGGACGATTCATGAACTAAAATTTACTCTTCAGGGCGATTCTTGGACTTAAAACTACTCTTCGAGACGATTCGTGAGCCAAAAATTACTTTTCAGAACGATTCTTGAACCAAAAATTACTCTTCAGGACGATTCATGAACTAAAATTTACTCTTCAGGACGAATCTTGAACTAAAAATTACTCTTCAGGACGTTTCTTGAACTAAAAATAACTCTTAAGGACGAATCTTGAACTAAAATTACTTTTCAGGACGATTCTTGAACTAAAAATTACTCTTCAGGACGATTCTTGAACTAAAAATAACTTTTCAGGACGATTCTTGAACTAAAAATAACTTTTCAGGACGATTCTTGAACTAAATGAACTAAAATTTACTCTTCAACTTTCGTTTCAATTGTTTTTTAAATCCATTTGCAGACGATACTCAATCAGCTTTTCCCAGATCGTAACAATTCATATTCATTTGCATCGTTCTGGATTAAATGAAATAAAAAGTTACTCTCTTTTCATTATTATTATTATTATTTGACTTGCATTAATGCACACAAAGATTCTAACAAAAGTTTTCATTTATTTCATATTTTTATTTATTTTATCCTTTTCCATTTTTTTCTTCCTCTTTTCTTTACAACTTATTTTTATTTTTTATTTTCATTTTAAAACATTTTTATTATAAAATCAAATAAAATTCATTTAATTTTTTTTTATTTTCATTGTTACGCTTACATCTTGCACTGTAACAAATAAAGAAAATATTATATTATATAATTTATTTCATAATATTTTTTTTCTTGCATGTATCCTAGAATTTTTTTATTATTATTATTATTCTTCGTATTGAATTTCATGAGATGGAAGAAAAAAATTAATACAAAGTTCAGTGAATGAAAATTGATTCAATAAAGTGCAAAATGCATAACGAGTGACTTTATAACGAAAATTGTGATTTTTTTTCTTCTTATTTTAAGTCAAATTGTATGAAAATTGAAACGAAGAACAATGTCGATAGCATGAAGGACAATGAGAATAAGAAAAAAATAGACGTTGAATGAAGAGAAGAGGGAAAGAAAGAAAAAAAATTGTTATTGCATAATAATAATTGTTTGTTCAAGCATCTTATCGACACGTTTTCAATGGTGTGCGGTAATGCTGAAGATATTTTAATGTCGGCCAAAGTTGAATGAAAATAAAAATAAAATTAAAGTCAATTTAAAGGAGAAGGATAATGTATTTATTATTAATATCAAGAGAGGAAATCTTTTGTTTTAATAAAGTCACTTAAAAGTGATTTTATTTAATTTTTTTTTTTCTATTTTGAGAGGAAAGTTTTTCGTTGAATTTTTAATGGAAAAGTTTGTTCAATTAATTCTTTTCTGGCTTTTAATGCATGAAAAATGCCAGGAAAATATTCCAGGAACTTTGTCTTAGCTTAAAAATTATTGATTGAATAATTGATAAGAGGCTTTAAATGGGTCGAAACTGGCAGTATATGTTCATTTTTTTAAAGTTTTTTAGTGCAACGAAGAACACAACCAAGAATATTTTTTCATCTCTTGTCTCTGGGTTTTCGTACAGTAATCAGTCTCAGCTCTTTTCATTTCGAGGCCTGTGCTCACTGGTTCTGTTATTTAGCATTTTCACCAAAACCAATTCTGCCGCTTTCTCTGACCTGCATGAATTCTTACAGGAAGATTCCACCATAAAAGCAAAAAATCCTGCCCTGACTAGATTTCTAAGAAGCTGTGGACACTTTCTTGAACTGAACTAGGTTTAGAAGACTTTTTATTACTGTAATTCACTTCATTTGATTCTTTCTTCTGCCAGAGAAGTACAATTTTTGCTATTTTGTCATCATAACTTTCATAGAAAAAAATGTCATTTAAAAAAAATTCAAATATTTTTTCCGAATCAAATATTTATTATTAAACAAACATTCAACATTTTATTATTGCTTTCAAAGCATGTATTATCATTAAATATCCTATAAATTTCCATAAAAATATCACAAATATTTCATGAATGATATTCTTGTTCAAACATTTTTAAAAATACTACTCTATGCAAGCTTATCAAATTTATTAATAAATATCATGCATACACACCGATACATAAATAAACAAATATTTTTCAACACACACACACACACTCACACAAAATATATATCACATGAAGATAATTTTTTTTTTAAAAAAAATGTAGATTGACGACAAAACATTATAAGGATGTGTAATATAATATTATGATAAAAATTTAACAAGTGATGAACAAATAATAATAATAATAACGTGAAAGAGTGTTTAAAATGTATTACTTTTATTTACTTTACATTCATTCACAGTCTTGTATGTAATTTTTATAGCATTTCTTGTAAATAATGGTATTGAACACAGTCATGCTGTCCGTCTGTCAGTGTAAATTTCGCTAATCATTGAAAAATGTCGCTAATCATCGAAAAATGTCGCCAATCATCGAAAAATGTCACAAGTCCCTGAAAAATATCGCAAGTCATTGAAAAATGTCGCCAGTCATTTTAAAAAATGTCGGAAATCATTGAAAAATGCGCTCGTTTATATTTTTCACGCTCACGTTAATTTCAAAATGAAATTACAAATAAAAATGGCAAATATTTATTTTTTTTCTTTACAAATTTATTTTTTAACATGAGCTTTACTTTGTGTATGGATATTGTGTGTGTTTATTTAAACAATTTGAAATAAAAATAAAACATGGAAAAGTTATGTAAGAATTATGATTGCTGTAGATTTTTTCTCTTCTTTTTTCTATTTTGAATGAAGTTTCAGCAAAAATGATAAGAAATATTTATTTATGTGAATAAAGCATCAGGAAACCATTGGAAGTATTTCAAAGAATGTGGAAATGGAAATAAAAACTTTTAGTTTAAAATTGTTCAATGTGTACAGACAAGTTGAGTTTGAAACTCATTAAAAGCATTAAATGAAATGATTTTAAAGGTAATCAAGTGAATTATTTTAGTTTTGCATTGAAATTTTACATTTTCTTGCATAGCTGGTCCAAAAATCGACCAATATCATTGAATGAGTTTAAAAAAAAATAATTTTATGTATTTCTTTCTTGTTTATCGCATTTCCCTTAAATTTAATTCAACATATTTTCAACAACTATAAACATTAATAAAATGAAAAGGAGCAAAGTAAAGAGAGTTCAAATGAAAATACACATAAATGGAAAAATAATTATACGTTTTAACTCTTTGTGCATACACATTTCATGTAAAGTAATAATAATAATAATAACCCGGACATGATATTACTCTTTACTTTTCGTTTTGTACGTGATGATGGCATTTAAATTTACTCAGCTTCAAATAAATGATATTTTGTTTCATTTATACAGGATTTAACCTACTCAAAATGTTTAGAATACAAAATTTAATTTTTTTTTTATATTTTGGATGAAAATAAACAAAATTTTAACCCACTTGACTGGCATAAGTGTGAATAAATGATGATGATGAGGAAAATGTAAACACACACACATGATTAATTTAGAGAATGTTTATTTCATGTTTAAATTATTGTTTTACACAAATGTACTGGTCTTGAAAGATTAATTATCAGAAGTGTTTGGAACATGAAATTTAATTCACATTCAAAAGTGAGAGAAGAAACATTAAAAAGAAATCAACTTTAATCGATATGCCCCCTTTAAACATGCATTAGTTGTAATTTATTTGCATTCAGGTAACATATGCTCGAACATTAGTTTTTTTTTATTCGTTCCATAAAGAAATTTACATTTATATTTGATGACAAAATCGATGCATATTTTAACCCTAATAACGTTTTTATTTTCTGCACACATTCACTATGTAAACGATTCAGGTACACGGCATAAAACACAACCAAATATTGATTTTATTTTTTGCTACATTTTGGATCAGTTAAAGTGCAAACGGTACAACAAAATAGCTTTTCAATGAAGTTAATGATAGAGAAATCGTATGAATATTTCCACTCCCGATTTATATGAAAATGGATCTACCGATAAAAAAAAAATTTCAACCACAACAATGATGATGATGATGAGGACACAGTGACGATGTAATGTGTGAAAAGTAAACCTGTTTTTATAGCTTATTCATTTAAGGAGATAGCGATTTGTTTTCCGCTTATACACACTTTTTGTGTGTGTGTGTGTGTGTGTTTGAATAAAATCCAACTAATGGTAGACATTTTTGGTATAAAATGGAAAATATTTCCATTAAAAAGATATAAATGACCATTCAACGTGTTTATACGGGTTGCCACATTGGTTTTTGTTTTTGAAATATCGGATTGATAAAATTTTTCAGCGCGAACAAGAGAAACAAGTAAAATAGGATATCCGGATTGTATTTTATTTGTTATCGAATATTTGTTTTCGAGCCAAATGAAACACCAATGATAATAATATAAATGGGTGTAATTGTAATCATCAATATACAATAGCACATTGAAATCGAAATTTTTTTCAATGTTTAGCTCATTAAATTAAAGAAATTCGAAATTTAGCTCTCAATTGAATTTTTTTTCAATGTTTAGCTCTTTAAATCAATGAAATTCGAAATTTAGCTCTCAATTGAAATTTTTTTCAATGTTTAGCTCTTTAAATCAAAGAAATTCGAAATTAAGCTCTCAATCGAATTTTTTTCAATGTTTAGCTCTGTAAATCAAAAAAAAGTCGAAATTTAGCTCTCAATTAAAATTATTTTCAATGTTTAGTTCTTTAAGTCAAAGAAATTCGAATTTAGCTTTCAATCGAAATTATTTTCAATGTTTAGCTCTTTAAGTAAAAAATATTCGAAATTCAGCTCTCAATTGAAATTATTTTCAATGTTTAGCTCTTTAAGTCAAAAAAATTCGAAATTTAGCTCTCAATTGAAATTATTTTCAATGTTTAGCTCTTTAAGTCAAAGATATTCGAAATTTAATGGAAATAAAAGATCAATGAACTAAATTTCCGTGCACGTTTCAAAGTTTCTCTCACAACAAAATTACCAAATAAAAAAATTATTTATATTTACATAGCAACCTGATAAATGAAACACTTCAAGATATTTAAAAATCAATTAGCAAGTGCCCTTCACTCACACTTTAAATTCTTTTAATACAGTTCTTTGAATGTTTTTTTTTCTTTAAATTCATTTCAAACCGGTAATAGATGATTGAAATTACAAGTAGTTTATTTATTTTTCTTCTTACATTTTTTTTCTTTCAGCAAAGTTTCTAATTACCTTTACTTGAATCAAAGAACTATATTTTACAAGTAATCATCATCAATCTACATTATGTTGGTACGTCTCCCAGGTATATCAAAGCATAATGTTTTTAAATTTTCGTATTTATCTTTATTTCCTTTTTACAAATTCAACGTAAAGATAATGTGACAGAAATGTATTGGAAGCTATGTTTATTCGTTTGAATTCTTTTAAAATTTAATGATAAGAAAATATACAAAAAAAAACCGAAAAAAACGAGACTTTTTTTGATAAAACGTTCAATGATAATGATAATGAGTATAATAAGCAAAAATGAAAAATTCTAACAACTGGATGGTTGAGAAAAGTGCATTTAAATGGGACTCGATTAATTTATTATGTAAGTATTTTAAAAAATCTCTAAAAATTTGATATTATTCGAAGTAACCGCAATTTTGAAAACATTTGAAAAATCCGCAATTTTGGAAAACGTGGAAAAAATTTACTCATTGATCCCTGTTTTGAGACTCTATGGAGGGACTCGTTTAACTCGATAGTACGGTACGGTGTTTAGCGTATGGGTAGTTCGATTCACGCTCCAGCCATTAAACTTTACAATCTCAAATGTCCCTTTTTCTGGCTACTCAATTTGAGTTAAAAGCTAGATAAAGGTGGCGACTGCTTCGGATGACAGGATAAAAGCTAAGGCCCTCAGATGATGATAACAGTTATGCACAATGGCCCGACTGATGGCCTAGATGTAGACTTAATAGCCGCCCTACAAATCTGACCTGATTTGAGGGACTCGTCGTAACGCACTTAAAAGCGCATTTTTACTATCAATTCATTTCAAATTAACGCTTATAAACAAATAAGGTAAAGCACGTTCTAATTCCAAATTAAAAATATAGGAAACGAAAGAAATATTTATAAATTGTTTATCGATGTTGTAACTTATTTTTTTTATTGATGATCTTTTTAAATGGATATTTCCCATTCAAGTAATGCTTTTATGTTTTTTCTGTTTTAAAATAAAAGAAAAAAATTAACACAATTTACATATTGAATGTTTTCAAATAATGCCTTGAAGCAAACAAACATTCTACAATATGTTACGTTTGTAATTCTAAATGTCTAATGGATTTGCTTATTTGCCTTTTATTTATATAATAAAATAGAATTTTATTTTTATTTTATCTCTCTCTTACATGGCATATATGAAGTGTGTAGGGTGTCTTCTAAGTACTTAGACAAATATTGATAAACATTTTATACATTTTTTTTCACTTCTCATTTAAGTGAGTCATCCTATTAAAAGAAAATAATAGAACATTTTAGTTTATCTTGATTTTAAAATTATACATGTACATTGGAAGAAAAATAAAAATATTTTATTAGATTAAAATGTTAATAGGAATAATTTAAGTACAAACAAGAGGCAAACAAGAACAATAGAAAGGTGTTTGAACTGTATTCCAACAAATATTTAAATATAGAAACTATAAAATTATGGTAAGTAAATAACATTTTCTCTAATTGTGCATAATAACATAACACAACTATAAACATATTCAGATTTAATATTTACAAATGCAACATTTTTATTTATGGTAAAAATAAAAATAATAACAATAATAATCCTCATGAGTAACAACAAACTTTATAAATTCTATAAAACTAAATATAGAAATATTATGAAATTTTTACATTAAAACTATACACATTGGCTTTTATGGTTATTTCTCAAGTAATTCTTTTATTTTAGGTTCATGTGTTTAAATTGTATCTGTAGAATTACAGGAATGAGAATTCCTTGGTGTATTTTCTTCATAAGACATTACATTGTGAATTATTATAAAATTTCTATTTGAGCATATGAAAATATCAAGGAAAAAAAGAATAAACATTTTATGTGCAATAAATAACAGTTAAAAAACATGGAAAATAATTGCGAAGAAAATTGCTTTAATTAGGTATTTTAAGACATAATTTATGTGATGAAGAGTATTTTGTTTAATAACCGTCAAATATACAAAAAATTTACAAAACACACCTTCATTTAAAGTGTTATTAAGTCAAAAGTGGTATGAAATTAAAAGAAAACTCTTCATATCAACAAAATTACTTTTCAATTAAAAAAAAACACTTAAAGATCAAAAATCGTACATTTCAGGTTAAATTTAGCAGCACACTATCTGGCATTAAATCAATCACGGCAGGTGTATCACAAGGAGCAGCCTCGAGCCTAGTGCTTTTCAATTTCAATTTCATTTATTTGGCAAAAACAGGCAAAGCCTTAGGCTACAAAGATTCAACATTGACTGCTTAATTCTATATTCAAATTCTAATCTACTTATACTAAAATCAATTTCATCACAAGCTGCATTTAATTCCCTCATCAATCTACTCTTGGGTTGATTAAAAGTGTAATTTCTCGTGCTAGCTTTGACTGCAAACAAGCGAGGATCTCTTGTGGTCACTACTGGACAAAACCGATTCAGAGAGGATAAAGCTTTGAACAGTCTAATCGTTGAAGTCAAGATGTCAAAGCCAAACATGAGCGTTGCAGTAGATCGACGACTTTCCAAAGTAGTCTTCAAACGTCACTCTGACAGTTTAATTACAACTAGTTTTTTCTGGACGTTTCATTTATGGACACATGTGGACGGAATTTTGTGGAATTTTCATCCAAAAAAGAACTAGTGCAACAAAAATTTGACATCAAACGATGGAGGCTGACATTAAATCCTCAAAATTCAATATCATCCATCGTTGAATATGGAAACATAATTTGGATGCCAACATTTGTAATCGATGTTAATCGACTTGAGTCAATTCAGTAGCAATTTCTTCTTTTTTGTCTGAAAGATCTAGGTTAGCAAAATCATTTTCATTTTCCTCCCTATAAACATGGCTTCAACTTACTGAAAATGCACTTTCAACCAAAAACCAGTTGGACAAGAGTGGGAACATGTTTTCCCACTGGACTTCCTTGTGCCCCACTGGATTGGGGTTGAGACTATGCTCACCATCAGAGATCGTCAACAAATTGCTTGCAGCTCGTCTATTTTTGACGTCTTAAACAATAAAGTCAACGCACAACCTACCTGAGCCCCCTGGACGAACCTTGGGAGGATTTTTGATTCTCAGGGAAGTCAATTTTAGTGATTGCAGTTAGTTGGTTAGGCATCAATTTTTTCAGCCTGTTCCAAGAATTGACTCCATTAATCCAATTTTACAAACCATATGAGTGGAATCAACTCTAATTTGCAAAGCCTCAACAAAACTAGATTAATTGAAAATCATTCCATGTCCTATTTTAAGCATCTTATGCCAAATTAATACTAATATACATTTTTAAATCCCATTTAAATTTGATTCCTTTCAAAATTTGGATGACATTAATATTTTATGTGACATCCGTCACTCATGATTTATTCATAAATCAACATTATATTTTTTTTTTCTTTTTTTCAATTCATTCATCTTATATGATGAACTGCGATATGTGATGGTAAATCATTTTCTCCTCAAGATGTTTATACATTTTCTTAATACCCACTCAATTTTGTTCATTTTAAGTCGTTTCATATTGAAATGAAAATCCGGTGACATCATAAAAATCAAAAAAAAAAACAATTTGTTTGGAATTTGTCAGAACCGGAAAATAAAAATTTTCCTGATAAAATGGATATTTTTCACATCATCATCATCGCAATCCAGTCTCGGTGTTTTCAGTGTGCATGACAAATATTTAATTTTTATTATTATTTATCATTGAGGAAATTTTTTTCCATTTTTGGTATATTATATGTATATAAAGTGCGGACATTGATTGATTGGCACTCATAAGTGTTTGCAAATACATTGATGTATGTTAAAAATTTTTCCATTGCACTGATTTTAATACAAAAATATGGATAAAAAGAAAAGTTCAGCGTTAATGACGACAACGATGATTATGTCAATATTTTGATAAATAATTTATTGACATGTAATTTGAGACTGTGTTGTGTGTGTGATGTGTGTATGAAAATTATCTTGATATATTATTAATAATATTCGTCTTATCTGTTGTTTGATTTAATTTAATTGATTTTTAATGAATTTCCTATGCGATTTATTTGAATGTGGGTGGAAATAATGTCATTATTTTGAAAATGGGTCATCAATCAATTGGTAGATCTTGAATTTGAGAATCACGAGGGAAATTCCACTCAAAATTGCTCTCAAACGTAAAAAATTGTAGGAAATTAATTACCTTTGTATCACATCTAAATATCTGATTTATGGGAATTGAACGTCATTTTTTACGATTATTATCTCTTTAGTTCCCGCTGTAGGTCATTTTTTCTGACTTATATCCTTATAAATAAAAATGTTGCGATTATTTGATAAAAAATATTTTTGTCTGATATAAAAATAATTAATGTTTTATTAGGTCATTATGATTAATGTCGTGCTGATGAAAATGAAATTAATAGCAATAATAATGAAGATGTTTGAAAAAGTGACTTGTGATATTTTTTCTTTTGACATAGACATTTTTATTGATTAGTATTGTGTTTTTTTTTAAACCATTCATTCATTTCAACATTAAAAAGGTGTGAGGAACGATAAATTTTTAGTTTTAACATGAAAAATATCGTTTAACTAAATGTGTTTCAAGAAAATGGACTTTTGACATCATTGTCGCTGTCCGTCTTTCTTTAGCAGAAAATAATGAGAAGCACTGTCTTAAGAGAGTCTTAATGTCTTGTCTCCATCTGTTAGGGGATTGTACGGTGCAGTGTTTAGCGCGTTGGAATATCACTCTTAGGGTTGTCAATTCGATTTTGCTTCAGCCATTAAACTTTACAATCTCAAATTCCTCTTTTTGGTGCTACTCAATTTGAGTTAAAGGCTAGATGAATGTGGCGACTGCTTGGAATGACACGATAAAAGCTAAGTTCTTAAGATGAATTTAAGGGGTTTGCCTGATAGCCCGAGTACAGGCTTAATAGCCGCCCTTCAAACTCATTTGATCTGAGTCTCCATCACAAAGAAACCCTTCATGAATTTCCTCTACTTTTTAAGAAGAACAGAGAACAAGGAAGGCGATAGAAAAGCAGAGTGATGACATTCAACTGGAAAATGAAATTCAAGGGAGAGCCAGAAAAAAGAAAACCGATATGAAAGACAAGGCAGAAGATTCGAAGTTCAGGTCCTTTTAAAGTTGAGCCCCTGCACCACCCAAAAAATCGCGACACTGCTCTTTTTTTCCTTATTCAGTTTTCATTTTAAAAAATTGGGTCAAATTTGCTTTAGTATCCTATTTAAAATGAAAAAAAACATACTTTTCAGACAGCAATAAAAAAAGGTGGACTTTGACTTACTCAAGATCCTTGTAACACACTAATTTTGTTATCATACGATAAAAAAGACCCGTCATCAAACTGTTATATCAACTTTTATAATGACTTAAAACACGCACATCGCTTAAAGGGGTGGTTCTTCGTCCATTTCTCCTTACAATGTCTCACGATGACTTTGTTATGTTAACTCAATGAAAACTCGAACATACCTGAAATGAAAAGAAAATAAAATTTTTTTATATAATTTTGTGTGACTAATATAAACATTAAATATTGTTGTTAATATTTTTCATTTTTATATAGATTGAATAATAATTTTATCGTTTTATTATTACTTATTATTTTTAAATGAAATGTTATATTACAAGAGCTCCATATTTGAAGGTCAAATGAAATTCAATTATACCAGAATTAAACTGAGATTTACTTAATAATTAATTAAAAAACGTTCAACAAGATTTTTCCTCATAAAAACTCATTACAAATGTTTATGTTACCTAGTAATTTTTTCCTCTTCAATGTGTCACATTGTTTTTTTTTGTCTTTTTCTATCCTACTCGAAATTTATTACTCCCACTATATGTTAAACAATGTCATCAACATATGTGGGTATTTTCACTTGTAAGTGCTGTTTTTTTTCCTTATTCATATGAAAGTTGAAATGAAACAAAAAATGATACATTTATATAAAAAATAACCATAATATTAACCATGATACCGTTGTTATTTCTGGGATTATGTGTAATGACAAGGGTGGAGGGGTTGTGATATATGTTGAAATTGAGGAAAAGGATACTGAATTAAAAAAAAATTAAATAATTTTTGACTTACTTTGTTTAATCTTGGAATCGTTTAATTTAAAGCTCTCATTTCATTTTCATTTAAAACAAAAAAATTAAAATTAAAAAAAGGCTTTTAGCCATTTAAGAGAAAGAAAAATGAATACAAATGATATTCCATTCAAAACTAGCCCAGCTAATAGCAGATGCCTGTGTATGTGGATAACTTTTCATTTTATTGCTCAAAGGCTTACTTTAATGAATGACGTTCAACAAATAATAGTCATGTTTTTCATTTGTTCACTTTTATCCTTATAATCTGTAACTTTTTTTATTCCTATTTATTTTAAAATACGAATGTTCTACATTTAAATGTACATTCAGAGAATTATGTAACAGAAAATTTGAAGAACCTTTGTTTTAGTGCATTTCCTTAAAACCCAAAACGAAAATTACCCTTCAGAGGACAGTTAATTCACGTCAGCAATGAAAAAAGTTTCGAGTTGAATGTTCATTGCATAATTTATGGGTTTATCAGTCAAACTTTTTTTGCATATTAAGTTCCTTGTTTCAGTTGTTTTTCGCTGAAAGTGTTACCCATGTATGTTTTAAATAAAATGTATCATATATGCAAAAAGAAAAATTAGGCCAAAAAAAACAAAAGCACGTAACAAGGTCCAGAAAATTTATTTCGCATGCTTATTTATTTGCCATAGGCTAAATAGGGAAAAATGGTATAAGGAACGAAAAGGAAACAGAAATAAGCTAAAGTTGTAGAAAAAAAATCAAAATGAAACGTTTTATATAAAATGAAATTTAAAATAAGAGAGATATTATATTATTATCACGAATATTAAATTTTTGTCTCTATTTTTTTAAACATTTTTCATCGTCATCGCTTATTTTTCGTATTCAACTAAACACTATTCGTCTACTTGTCTCTGTAATAATATTTTTTTTCATTGAGTTTGCAAAAATATTTAAATTTTTTACTTGTCTCTCTACTTTTTTTCCGTACTTTGTGTTAGTATACTGACAATATATGTCGGTCCCATGACAAGTATAATATTAATATCAAAATATATCTAGTTTTGGGATCTTAATTGAACTAGTGGTCAAAGGCCCAACTGAAGCCTAATTGAAAGGGAAATTTTAATTTTCGCGTAAAACTGTTACTTGAAAATTTTCTGTCTCATTTCAGAGTCTGATCTTGAAATAACTTCTAATAACTGTTAACTTGTAAATAACTTCTGAATAAGCTCTAAATGACTTCTAACTAATACTGAAAAATCCTGATTGAACTGCCTGAGCTTAGTGAGTGCTCAAAACTGAGTGCACAAAACCTGAGTTGAACCTGATTGAACCCTGTTTGAGCTTCGTGGGTGCTCCAAACTCAGAAAACCTTAATTGAACCTGATTGAATCCTGTTTGAGCTTCGTGGGTCCTCTAAACTCACATTACCTAGCTTCCATATCCTCTTATAAATCTAACATCTTTTTGTTTTTAACTTAGCATTGATTATTGTGCAACGAAGATTTCAATTCTCATATAATTTTTTTTTAAAAATATTCTCTTAAATAAACGGATACTTTCAAAAAAAAACAGCATAAAACTACAAAATTTCATCATCATCGCTTACGCCAGCAAATTTAACAAATGTGTGTGTCTCTGTGTGTTTATCTCACTTAAAAATATTGTGAATTATATTGTCATACCAAAAAAAAGGGAATCTTTTTTAACGAGCACTATGAATTTTGTTTCTATGAAATGAAAAAAATGGTGAAGGAAAAATTATTCTGCTAACATTAATAAAAAAATGTGCTTTTCCCATCTCTGGAGTGAGTTCACTATTGAACAGCCGAAAATTTAAAATTCAGATGAATGGAAAAATTTCACAACCTTAATCGAAATAAGAAAAATTTATAGTAGACTTTAAATCTAAATGCACTTAATTCAAAAATTCATGACTACATTTTCCATTTATATTTTTTTGCTCCTTTTATATAAATTAAGGTGTTAAAAAGTCCAATTCATAAATGATCCTAAAAAAATGAGCTGACGATTTAAATTTGTTCACACAATTCATTTCCTGTCTTCATTTTTTTCTCTCTTGCATTGCAATTCAACATAGTTAACACAAATTAAATTGAAGTATTTCATTTAAATAATGGAGCAGACTGGTATTTTTTATCCACCAGTATATTCATTCGCCCCAAGCCACTTTTGATCCATTCTATTTTCATTGTGAACTGATAATTGCCATAGATAAGCGTTAATTTATTATATCACAGCTGTGAACCTTTCGCTGTTCAATGTGTGTTGTGACGTCACAAACTATTCATTTCAGTTATTTTGATGTATAAAAAAATGTTTAGATGAATATTAGCATATGAATGGCATGTGAATGTCAGACCATGGTAGTGCCATTGCTTTAATGGTATGGTTATGGGGACAAAACGAAAAATTTACTAAAGAAATTTCATATAAATCTAATAATTTAATAACAAAACATATGAAATTTATTGGTAAAAAGAACACAACAAAAAATAATTTATGCTATTTGATCCTTGACTTTTGTTCAGTTATTCGAGGTCCTTTTTACATGTATTTTATGTATCCATACAAAGAAAGTCAACAAAAAAAATATATATTGCGTGCAAAATAATATTATTTATAATCAAATGCCCATTATGTTTAGTTTGCCATGACGATAATATGTGTGTGTGTGCAAAATATATAAATATAGGATTATTTTGACGCAAAGCTAGCACCATGGTGTTACGATAAATGGAAACTCGTCAGTTTTTATTCATGCGAAAAAATTCAGTGATACAAAAAAAATAAAGCTTCTAATTCGTTTTGTTTTGAAATAAATATGAAAAAAAACATACACATACATGAAACGAGTTAACAGAAACGTTTAAGTCCCTTTTGGGCTCATCGCCGTCATCGTAAAATGTTTATGTGACATGTGGTGATGAATTCGGTCTAGCATTTTATACTAAATATATGCTAGTGGTTAAAATCACATTCACATGACAAACAGTTAAAATACAACAACAGCAAAAAAAATGAATTTTCATAAATTTTTAGGAAATAAAAATACGTATTTCATGATGTGATTACTGATTTTATACAGAGCAGTGCAAAATTGAAATCGGTTTGGTTGAAATGTAATTAGAATAGTTGTGGGTGACAAATTTGTTTACGGAGACATTGAATATAAAAACAAGTCAAATTATCAGATATTTCTTAAAGGTCGAAATTTTCTAAATTGGTCAAATTTTACAAAATTGATCAAATTTTCCTAAATTGATCGAATTTTCCTAAATTGGTAGAATTTTCCTAAATGATCGAATTTTCTAAATTGGTAGAATTTTCCTAAATTGTCAAATTTTCCTAATTGATCGAATTTTCCTAAATTGGTCGAATTTTCCTAAATTGGTAGAATTTTCCTAAATTGGTAGAATTTTCCTAAATTGGTAGAATTTTCCTAAATTGGTCGAATTTTCCTAAATTGGTAGAATTTTCCTAAATGATCGAATTTTCTTAAATGGTCGAATTTTCCTAAATTGATCGAATTTTCCTAAATTGATCGAATTTTCCTAAATTGGTCGAATTTTCCTGAATTGGTAGAATTTTCCTAAATGATCGAATTTTCTAAATTGGTAGAATTTTCCTAAATTAGTCGAATTTTCTTAAATGGAAGAATTTTCCTAAATTCGTCGAACTTTCTCAATTTTGTTGAACTTTCGCAATATATTCGAATTTTCCTAAATTGGTCGAATTTTCCTAAATCTTTGAATTTTTCAAAAATTTCCTAAATGGTCGAATTTTCCTAAATGATTGAATTTTTTAAACAATCGAATTTTCCTAAACTGGTCGAATTTTCCTAAATCTTTGAATGTTCCAAAAATTTTCTAAATAATCGAATTTTCTTAAATGGTAGAATTTTCCTTAATTGGTCGAATTTTCCTCAATTGATCGAATTTTCCTTAATGATCGAATTTTCCTAAATGATTGAATTTTCCATAATTGGTCGAATTTTTCTTAATCGTTCAATTTTCTCAAACAGTGTAATTTTCCTTTAAAATGACTTGGAAAATGAGTGAATCAGTTTCCAGCACCTGAAGTTTTACTTGAATCATAAATTTTAATCCCATCCATGACATGAAAAATTTGCTTGTATATTTTTTTACACATATCCCTCAGACCTACTTTTGTTTTATTAATATTTCACAACAACACAAGAAATCGATATCAATATCAGCAAAGTATTTTCGTTCAAGACATTTAAAAATTAAAGATAATTACAAAAATAGAAATAAACCGGATTATTTCTTTTAATACAACTTGATAATTCATTTGCACTACAATTCATTTTGTTGTAAGTAAGTAATCAATACGGTTTATCATTTACATTTCTGCAGTAGAATTTTCTCCATTTAACCTATTAATTACAAGAAATCTACAAATGTATATGGCAATTGTACTGCTCGCGTGTGTGTGTGAATTTTATCCTTGAATGAAATGAAAACAATGCTTAGTTAAAGTGAATAGACGAGGAAAAAATAATACTAAAGGAAAATCCGATTATGTGCTCTATAAGTGCTTTACATTCACATATAAATAAAAATGTGTGGTAAAAAAACATTTCTATTATTAATTTTACTTTGGATTTTTATTTTATACATTTTTTTTTCACATTTATGTTACAACACACTTGAGTTTGATATAATTTTTCACTGGAGAAATCTAAAAAGATAACCAATCATTGATATATTGCTTGCTCCATGTTTTACAACGCTTGATTTGTTGTAATTCAATACCATTTTTAACTATGCAACAACAATAACAATGATATTGGAAAAAGAGGCTTAGAACTTGTATTACACAGTTGATAGCATGACATCATAATAATAATAATAATGGGAAAAGCTGATATATAACAATTGGTACAGTGAAAAGAGGGAAATAACACCCATTATTTCAACACTAATCTGTAACCTCAAGCTTAATAATCTGTTGTGTGTTATTGTTTCGTGGTAATGGTGGTGTATTGTTTCAATCAAATTACATAGTTTTTTTTGTTTCATTGAATGAATGGAATTAATTCGAAAATTTTAATTGTGTGCTATCATTGAGCATGTGAGATGAAAACAAGGTGATTGCAGCCTTTTATTTGTGATTTTTTCATGTTAGAGACACTCTCCTTGACAGTCGGTTAGGCAAAAAATAAAAAAAAACTTGCATATTTCCCTGAATATGAGATATTTGTTTATAATATTCGACGATATGGCAGTGAAAAATTCAAATCATAAAATTCCGCGAAATATTTTTCATCAAAATGTTGCAAATAATCTTTTTTTTTCAAATGATTGGTATATGACGAGGAATTTTCTGAATACTAAATTCAAGGGTAGATTCAAGGATAGCACAAACACTCATTTCGATGATTTTGGATTTCATTTTTATTGATATTAAAGTTACGGTCAGAAATGTTCACTAAAATTACGAATAACAAATAAATTCAATGAAAAATTTGACCTCAACCCTTAACATTTAATGCCTGTTGCCTGCCCTTGTCTATTAAACATGTTTATATATTCACTGATTTCAAACAATCATCGGCAATGTTTTTATTTTAATTCCAAAAAAAAGAAAAAAAAAATAACAACAAAATTTATTTTTATTTTGCGTTGAATGGCGGCAATTAAGAACGATAGAAAAGTTTTGTGGTTCAATAAAATGTATGCTATCAAATTCTATCTGTACATTTTTTTTGTGTATTCAAATTTTTTCGTTGTATTTTTTATTTATTCATGAACACAATCGGCATAAGATGTGATTTTATCATCAATTATCAAATTGAGATTGCAAAAACTCGAGTATTAGCTTATCTTTTCAATTACCTGAACGTGTGAGTGTTGCTGCTAAATTTTTTCGTGAATGAGTTCTGAAATTGAAGCAGTTAAAATTTAAACTGAATTCAAGAAAAAATGTTTTGAAATTATTAAATTTAAAATTTTTGATTACCCCACTCGATCAATGTCAAAAGCACAAAAGCATCAATCACTTTACAGAAATTTACCTTGAATTGAAAATGAAACATTTAACCAATTTATCCTCCTTTCAATGAAATCTCTTATTATTTTTTGTTCTTTGAATGAAATAAAATCAACAGTGAAAAAAAACCATTTTACAAGTTGTGTGAACTTAAACCAATCTATTTTCCACAATTCTTTTGAACATGATCACAATTTATATAATAAAAAAAGGTCAGGTAATGAAAAATGCCATATTCAATGTGTACACACAAAAGACGATGCAATTTAAAACGACCAATGCAATTTATCCACCCATTTTATGTGAATGGTGAATTTTTTTTCTGCTTTTCTTCATAATAAAGGACATTCATTTCATTTTACAATTCAAGTGTGTGTTCAAATATGTGAATTGTGGACACAAATATAATTTAAAAAAGGATTTCATGTAATTCAGAGAATGTTTGTCTGTTTTATACATGTAACATGTTATGATAAATGAAAAAAAAAACACAAACATTTTCATTTTATATTTTACTTCAATTTGATGTGTTCTGTCTTTCATTTAAAAACATTGTATATGAGTGATTCTCATTATTTGAACAAGAAGATGATAAAAATTTTACATGAAAAATATTGTACAAAAAAAAAACAAACATGAAAGACAAATTTGTTATGAATAGAAATAAAACTAGACAAATTGTATGCATTATTTGAAGATGTTTGGTCGCTTAAAGACATTTTTTTTCTATGAAATGGAAACAATTTCTTTAACATGACATAACGATAAAGCAAAATGTTGTTATATTTTTGTTACATATTTTAAAATTGTAACATTGATAATGTAAAATGTCAGGTTGAATTATACAAATACAAATGCATGGTCATTGTATAGGGTAAGGTATTGTCTGAATGTAAAGTTATGTTTATTTTGTAAGAATTTCTGAGTAGATGTAATATGAAATGTAAAAACAAAGTAATTTTGATGTATTTTATCAAATATTTATTAGAGTAAAGAAGATACTTTCATTTATTTCTGCAATAAATCGGTAAAAAAGATTTTTTTTCCTATAAAAGTTACTTTGCAAGCTGATTCAAGTCTCAAAATCGTTCCCTTTACTCTTGAACGATGTTAGGAGTCGGTAAAGAAGAGGTTTTGCTATAAAAGTTACTTTGCAAACTGATTCAAGTTTCAAAATCGTTTTCATTACTCTTGAATGATGTCAGAAGTCGGTAAAGAAGGATTTATACTATAAAATTTACTTTGCAAAGTGATTCAAATCTCAAAATCGTTTTATTTACTCTTGAATGATGGCAGGACTCGGTAAAGAAGGTATTTTGCTATAAAAGTAACTTTGCAAACTGATTAAAGGCTCAAAACCGTTTTCTTTACTCTTGAACGATATCAGAAGTCGGTAAAGAAGGTATTTTGCTATAAAAGTTACTTTGCAAACTGAATCAAGTCTTAAAATCGTTTTCTTTACTTTTGAATTACGTCAGAAGTCGGTAATGAAGGATTTATGCTATAAAAGTTACTTTGCAAACTGATTCAAGTCTCAAAATCGTTTTCTTTACTTTTGAATTACATCAGAAGTCGGTAATGAAGGATTTATGCTATAAAAGTTACTTTAAAAACTGATTCAAGTCTCAAAATCGTTTTTTTTACTCTTGAATGATGTCAGAAGTCGATAATGAAGGTATTGTGCTATAAAAGTTACTTTGCAAACTGATTTATGCTATAAAATATTCAAAAATTGTGTTTCATAGTAAAATCTCAAATAAAAACAATTTCTTTACTTTCAAATAAAATATGCAAAAAGAAATCAAGTTTTCTTTATGAAACTCTAAAAAACATCCCGCATATTCATTTCACGATTTTAATTCATTATTTCTTGAAAATGTGTGTGCATATTTCTAGAATTTTACCTGTTTTGCATGTTAAAAGTTGTTTCAAATCATTTCTTTCATTTTAACAACAAAAACAAAGCAAGTATTTAAAATATTTTTCTTTTCTTATTATTCAAATAGTTTTTATAGCATTCATTCAAATTTAATGAACCACGATACTTGGCTCTTGTTCCGCATCTTCTAATTTTGTTTATAACAAAATAAAAACAAAACAAAACAACAACAAAAAATTTCAACAGAATGAAACATCAAAGTCAAATACTACAAAGCACAATTCTTATGATTATTTTATAAAACATAAAAAAAATATTTTACTCTGTTTCTTGTTTTATTGTATTTTGAAGAGACTTCTCACAATACAATAAATTTACACTTTTACAATAAAATAGTAGTAAAGAAAAAAAATTTTTTTTTTCCTATTTTTTCTTTTATTTTAAGGAAGTAAACACACACACAGACATTTTCTGAGCACGTCATTTCAACCAAAACAAAACAAAAAAAATGGGAAAGATGATGAAAATTTAAAATAAAATTTGCATAAATGCCAAATAGGCAAACATCATTTCAGCACACTGAGACAGGTAGATTGTAATGAAATGTAGGTTGATTCTTTGATATTTAACGTAAAAGCAGGGAAACTCTTTTATAATAATATAAAATGTCTGTCTGATAAAAATATACACACACACAGAAAAAAAACACTAAACACGCAAATATTTGCTGTAGGTCCGTTCACCCTTATCAGTCGGCTTAAATGGATCTCAGTGTAGAAGTAAAACTTTTGAAAAGTGTTTTGTTTCAACATCAAAAAAATAAAAATAATAAAAAAGATATTTACAGTTGCCTTCTTTAAAATGTGGAAATTTTCGTGGTAAATTTTTTTTTTTTATTTTTTTTAAGATAAAAAGTGTACGTTTGTGGTTTCATTTTACATTGAAATGAAGGTGATCAGCCATAATGCAACTTTTTTTTATCCTTAAATCTTTTTTTTTTTGTAATATTTAAAAAGTACTTCAAACTTTTTGGCAGGCACCAACATTTAATACGTTAACAGTAGGAAAAATTATGATTAAAATAATGAGAAAATTCTGTCTGAACTTTTTTTTGTTTTTTTTTCCGTTAAATTCCATTCAAACATCATCGTACATTGTTTATATAAATTTGAGTAGAGAAGCTTTATCAGCAAATTTTAATGTTGTGTAATTTTAAGGTGTATTTAACTGTGTATGTTATTATTTTGTAACAGCTATCATGTAAATTTAAGGACGTTTTATATCGTAATAATAAGAAAGGTACAAAAAAAAATATAATATGAACACAATTTAATTTTAATCTCTTATTTCCGCATACAATCATAAGTCAAGATAAAGGTAACTATGGTGAAATCTTGCTTTTTAAATACCTCATTGTTCATGTTTTCTATTCACATTTCAGTTGAAAAGAAGGATTTTCAAGGAATATTTAATTACAAGTTAAATTTTATGGATGAAATTTAGGTTAAAATTGCTCCTTGTTTTTGTGTAATTGTGAATTAAGATTTATTTTTGTGTAAATTGTGGTGGAAATGATTCATTTTGATGTAATTGGACGGAATGTAAGTAAAATGATGTGAAATTTACAAGAAATTGAAACTAAGGCAATGATTGTCGTAGCTCTCTTGACAGTTTAAGGTTTGTTTGACATTTTCTAGCTCTCTTGACAGTTCATGGTTTTTTTGACATTTTCAAGGTTTCTTGACAGTTCAAGGCTCGTTGACATTTTCTACCTCTCTTGACAATTCAAGGCTCCTTTTTTTTCTAGCTCTCTTAACAGTTTAAGGCTTAATTGATATTTTCTAGCTCTCTTGACAGTTCCAGGTTTTTTTGACATTTACTAGCTTTCTTGACAGTTACAGGCTATCTTGACATTTTCTAGTTCTCTTGACAGTTACAGGCTATTTTGACAGTTCCAAGCTTTCTTGACATTTTCTAGCTCTTTTGACAGTACAAAGCTTTATTGACATTTTCTAGCTCTCTTGACAGTTACATGCTAACTTGAAATTTTCTAATTTTCTCTACTGCTGAAAGCACTCAGATATCAGGAATCGTGGAAATATTCAACGACGATATTCTAGAAATTCACCGTTATTAAAAGAATTTCTATGAATCTGAACAAAAAAAAGTACAACACAAAAAACAATTTCCAAGACACACTTTTCATATAACCACATTCTCTTTTTTTATTTCATCATCTTTCACATCACACAAACATCTACTTTGAATTTCATCACAGCAAATACACAAGAATATTATTCTTTCATCTCACATACTTTGATATTGTTTGTTGATGCAATGTTTCAATCAAATAATGGCTTTTCATACACATAACATAATACAACAACATGATTTTCATACTTTCATGCATTGAAAACTAAAACAAAACAGTAAATGTTATAAGTTTTTCATTGTGATACAAATGAAATTGAATGGAAATTGAATCAAAATACATGGAAAAGAGACTTTTCCGATAAAACTATCATACACATTTTATATTGATATTTATTGTGGTGAAAGAATACACTCACAGGATATCAATATTATTATTCTTGTTATTATTGTAGAGCATCAGCACATGCATGATGATAAATATTTATCATGAGTAAGAGGTTGGAAAAATCTAATCATTTCATGCATAATCGGATTTGATTGGATCAAGTTTTTATTCATATTAAATAATTTCAGGGATATCAATGTCGCTTTGAATTTAGGACAAAAGTCATAAGTGAATGAAACATTTCTAGTTATTCATCTTTTATGAATGAATTCTAATCTGTATGATGTTCATCCAAGAATCATCACTCAACACAGGAAATTTGTATTACTTACAAAATAAAAACGAAGA
This sequence comes from Culicoides sonorensis, assembly GCA_900002565.1. NCBI lineage: Eukaryota > Metazoa > Arthropoda > Insecta > Diptera > Ceratopogonidae > Culicoides > Culicoides sonorensis. The sequence continues at coordinate 499,113 of LN483354.1, read as the reverse complement.
AAAGTAAATTAGATTTCCGATTAATACCATCTTCGTTTCTCTTATTATCCTATTTCTTGTTTACGGTCATCATCATCATCATCATAGTAATCCATAATCTTCAATTCCAAAAATACTTCAGTTATCGCTCATGCAGAAACTAATTTGATCAATATTGATATACATTCATGCTTTACAGGCACGTTATTATTCCGAAATTGAGTATAATATAAATTAATTAAAATTGAATATGTCATGCAAATAATTTTGGGTTTCTCTTATTCATGAGATAGTGTGATAAATTTAATCACAAAATACGATAAAACTTTGTTAATTCATTTCCGTTTCTTGTTTTCTTCATCATATGAATTTCACCTCATCATTGTCAAAAGAACATATTCATTAATTGCATTAAACCGAAAAGTCTTCCTTATCAAAATTTATCTAGTTTACTTTTACCACAAAAAAAAGTGTCTCTCTTATTATCCTGTCTATACAAATCCAAATTCATTGTCATACCAAATTTTCCTAAAATTATAGGAAATTATTCTTTCATGACAGAGATGACAGAAAACATATGACTTTTCATCGTCCTACTATATTCCTTCTTTTTTAACATTTTGAAATTCTAATATTAAATGGAAAATTTTCTATTTTCACCCATCTTCTGAGTCAGTAATAAAGTAATTTGCATATGAATACAATCAAGGATTCACAGATTGAATTTCATCATCATGCTTTTTCTCTTTTGATTTTATTTTAAACTTATGTTGAAGACGATGAAACCATTTCCTACTCGGTTACAGTAATGACATGACACACACACACAAACACACACACACACACTAAAGAAGTTAAATTATAAATTGGAAGTTGTGAACTTGGATGAATAAGAAGAAAAAAGGTTTTTTTTTTCATTATCATTCAAAAGAGGTACAGTTGATATTTTTTTATTGATGGAATAACTTTTTAAGTATAGTCAAGTTAAAGGGTTTCCTGATTGAAAATTATGATACAAATATATGAATGTTTTTTTATAAGTTCAATCGTTCTAATTGAAAAACATTTTCAAAATTCGAGAAAACTGGAAAATCCGGAAAAAGAAAAATAAATTCTGACATTAATTTTGGAAATTTCTAAAATTTTAAAATTTCAGATTTTCAGAAATTTTGAAAAATTCGGTGAATTGTGGAAGTTTCAAAAATACAGGAAAATCAGGAAATATTTTAAATTTGGAAAACTTAAAATATACGAAAAATTAAGTTTGGAATTTTTAAATTCTGGAAAACTAGAAAAATCTTGTAAACGCGAATTTATGTAAAATCGGCGAAAATACAGGAAATATTAAAACTCAGGCTATTTAGAAAAAATATGGAAAATCTCAAAAAAATTTTAAAATTCGAAAATTTAAAAAATTCGGAAAATTTCAAAAACTTTAAATTTCAAAAAACTGAAAATTGAAATACTGAAATTGCGGAAGTTTCAAAATAAAGAAAAATTCAGGAAATATTTTGGAATTGTAAAATTTAAATTAATTCGAAAAACTTAGAAAATGCGGAAAACTCAAAAAAAATTAGTTCAGAATTTGTAGAAAATTAAAAAAATCTTGAAAAATCGAAAATCTTAAAAATTCGGCTATTTCTTAAGAATTCAGGATATTTTTAAAAACTCAGGATATGTAGATAAAAATTTGTAAAATCTCGAGAAATTTTGGAAATTCGGAAATTTGAAAAATTCGGATAAAAAATTTGGAAAATTTGAAAATTCGAAAACTGAAAATTTGCGAAATTTGAAAAATTCTGGAAATATTGAAATTGTGGAAGTTTTAAAATAAAGAAAAATTCAGGAAATATTTTGAAATTGTAAAACTTAAAAAAAATCGGAAACTTAGAAAATGAGAAAAATTCAAATTCAGAAATTCTGCAAAACTCGAAAAATCTTGAAAAGGCGGAAAATTTGAAATTTGTTAAAAATTAAAAACTTAGGATATTTAGAAAATATGAAAAAAAATCCGAAAAATTTAGATAATTTGGCAAATTAGAAAATGTAATAAATTCAAAAAAGTTGGAAGTTTCAGAAAATTCAAAAAAATTTAAAAGTTCGAAATCGTGTGAATTTGAGTAAAGGATTAAATTGAATCAAAGAAGGCTCCAAAGCAAACCGTATTTTAAATTTAGCGCTTTTACTATTGTAATCAGCGCCATCTTTCGAATTTGTCACATTAGCCATTTCAAGTTAAATTTCAGAACCAACTCAAACCGTAACTTCATATTTCAATAAAATGACATTAAATTTTTAAATTGATGTACAAATATTCCAAAATGTACTACGATAAATTACTCTAAATAGCTTAAATGTACTCAAAGGAATTTACGATGTCTACAATGAAAGAGACTTAGAGCACCTTTATTTTGTGATTATTTGCTTATAACTTGTCACAATATATCGCTGTTTCTAGATTTTAAATACATTTTTATGAACATAAGAAGAAAATTTCACATATTTTAGGGGTTTAAATTTATTAAGTTGAATTCCAGAAAATTGTTCACTACAAGAAAATAACAATAATAAAAGCAATAAAATATTTTAACAATACACGTATCGCTGTGCTTTTTTATTGTATATTTTCATAGAAAATAAACCGGAAAATATAAAGAAAAATATTTCACTTACGAGGAAAGACATTAGTGGGAGAAGGAGAAAAAGGTATACCACAAACCATTTATCCTTGTTGCCACACACATTTAATCATGTTTAATGTGTCTAGGTTTTGGGTGTGTGTGTGTGTGTGTGTGTGTGTGAAAATCGCGTTTCCTATTTTTCCTGTTCCCATGTTATTGCTCTAATATTTTGTATTTTGTAAGAGACTCTTCACCATTAATATCAAAATTCTTCCTTATTTATAATGTTCTGTTTATTATTTTTCCACTTAAAATTGTATTGTGGAGACAATAACGGTTCTAAATTCAAATACATATGAAAAAAAAGAAGAAAAAACATATTTATGTCGTAAATTTCTTCACCACACATATTGTTGGAATGTTACTATTAATATAATAAATGACATTTCAGACCACACTTGTGCCAAACTGTATTTATTGGAATACATCACATTTGATATAGTCATCATCAAAAACAGACCTTTTTAAATGAGATTTACCATTTTTGACTCAATTACATTGAAAATTGTAATTTTTCATGACATTATAAAATTGAGTTCGCGTTTTACATACAAAAAATGGAATTTATGGTAAAATGTACAAAAAAAAATGCTTATAAACGCTTGACTGCTTACCCACGTGATTTTGATTTGGGTTTGATTGATAATCTTCTTAGCCATTTTTTTTCACTGTGAACTGCTATTATATGAAAGTTTTACTGTTAATGTGATTTAAATTGACTTATCCCATTATTCCAAGAAAAATGAGTATGAAGTTATGAAGTGGCATGCATTTGAATGAGGAAATTATTTGAAAGGAAGCTTGAACACTTTTCGGAATTTGAAAGCATTTAGTTTGTTTTGAATATTAAATGCATGGTCATTAATCAAATTTTTCGGCCAAAAAGTTTTGTGCTGGCTCTTAGAGAGACGGATTCAGACTTTTTCTTTTTCCAAATAGTAATTTGATGAGACTAGACCCCTCCTTTCCCCTCAAAAACCTCTTGCTTGGTGGTTTTTCAATTTCAATAAAGCCCATCAAAAGACAGCAATTATAGTTTGGTCAAAACTTTTTGTGTGGTGAATTTTTGATATGTGGTGAAATTTTTTATGGTGAATATTTTTCAGAAACCTGGCAAACAACCAAGAGCGATGAACAATTGCTACTGGAGGACGTAAGATAGAGACGTAGGTTAACAGATTAAAATGGGCCGGACACTTAACACTTATAGATCCTAGCCAAGCTCCAGCGACCCTGTTCGGAAATGATCCAGACGGCCGTCGAGGTGTTGGACGACCTAACGCAAGGTGAATTATTTTTACAATACTGTGTACTGAGTTCTATCTTGTTGATTTTATTGATGTGGTAGATAACGCCTAAAAATGAATATTACAAGATCACTCATAATCGTGGAAAAAGCGAGAGGGTTCAAATCTCTCGGTGAGTTTACTGATAAAGTCGTTGATATTTTAATATCAGCTGTTTGATGCAATTCATTAGTAATGCTGTCATATGCTGCGTTGAGAATCATTCTGAGTGTCTTGTTTTGCTTCACTTGTAATTTTTTCAAGTGTGTCACAGCTGCGTCACAGAAAATTGGGCACGCATAAGTCAATATTGGCCTCAATGCCACTTTGTACAGCAATATTTTGTTACTTTGGTTGAATCGGGATCGCCAAATTAAGCAGAGGGAACAGGATTCTGACAGCTTTGTCAAATGTTTCACAAGCACATTTAATATGCGACCCGAAAGTCAGCCTTTTATCAAGAAGCATACCGAGGTATTTTACATGATTGTCTGCAAATGGAGTGTCGGTGTTAATCCCATTTTCAAATCTAATTCACATTTATCATCAACACAAAAGATTAAATTAAGATTTTGCAACATAACTTCAAATAACAGACTCTTATCTTTCCCGTTACTTTATTTAATAAATTTTCTTATTACACAAAATGCAATCACAACAAGGTAAATTTAATTTTCACATATATATTTGTTAAGTGAGTGCAAATATAATAATAATAAGTATATGACAATGCATTTTACCTTCACACATCCAATTTTCATATGCATAAAATTTTCACAGTTTTTGAATTCACTTCATATCTTCATCGCATATTTTTCTTATACAAAACATTTATAATATGCACATTTTAAATGAGCATGTTCTTGTAAGAAATTTCCTTCCAGTAACTAGATCTTGTTATTTACTTTTTTACTACTTTTTATAATATCAAGAGTTAAATTTTTTTTTGTATTTATTGTAGTGCAAAATGTAATTCAAATGCATGATATGATATGAATACAAGGAAAAATTATGCCATTTTTTTCCATGAATGTTAAATTTTGTTTAAAATTCAAATTCAAATTGAAATTGAAAAAATAAAGTGATTTTTTGTTGAAATTAAGATACAAGGAAAAATTGTAATAAACCTCGAATTGAGATTCATTCTAAAAAATAAATTGACATATGACATGTTTCCAGTCATCAAGTCATTTAAATACTCAATTTAACACATGTCTAAGAATTATCAATGTAATTTGCATATTAAATTGAAAATTTGAATCACATAGTTCATTTTCTGATGCTACAATTAAAAGAAAAATCAAAAATCGGTTGTATGACTTTAAAAAAACAGTTTTTTAGTTCACAAAAAAAGCGACGATCAAAGGATGAAATTTTAAATGAATGAAATTTCTAAACAATTTGGAATCAACACAATAAAATACGATACAATTCTTGTTTTGTTCAAATTCCGTTCATCGATATATCACATTTTCAGTCCCATTCAGCTAATAATAACATACATAATGTTTTGATGGTAACGTGCCTAAAATATTAATAGATAATTTTTCTTTTGTTTGTTTTTTAGGTTATCTTGAATGGAATTTTATTATTTGCTCAATATAATTTGATTGTTAGGCGTTCGATGTTTTGGGGGTGGAATCGTATGAAGAGAAATCAAAGTAATTGATATGAAAATATGTGAAAACATACGATTTTAGAATTTAATGTGGGATTAAAAAGCTGAAAGTCAATTTCAAGGGACAAGGACAGCAAGAAGACAGCAGGAGCAACGTGACTGATTCATGCACATCGTTTAAATGGAACTATTTTTAGCCATTTTCAGTCCTCCAACGGTAAAAGTTCCATTCATTCATTTTCTTAAACCAATAATCATTTTTTTTTCCAACTAAAAATACAAAAATAAACTATGACTTTGAAATTCAGTACAACAAATACTGACACCTGTTCTCTTAATATATAATCTGACATTTAATGACAGTTGACTTTTATTTTTTTGTGAATGAATCTAGAAAAACATGAAATCAATGATAAATATACGGAAAAAAGGTCACAATTATCACCGTCATGAATTTCATATTTTTTTTTCATTTTCCTTGAAGATATCCCCAAAGGAACTTATCTTGTCATTTTTGTTAAAGCTCTATTTTTATGTTTTTTTTTAATACAATTTTTGTTTTGTGTATTGTGATTGTTATGAAATAATAAAATTATACTGAATTGTTACACAAAGTCATTTGATTCATGTACTTTGACTGACAGTTAAGGAAACATTTTCAGAGTATGTCACTGGGGTAATTGCATGTCATTTGTTGTTCATACTTTTCCTTTAGGACTTCATTGAATGCACAAAGATTGAAGGAAAAAAATAAATTTTCATACCGAACTGCAACGATGAGCCTGATATCAGTCTAGTGTAATTACCTGAAATTAAAAGAAGAAAAAAATTTAATTAGTTACTGTAAGTAAAATTTTAAGGTAAAAAGTAATCATGAGAAAATGATTAATTGACTTTTAAAATTTTATCGAGGCAATCACTTTGCAATCAAATTCAAAGGACATTTTCTCTTTGATTCTTTGACCGAATGAATATTTTCAATGACGTTATTTTCTATTATTTTTTATGTTTTTTTTTCAATCCTTTCATGTGTTATGTTTACTTTGAATTGGAAAAACAAACACAAAAGGTACAAAAAAAAAAGAAATAACAAAATAATTGAAAGTCAGTTGCTTGCATCATGACGATTGAAACAAAAATGGACAGCAAAAAATAATAAAAATGCTGCAAATTTTCGTGAATGAGACAAACGAGCGCATTTCCGATCCGATTCGAAGTCAAAAAATATTCTGATTTTGAAAAATTAAAGGAAATGAATCCGATACAAATTAAGGGTGCCGCTGTCTTACGATTTGGGCAAAAAATTTCACGATTTTCGAAATTTCTGTGATTTTAGAATATTCTGAGATCATATAAATTTCCATGAAGAATTCTGTTCTTTTTAAAACACCAGCCATGTAGCAAATTTCCGCCATTTTGGCCTATTTCTCCATTTATGGAAAATCGGCTATGTTTGACTTACGTCAAAACACTCCCAAAATCGCATTTTATTCCTATATTTTCATCAAAAAAAATTCATTTTAAACGTAAAATGTCCTAACAATAGAAACAATTGAGCAATTCCAACTGCATTTGTGTAATTGTTTGACTACAAAAAAAATAACACAATCATAAACGGCTTTACTGCTCCATTAAATCGATTTTTATCATACAATAGCCAGAAAAAAAAACAATAAAAGTAATGAAAAACACATTTTATTGTAACACATCATAAGTGTTATTGGTTAAATGTGACAAAATTTTAAAAAAATTTTCTCAATTCATGATTCAACTTTTTAATGTTTTATTTTAATTGATTTGAAAAGACATTAATGCACATTAATTTTATCATCATATATTTAAAAAAAAAAGCTATAAACCGGTTTAAAAGATATTTGATAAAAGTTATAAAATTAAAAATATTGATTTGATCAGAGTTTGTAAAAACCGGTTTAATTTACCGAATAATCTGAACAAAGCTCATTTCAAAATCTTTCGAGAGTCGTCCTAAAAAGTCATTTCAAGGCGAGACAATTTTCAGCAGAAAAAAGAGGATCCGCCTGATAGACAACTTCAATGTGGGCAAAAAAATATTTCCTTCATATTCGTTGCTCCTAACAAGTAAAACATTTAAATGGTAATAAAACAAGTTCCATTTTGCAAAAACATTAATTTTAGCTAAAATTTTTTAGTGTTCATTTTTTCGCGAACGTGATCAAACACCTTTATCTTTAACTTCAAAGAATTAAATCAAATTATCATGATTTTATTGATATTTCTCGGTACTGTCATTGTAATTTACGTTATTCAAGTTATTTGGACGTGGAAGCAATCATTAAAATGGGCTGATAACATTCCAGGACGAAATGATCCCATATTTTATAATATGCCATTGAGAATGGGACTTGCGACACCCATACGTGAGTTTTATTTTTACTTCAAGGGTTTGAAATGAAATGTTAAAAATCAACATTAATAGAAAGAACTGCAGTTGCACGTACAATCTGCAGAGACTATCCAAGATTAACTTGCTTCCTGTATTTGAATGAGATCCATATTCATGTAAATCATCCTGATTTGATCAAACAAGTCTTAACGTCACCACATTGTCTTAAGAAAAGTCGGGAATACCGATTTTTAAATTGGAATCATGGCATTGGAGTAGTTGAACGTAAGTTATTCTTATAAAAATTTAAGTTTAATTAAGGTAAATTCATTTCAGCGAACGCATGGCATGTCACTCGTAAACACCTTAGTCCAACAGTAAGTGGAAGAGCGCTTGTAAATTTTTTACCTATATTTGATGAATGTAGTCGAGCTTTCGTGGAGGTCTTAAAACCAAAATTAGACACTAAAGAAGAATTTAATTTACTGCAATTTTCTGTCCAATGCACTCTTGATAGCATTTGTGGTAAATAAATTTAATCCAATTAAATTGATAAAAGTTGATCTAAGTACCATTTCAGCCACTTCGTTTGGTGTCAAGGTCAATGCACTTGAAAAAAACATTAAATTCAATGAATATTTGAATAGATTACATCAGATTACAATGATTCGTATGTTGAATCTCCATCTGCAAATTGACAAAATATTTCGTCTGACCAAATTATATCAGGAAGATAAATTTGCTCGAAGTCAATGTGAAAAGTTCTCTGAAGAGCTCTTAGCTGAACGTAAAGCGAAATTGAAAAGTGAAGCAGCTAATAATAATAATAAAAATTCAGCGGAACATTCCAGTAAAGCAAATCATATGAATATCTTAGTGGATCAATTACTGTATGTCCCGAAAAGTGACGGAACATTTTACACAGAAGAAGAAATTCGTGATAATGTCAATTTATTTATTTCGGCAGTAAGTTTTTAGTGATTGAAGTGATTTCTTGCTAATATTATGACATTTTTCAGGGTAATGAGACCACAGCATTGGCCGTTAGTCATGCAATTTTATTGCTAGCCATGCATCCAGATGTCCAAGAAAAAGTTGTTGAGGAATTAAAGACGATTTTCACGGGTGATAGTCTCAAAATTGAGTATGAGCATTTACCTGAACTTAAATTTTTAGAAATGGTCATCAAAGAAACTTGTAAGATATTCTCAAATTGATTCAATTAAGGTTGTTAAACTGTAAGGCTTTAATTTCCATAGTACGACTTTGTCCATCACTGCCAAACATTGCACGTGAAAACACGTCTGAAATTGAATTGGATGGTCATAAAATACCAGCAGGAACATATCTTCATATTACAATTGCTGGAGTCCATTACAGAACAGATATTTGGGGTCCTGATGCAAAAAAATTCAATCCTGACAACTTTTTGCCTGAAGCTTGTGCTACGAGACATCCATACGCATTTCTTCCCTTCAGTGCAGGGTCACGCAATTGCTTAGGCTACAAATATGCAATGATGTCACTTAAAATCATGTTAATTCATCTCTTAGTTAACTTCAAATTCAATTCAAGTCTTAAATGGGAGAATGTTAAGCAAGCACTAGACATTCATTGTCATCTTAGTTCACCACATCTCGTATCAATTCAAAGGAGAAAATTTTTTAAATCTAATAATTAGATAATTGGAGAAATCAATAAAAGTAACAGTCTGAATATGAGAAATGACCGATTTTTTTAAAATCGTGGAGTTTTACATATTTCCGAAACAGAATGCATTTGTATGTATTATTCAAGATCACGTTCTACATTTTTCATTTTCAAATTGCGGACCAGTTTGGAAAGTTGATTTGACACTTGAAAAACTCAATAAAAAGATGACTTTCAACTTATATTTTTATGGTTTGAATTCCGAAATAGAATTTAAAATAGTTGTAAAACAAGATTAAAATTTGACAAAACTGGTTTTTTAGTGAAAGACTTCTTTTTTCATGCAAAAAGCATGCAAATAAAAATCCTTAAAAAACACCTAACACATTAAAAATTATGATAAAACCAGTCAATTTTTGCAAAAAATTATTTTTAGCTAAAATTTTTTAGTGTTCATTTTTACACTAACGTGCTCACACACCTTTATCCTAAACTTCAAAGAATTGAATCAAAATATAATGATTTTAGTCATATTTTTCTGTACTGTGATTTTAATTTACGTAATTCAAGTAATTTGGACATGGAAGCAATCATTAAAATGGGCTGATAACATTCCAGGACGAAATGATCCCATTTTCTATAATATGCCATTGAGAATGGGACTTGCAACGCCCATACGTGAGTTTGAAATGAAATTTTAACATTAATTTCAGTTAAAAATTAGCATTAATAGAAAGAGCTGCAATTGCACGTACAATCTGTAGAGATTATCCAAGATTAACTTGCTTCCTTTATATGAATGAGATTCATATTCATGTTAATGATCCTGATTTGATCAAGCAAGTTTTAACATCACCACATTGTCTTAAGAAAAGTAGAGACTACCGCTTTGCTAATTGGAATTTAGGTCTTGGCATGGTGGAACGTAAGTTACATTAAAAGTTAAAAAAATAAAGTTTTTATGTGTTTTTAACAAGTGAAATTTTTTCAGCTAACGCATGGCATGTTACTCGTAAACATCTTAGTCCAACTGTCAGTGGAAGAGCTCTTGTTAATTTTTTACCAATATTTAACGAATGCAGTCAAAACTTTGTGAAGGTTTTAAAATTCAAATTGGATACTAAAGAAGAATTTGATTTACTGCAATTTTCTGTTCAATGCACTCTTGATAGTATTTGTGGTAAGTAAATATAATTCAATTAAATTGTTTAAAGTTCATCTTAGCAAAATTTTAGCCACTTCATTTGGTGTCAAGGTCAATGCACTCGAAAAAAATATTAAATTCAATGAATATCTGAATAGATTACATGAAATTGCAATGATTCGTATTTTGAGTGTCCATCTTCGAATTGATAAAATATTTCGCATGACTAAATTATATCACGAAGATAATTTTGTTCGAAGCCAATGTGTAAAATTCTCTGAGGAGCTTTTAGCTGAACGTAAAGCGAAATTGAAAAAGAAAGCAGCTTATAAGAATAATGATAAAAATCTCATGGCAGATTCCAGCAAAGAAAGTAATGTGAATATATTAGTCGATCAATTGCTGTTTGTACCGAAAAGTGACGGAAAATGTTTCACAAAAGAGGAAATTCGTGATAATGTCAATTTATTTATTTCAGGTGTAAGTTTTTAGTGACTCATGTAATGTTTTTGCTAATATGATGACATTTTCAGGGTAATGAGACCACAGCATTGGCCGTGAGTCATGCAATTTTATTGCTAGCAACTCATCAAGAAGTCCAAGAGAAAGTTGTTGACGAATTAAAGACGATTTTTACGGGTGACAGTCTCGAAATCAAATATGATCATTTAGCACAAGTAAAATATCTTGAAATGGTCATCAAAGAAACTTGTAAGATATGCTTAAATTGATTCAATGAAAGTTTTTGAAAAGCAATCCTTTAATTTCCATAGTACGACTTTTTCCTTCAATTCCAAACATCGCACGTGAAACAACATCTGAAGTAGAATTAGATGGTCACAAAATTCCAGCAGGAACATATCTTCACATAACAATTCTTGGAATGCATTATAGGACAGATATTTGGGGTCCTGATGCAAAAAAATTCAACCCTGACAACTTTTTGCCCAAAGCCTGTGCTACAAGACATCCATATGCGTGGTTTCCATTCAGCCTTGGAATGCGAAATTGTGTGGGCTACAAATATGCAATGATGTCACTTAAAATCATGTTAATTCATCTTTTAGTTAACTTCAAATTCAATTCAAGTCTTAAATGGGAGAATGTTAAGCAAGCACCTGACATTCATTGTCATATAAATCAACCACATTTTGTATCGATTGAAAGAAGAGATTTTTTTAAAGCTAATAATTCAAAAATAGTGGGAATTAATAAAATTAACTTATAATCTCATAAACAATGAAAAAAGTTTATTTCTTAAAAAATAAAATAAATTGAAATGCCTCACAGTGCTAAGTGACTCACTTTGAAAAAAATCTCTGTCACACCTTCTATTATAAAATCTTTTTGAAAAAACAAAAACAAATTATAAAATTATATGAATGAAATGCAATTTCCTTTTGAAATTCATGCCTTAAATTCTCTTTATTTCAAATTATATTGTTTGAATTCCCAAAAAGAATATAAAATTTTTGCAAAACAAGATTTATCTTATTACAGAACTGGTTTTTTGGCGTAATACTTGTTTTTTGACGCAAAAAATATGCAAAAAACAAAATCTCTTAAAAACACCTTGATTTGTATCGTATTACTTTTATTATACATTCGGTAACAGACTTCAGTGAAATTCTAACAACATCAGTTTAAATCAAGAAATTCATTTGAAAAGACGTTGAAACATAAATTTATTTGCATTTAATTTTTTTTGCAAAATGATTTTATTAATATTTTTGGGGACCGTGTTAGTTGTTTACTTAATTCAATCGTTTGTGTTGTGGAAAAAATCCATTAAATGGGCGGATAATATTCCAGGACGAAAGGAATCAATTTTTTATTTGATGACATTAAAGGCTGGATTATTGGCACCTGAAGGTAAGATGTCGTACATGTCATTGTGACGTCATTGATAAGAATTTTTTTTTAAATTTAAATGAGCAGATCGTGCTGAATATGTGAAGAAGATCGTTCGTGAATATCCAAGACTTTTGTGTTATGTGTTCGTAAATCAAATTCATGTTTTTGCAAATCATCCTGATTTGGTTAAAAAAGTTTTGACGTCGCCAGATTGTCTGAAAAAGAGTGAAGATTACAGATATGTCAAATGGAATCATGGAGTCGGGGTTTTGTTGCGTGAGTTTTTTTCTCTTTGTTTGAATATCGGAAGCAAATTTTTAGTTTCCGTATACTTTTTTTTTAAATTAAATTATTCAAATTCATGTGTGAACTCACGTGAATTTGAATTTTACCGAAAACCAGTTTGAAATATTTGACAATACCATTATTTTTAAATTAAATACAGCTCAGGCTTGGCGTGTGACACGCAAACACTTGCAACCAGCAGTTGGAGGCAAAGCTCTGCAGAGTTTCCTTCCAATATTTGTGGAATGCAGTCAAGACTTTGTCAAAATTGTGGGACAAAATTTGGAATCAAAAAAAGAATTTGATCTCCTTAAAATTTCTGTCCAATGTACTCTTGATAGCATTTGTGGTGAGTAATTTTCTTTCATTTTCCATTAACTGGTTTCATTATCTATCACACCAGATAACGGTACTCAATGGATCAATTCATTAATTTTCATTCTTTGTAGCGACCTCATTCGGTGTAAAGGTGAATGCACTCGAAAAAAATATAAAATTCAATGAATATTTGGACAGGTAAAAAAAAATACATTTAAATTAACATGGCAAATAATTTTTTAACATGGAATTTGATTAACAGAATGCATCAAATTGTCATGACCCGCATATTGAGTGGTCATCTTCGTTTTGACAAAATTTATCATATGACCAAGTTATATCAGGAAGAAAAATTTGTTCGAGGTCAGTGTGAAAAGTTCTCGGAAGAACTCTTAGCTGAAAGGAAATTGAATATGGAGAAATTGAGGAATGATGAAGAAAATAACAATAAAGCCCTCACAACACAATCGAGCATGGAGAATCATATTAACATATTAGTGGATCAATTGCTGTATATGCCAAAGAGTGACGGAACATTTTACACAAAAGAAGAAATTCGTGATAATGTCAATTTATTTATTTCGGCTGTAAGTTTTTGGTGGTTGAAGTAATTTTTTGCTAATATGATGACATTTTCAGGGTAATGAGACTACAGCATTGGCCGTTAGTCATGCAATTTTATTGCTAGCAATGCATCCAGATGTCCAAGAAAAGGTTGTTGAGGAATTAAAGACGGTTTTTACGGGTGACAGTCTTGTAATCGAATATGAGCATTTAGCTCAAGTTAAATATCTTGAAATGGTCATCAAAGAAACATGTAAGTTAAATTTTATTTAATTCAAAATATATTAAAATTAATATAAAATTTTCATAGTACGACTTTGTCCCTCACTTCCCAATATCGCACGCGAAACCACGGCTGATATTGAATTGGACGGAAATCTCATTCCAGCGGGAACAGTTATCCACGTTTCCATTGTAGGAATTCATTATCTTGAAAGTTTTTGGGGTCCCAATGCAAGTAAATACAATCCAGACAACTTTTTGCCAGAAGCCTGTGCTACGAGACATCCATACGCATTTATTCCTTTCAGTGCAGGGTCACGCAATTGCTTAGGCTACAAATATGCAATGATGTCCCTCAAAACAATGCTGATTCATCTTTTGGTCAACTACAAATTCACAACAACACTAAAATGGGAGAATATAAAACTAGTATTGGATATTCATGGTCATCTAAACACGCCGCACCTGGTCTCCATTGAAAAGAGGAATTTTTTTAATCAATAACTATTTAATTTAGTGTTAATAAATATTGGCTTGTATATAATTCAAAAATAAACAGAATCCGGAAAATACGTAACATTTTTTTTCAAGTTCAAGTTGAGTTTTTATGAGACACGTTTTTGACACAACAAATATCTATTTTGAGTCAATTCATGACATTTTGCACGGATATTAAAATTTAAATTACTAAAAACTGGTTTTTTTCTTCAAATTTTTCTTCAACATGTGACTTATTTTGTTTTGAAAGATACATATTTTTTGGCAAATAATACGTTCAAAACTGTTTATTCGCTTATTTTTACACAACTAACATAACAATAAGTTGAACCTTGAGACAATAAAATATTTAAATAGATATTTTTATTAAAGAAATTAAATTTGATTTTGGGTTATGATTAACCAGGAAATTCCGCTTCATTTTCAGTCACAATACAAAAAACGACGTGACAAGACGTGAATTTGTTTTTATCTGAAAATTGTTTGTTTTTTTTTCAATGTGATTGATTTGTTTTGAAAATCAAAATGCGAATGAAAAAGTGAGTAATTTAAATTGATTTGAGTAGTATTTGATTAATTATCATTGAAATATTTCTTATTAGGAGAGAAATTGAATGGAGAAAAATTTCCCTCAAAATCAATTTCAATCAAAATTTGGTCAGGTCACCCCCTAAAATGGGAGGATATGAAACCAATATTGATATTCATTGGTTACTTAGACCACACTTCATATATTTAAAAGAAAAGAAAACTTTTTTCATACCAAATCAAAGTAATGATTAAACACAAAAATCTTGTTATATTTTAAGGACACTTCTAAGTTATGGGGATTCAAATCGGTCATGTATGAAACAAAACATATAAATGAGTAGGAAAATGACATATAAAGTTTAAGCAACAATTTTTACTTTGATTGTTTTATTTTATGTAAGGAAAGTTCATAAAAAAAGGAAAACCTTAACTTAAACAAGTAAAGTTTTCAAATTTTATCTGTTTATATCATTATTAGAAAAGTTTTTGTTTTCCCTTTCAATTCAATATGTATTTTTTTTTATTTTTATGTGTTTTTACTTGAAAACTTGTAACTTTTAAACAAAAAAAAACACACACACACACACAAAAATATATAATCAAGTACATGAAGGGTCTTCAACTCAGATACACTCTTATAACTTATGAGAGTTCTTTGTTACTATGAGAGTGTGTATAGTATATACGGTAAAATTCAAAAGCATCATGAATTTTCAACAATTTTTGAAACGAAAAAGTTGAATCACCCTGATTAGATTTTGTGTTGCCATTATTTGTATTCCGGTTTGAATGATGAATTTCAATTCAATTTTTGCATGTCAATTTAAGTTTTATGAACTGCCAATCTCTCAATAAATTTATATTTTCCAAGATTAGGATTCCCAAATGATCATGAAGTAAACAAAACAAGTAAAAAAAGATTGTGAAATATTTTTTTGGCTACTCACAGCAAAGCTAGAAATCAATAACAATACAAAAAAATTAAGAACGTGGTTGGTGAACGATAATCACGAGCGCATTTTCATATTTCATGAAAAATATTGAAAAAACTAGGAACTTAAATTCGAGGACCTGAAATTCATCTCAAGTTGATTTTTAAATTACAGTCAAGTCTCCATATAGTGAAAAATAAGCTGTACGTAATGATTCTATATAATGAAAAGTCTATTTCTATGGAACTACAGTTTCTATAGATACTGAATTTTCATTATATAGAATCATTACGTACAGCTTATTTTTCACTATATGGCGACTTGACTGTATTCACTGTGACCCAGAGTGCTATAAAGACTCTCTTTTTTCACTGAAATAAATGAAATCGACGATGATTGATGTTTTCAATGAAATTTCTTCTTAAACTTTTGATTAGAAAAAAAAACAATGAAATACATCCTTGAACTTTGATCTAATGAATTATCAAGAAAAACAAATAGATAATTTTAAGAAAAACTCTTTAAAACAAAAAACAAAACAAGCTGTCATTAAATTTCATTTTGACAAGAACAAAAAAACATGAAAAATAATTGATACCTTTATCACTTGAGCTTTTGAGACATTTCTGATGAAAAATGATAAAATTAAATTAAAATCGAACTCGTGCCGTTAATCTTTTAATAATTTTATTAGATAGATAATTTTATATCTATATTTATGCCTTACATTTTCAATAATAATGAAAATAATAATAATAAAAAAAAATTTTAAAATTTTATAGAACAATTTCACTCTAACTAACATTAAAAGTCTTTTTTTTTGTGTTTTTATTGTTCATTTGATAGCTATTCGAATATTTTTTCTTTTTTTGACATGAATGGCACAAAAAGAACATTGAAAAGCACACAAAAAAAGGACAATTTCTAATTTAACAGATTGTTTACAAGAAATAACGTCCATTTAACAAAATAAGTAAAAAAATTATAACTTGATCCATTTTAATGCTTTCGTTTTTCTTTATTTTTATTTTTTACTCTTGTTTTTTGAGTTTTTTTACCTTTATTCACACCTCTCAGGAATATAAATATACCCTTTTTTCCTTGGTTTCTTCAATTTTTTACTTTTTTAAAATAACGTACCTTTTATTTTCATCACTTTTATTATATGAAATGTAACATTTTTGAAACAAAAATCCTTTTTTTTTGTATAATATTAAAAAAAAGATTTAAAATTTTTTTTTTTTGAATGGTAAACGTGCCAAAAATTGGCAAACCATCATGTTTTAATGCCTTTGAAAAGAAAAAAAAATTAAAGGTATGAAACTGTGAAATTTGTTAGTCAAATAATAGAAGTTTAAGGTGGAGTTTTTAGATGAGTTTTAGAATGGGAATTGCGTTTAAAATGAAATGAAAAGTATCATGTTTGAATTTTTTTTTACTGAGGATTACTTTAAAAACAAAATCATAAGGGGTGGTTAATTTTGGAGTAAGTTTGAAAATTTTTTACATTAAGTCGGTTTTTGTTTAGAATCCTACTTTTAGGGCATCTAAAATAGAGTAACATTAAAAAAATTTCTTTAAGGATACCAATTTTTATTAAATAGAAAATATTAAAATTATGCAGAGAATGAGCCCTCCCCCAGGGGTGGATTGAAAATTACTACCGGCCCTGGCATTCTGTATGATTTCCTTTAAAATTTACACTAAACTTAACTTTTACAAGACGATCGACTGCAGCTTTTCTGGCACTTGCCAGATTGCCCGTATGGCTAATTCGCCACTGCCCTCCCCCTACCCCATGGGATTGGTATTTTTTCGCCCCTAGCATCAGTGATTCTGACAGCCCATAGATTTTCTTTATACATTTGAATTTAAATTTCCACTGGACGACCCTTGTTGCATTTGCCAGAATACCCATTTCTTTGATCGACTGCCCCCTCCCCCTTTTACCTTCTTTGCAAATTTTGACTTGTGGTCTATTGTCAAAGGGACCCCAAAACTTCTTCTTGTAACGCAAAAATGCAAAATATTTTATAAGGTAAATATTGAGTCGGATCAAATCAAAATGGAAACATTTACAGACCACTGTGCTACTGGTCGACCAATCCCCCCCTTATATTCATTGAAAAATTCCATCATTTGTGTTAATAATGAATCTGATCATCAACTTTTTACGGAAATTTTTAATGTATTTAAATAGGTCATGTTTTACCTTAATAGTACCTTGCACTCATATTTTTTTTATTTTAATTTTTACCCTTATATAAAAAGCAAAAAAAAAATAAAATGATAAAACTTTTCCCTTTAAAAGAATTTGAGTATAAAAATATATTTTTACATAAAAGTATTTGAGATATCTCTTTAAATTCTGATACAAACAGAAAAAAAACAATGTTAAAATTTAATCATATTCGAGTTTTTGTTTGTCCTACCACAACACTATCATAGTTGTGTCTACCCTTGAATTCTTTTCTGAAACATCTGTTCTTTTTAGTGTTTTATTTACTGAATTTATTTTGTTATGCCTTTCCTTTGTGCATTGGAATGCTTTGATCATACTGTCACCACAGAATAATTGAATGCATTGACAACTGTTTTCTTCTGTCTGAATTTTATTTAAATAAATAATAGGGTTACCAGTTGCTTAATACAATAAAATAAATTTCATCGTAAAATTGAATTTCATATCATTTTTTGAAAATAAACCGAGGCAACATTAAACAAAGTTGCAAAAAATTGGTTTGAAATTTAAATCAAGAAATTGTTTGAATTTCATTTTAAATTTAAATACTGGCAACCCTACATTTGAAATTTTTTCATTGTATTGTACAAACTCACGTGTGTATAATTCAAGCCAATCAAGCAAGGAAAAAAAAACCATATTGAACAGATAATTTTTCATTGAATCATGTTCGAACAGTATTTCAAATGACATTCTTTAGATGTTTTTTTCTTCATTCCATTTCATAGCATCGATACCATCAGGAAAATACAAGTACAAGCGCATCCAGCGTGAACTTCATAAAATACACACAGAAGGGGCAAAAGGTTGTACATTACATTTTTGTTGTTGTCGTTGTTCCGAATTGAAAAAATTGAAATTCAACACATCTGTGCGCAAAATATGCTGTTTGTTCTTGTCTTGTATTTTACTATTATCATAACATCGAATGAAAAAAAAACAAGTAATTCACTTTTTTTTGCTATTATTTGCGCTATAATGTATATTGAATGTTATTTTGTATAACATAACATCACAATCTTCATTTATTTTTATTTTTTTCTGAGTGTGTATAATTCCATTGTGAGCACACACATTTAAAGTACAAAAGTCATCAAATTATTTCTTCATATAAAACTGATAAATGCATGTGTCTGATACGTGAAGAGGTTTAACAACGAACGTGTTGTAAACATTCTGTGACATGATGTATGAAATTTATCGACACAGCTGTTTGATGCATTTTTAGTTTTCAATTCTCATATGGTTCAATGGATGTGTTGTGACATGAACATCAGATAGAACACGATAAATTATTTTTTGACATAATTCTTTTTTCTTTGAGTATTTGAGGAATTTTAATTTTGTGACACTTCAATTTAGAAACTTGATGGAATTTTTACTTGATTAATCTTAAAATGCGTACTTTTTTAAAGTTTTTGTGGGTTTTTTGAGATATTTTTTAAGGTTTTTTAAACTTTTTTAATATTTTTTTAAACGTTTTTTCGTTTTAAAAACTTTTTTAAAACTTTTGTAACTCTTTTTTAACTTTTTTTTTAAAGGTAAACGTTCTAAAAAGGTATTTTTGAAATTTTTGTGGGTTTTCCAAATAGTTTCTAAGGTTTTTTCAAACTTTTATGAGTTTTTTTAACGTTTTACGTTGTAAAGAAGGTTTTCATATATTTCTAAAGGTTTTTTTAGGTTTTTTTAAATTTTTTTTTAAACTTCATCATTCTCAAAAAATATTTTTAAGGTTTTTGTGGGTTTTCCAAATATTTTCTACGTTTTATAAAAAGTTATATGACTTTTTTAACGTTTTTCAACTTTTTTTTAGAGTTTTACGTTTCAAAGATGCGTTTTTTTTTATATAACCCTTAAGTAAAGTGTTTTTTTCAATTTAATTTCATTCAATTTATTGTAAGTTTTTGTTTTAATTTTCAAAAATAAGGTTTTTAAGTATCATAGAAAGACGTTATGAGTACCCAAAGTATTCTCATTAATTTTTTTCAAATCGACCGTGAATGCATTAAAAATAAAAGATAAAATTCCAACACTTAAAACTAAAATAAAATAAAAACCAAATGAAAATTGTATAACATTGCAATCAAAAATACTCGACAAAAGGAAAAAAAATGAAAATGAAAAGAAATTTTCTCTTAAATTCAAAGCTTTAAATTATTTGAATGCCCATTTCATGTTCAAAAAATTTTCTTTACTTTTTTTTATGATGATCCTTATGGTATACTTAACCATGCTTCTATATAATTTTACAGAATGAAACATGCATATTTCAAAAAGCTCCATTTTTTTCTTCTTCTTCAAGCACACACTGAATATTATGCAATATTATTAAATTATATCATTTGTATTCATTTCGCATAATATTCACTCACTTTTTTCGTATGTATGATGATGATTTTTTTTGCTACTTGAACAAGATTCATCCATAAAATCAACTAGAGGAAAGATATTTGAGCATATAAACACGCGTGGCTAAGAATATTATGAAACATCCAGTATATTTTTTTTTTTGCATAAAGCAAATTTTATTTGAGGAAATTTATTCGTTTCATATAAATTCACAAAACACGTGTACTTTCAAAAGTGTAGTTAAGTTATAGTGGAGGCAGTTATTTTTTTTGCTTCGTCTTACCACAAATGTAATTGAATTGCATCTTGACAATTTTATTGGAAGACACATGTTGTGGTGTTTTATATCAAATCTGAATGAGTTTGTGAAAAAAATTTAATATGAGAATTAAATTGAAAATTAGAAATTTTCTTATGAAATTCACTTGAGAGAGAAAAATGGGATATAATTGCATATGGTTTTTTGTGTCTTATTAAAAGTGTTGAGTTTTATGATAAGGAATAAGCAGGTTAAGTTTGACAGTTCATTTTGAATAGATACACATACGGAAACGTCAAAAAATTTACTAACCCACCTTGATAATTTGATTTTTGTCATATCATTTTAAATTTGACATTTTGAAAAACCGTTAAAAATTGTTGAGTTTAAAAATACCGTTATTTTTTGGAAAAAAATCGGTTGAAAATATTTTTGATTTAGGGCTCTTTGTACTCATGTTCAACGTTTTTCATTGAGGACATTTTCAGACGATGACCGAATAATAAAATGAGAAGTAAGTTAATAAGATTATGAACATAAAGCGGAATGAATAAATAAATATAAATACCAAATTAACTTTGACCAGCGTTGTTTTTCATTTACTATGGACTTTGAAATGATGTTACATGAATAGTTATGATTAATTTTCGCCTAAGTTACAAAAACTGAGAAATTCTTACCACGCATCAGATGTTCAAACGGTTTTTAAAACCCTGCAGCCTAAAGTAAAACCCCATTCAAGACTCAGTCAGTGAAAATTGAAATCTCTTATCACTGAACAGATAAAAATTCACCAGACTGAAGTTATCAACGACTTTATTAACGGCCTTGACAGCCTCGAGAAGACTTTTGAGGCTCTGTGGGTCCTCCTTGAAACGCTCAAGGGTCCTGAGAGGGCTTTTTGAGAAAATTAAGGTCTTGAAAATTTTTCCAAGAAGAAAGTTGTTGATGAGCTTACAGATCGATAGAGGATCAAAAAATACAGGTAATTCCATTAAGGTTTTTGATTAGACCCTCCAGAGGGCGCACTAAACTCTTAATCAACATGTCACTAAAAGATATTTTAATTTACAAATTTTCTACTATTTCTCAATTTTCATCAAAACAATATCAAATGAATTTAATTTAAATTTAAGTTTAATATTCTCTGATTTTCTTATCTCTCATTTTAAATCAAAATTCAATTTTCCATACAACCATCATAATGACAAAAGAGTATAAAATTTATTTAAATGTGTACCATAAATGAAATGAAATAATTTTATTGTTTGTTTGTTTGCTTGTTTATTTATTTATTTAATATTAAAATTTAAATAATAAAATGTTTACAGTACAAAATGTAGCTTATATTGAAATGCGAAAATTGTATTTTCATATCCAAATATTCTCATAATACAACTACAAAGAATGGTTGGTAATGACGTTGCATCGTGTATAAGCAGGAGGTTCAAGTCCTGACCTACATACATTTTATGAGTGAGGATTATTATTATATTTTGAGTAAATTTTATATACACATATTTACTTTATACGATGATAATTTTGGATATTATTTTGTGAATTTGAATTAAATTATCAACAGACATGAACCGAAAAATATCACAAGGTATATTAAGAAAGGCTCCATTGTGGTAGATTAAAAGACAAAATGTCTGAGACAAAATTATTGTTAATATTATTTTCTTATTTGCATAATTAGATTTTGATTATATGACTTTTGTGTGTGTGTGTGTGTGAGTGTCATTTGAAATGACATTAAATTCAAGTCAAGTCAGTTATTTTGGGTAAATTGTTGTGCAATTTCCCAATAAAGTTTCTTATCATTTAAAAGCAGTCAAATTGGAGGCAAATAAGTTACACGACATACAAATTCATACCCATCCATCCAAACAAATAATAACAATTTAATTTAATGTGAACAAACTTTGATTTAAAATATTATTTACATTTTGTGTGTATTGTCGTGCAAAAGAAAAACATCATTAAATATGATTAAAGAGGACATAATTTGATAGAGCTTATTGTGAATGGAACCTAAACAAACATAAGTTTATTCATTTTAAGTGTTATGATACAATTTTTTTTCAATAGACATGGTTAAGGAGATTTTCGTTCCTTTCAAAAAAATATTTTGTCTAGAATAGGAAAAAAAGGGATTGAAATTAAATGTAAATTTGTATTTTGCTGAGCTCATATTTGTTTAAGTTGTGAAAGGATATTTTTAATGTGATTCAAAGGAAATTTTAATTTTAAATCAGAGATTTTTGTTTAAGGCTCTCTCAATTAAACAGTGGTTGCATTTCAAACCACTAGATGGCGTTGTTGGTATTAAGTTTTATGATTTTTAGTCAATTTTGATTTTCCCTTAAACATGTTCTAAGTAAAAATTCGTGACTATCATGTTAGGTCAAAGGCTATAAAAGTTTTTATTTGAATTTTGAATCTTCTTCTTGGACTCACAAGATGGCGCTGGTGGGGGTTTTCATGATCTAAGGTTAGTTTTTGACTTTCCTGAACACTTTTCCAAGAAAAAAATTTAACTTCAATGAAAACTCAAAAGCAAGTTCAGTTTTTCAAAGTTACTTCAAACGTTTGGTTTACCATTCAGACTCACGAGATGGCGCTGGTAGCTATTTTTGGTCAGTTTTGAGATTTTCTTGAAATATTTCCGAAGGACAAAAAAATGCCTGCAAATTTTTTTCAAGGATAAAGAAGTGGCTTCCATTAAAAATCAAAAGCTCTTTCAGATTTCAACCGTTTGATTTTCCATTTAGATCCACAAGATGGCGCTGGTAGTCATTTAAGCGATTTTCGAAGAACAAAAATGTGCTTGCAAATTTTTTTCAAGGAAAAAGTAGTGACTTCCATGAAAAATTAAAGCTTTTTTATTTCTACAGAGCTCAACTCCTTCAATCAGACCTACTAAATGGCGCTGTTGGCAATTTCTTCGATTTTTTTTCATTTTACATAGTTATTGTATTTAAACAACTCGCATCAAGCTATCAATTTAACTTTCGTCCTCCATTACATTCAATTCAAACTAAAATCGATATTAAAAGCAAAAAAAAAAATTAAACTCTTAACTCTTTTAATTTTCATAATAATTTAATACTTTCTTTAAGACTTTAAAACAATTTTTTTTCCAATCACACTGAACCATAAAATCATAGAAGGCGAATCAGAAAAAAAATAATTACCCTATTTTAAATTAAAAGAAAAAAAAAATACAAAAAAAATATTTGTTTTTGCTAGACCGAATGTAAATAGAAAAAGATACAGCTGTGTTATTTTTTTGCATAAAATGAATATTAATTCACAAGTTAAGTTTACAGAACAAGAAAATTTTATGTAAAATAAAATAAAGATTATAAAACATAAGATTTTCATGAATAATCATAATAATATTAATACTGGAAGCAGAAAAAGGCAGATAGCAACTTGTTGCTACAATCAATTTTTTTTTCGCTTCATGAAATGAAAAGTGTAAAACTCGAAGTAATAATAATAAAAAAAAACAGCATAATGATTTAATAAGAAAGGTTTTTCTTGTGGCTTTTTTATTTATATTATCAAGATATTTATTAGATTTCTTGTGCGCTCATCTAAAGAGAAAAATAACATTGATATTTCTTTTTTTTTTTCAATGTAACAAGAATAAAAACTTTTCTAATATTTTCTTATAAATTTCTTTTTCACCTTTTTTTGTGCCTTTTGACTTTCATTTGAAAGGATACGGTGATTGATGTAAATTTAATATTTATCAAAGTTGAAGGGGAAAAAAAAGTTTGAAAGCAATAACCAAGGAGATGATAACCATAAATTTATCATGTGTCTCAATCACTCTCCTAATGAAATTGGTTTTGCTTTACCTTTAAAATGTGCTATAAAAGCCACATTATTATTAAAAGTAAAAAAAAAATCAAAGATGACTTTTAAAAATAGATTAATCTTAACATGATGAAATCCTCTCTCATAGATTAATTTAATATAAAAGTTCTATGAAACGATTGATTTACAACAACCTTACATGATGTATAAGATTTAACAGTGATTGGTCATTGATCGGATGAAATTTAATTAGATTAATTTTTTTTTGAAAAAAAAAAGTTTTTACAATGAATTGCTAGATCAATTTCAATACGAATCGTTATCTTGTTAGAGATTTTGTGACACATTGTCCCAATTTTGTTCTGTGATTTTGATGAAGGTTTGATATTCATAAATTTTAATTAAAAAATTAATGATTAATGATGATTTTATGAAAGTATTTTGGATTTCATGGAATTTTGTCCTCATTTTGAAAATTTAATTGAATCATGTTTAATTTACAAACATAGTCCTTTGCTTCCCGTTGGTTCGATAGCCTTAAGGGAGCCGAGCCGTTGATTTTTTAACCCATTTCAAGCCGATTTTGGAAACGTGTTGTATTGCGGGCAGCTTGCAGGCCCTTTTTACTTTTAAAGTACATCTTAACTGAAAAACGTCCCGTAAACATCGAGCCAACGCCACTTAAATAATATGATTTTTTCTAATCCCACAGAACCCGAAGAGTTAATTAAATAATTGATCAAATAATGAAATATTCATGCTTTAATATTACAATAATAATAAAATATCATCATTAGCACCCACATATCCATTTAATTTCCGATTCAATTAAAATGATGTAAATTCATAGTTGAATTGCCACGTGATTTACTAATGCGTCATTTTTTTTACAGTAGCAATTGATTCAGAGTTATGCGATTGAGATAGTTTATGAATGGAGTTTTATTATTCAATTAGATGCACTTAATTAACTCATTAGAAATGCATTTTACATTGATTAGAATTACAATTAAAATTATCTTTAATGAAATCTTGACTTAAATTCATATTTTTTTTTTTTAAAAAAGGAACAAATCTTCAGTGAAAAGTTTTCATTGAAATTGAGACACGAGGAAACGATTATGATAAAATTCGTAATACGTGATTTAATGAGTTATTTCAATTTTCGTGAGACAATTTCAATTCAATTTCAACAGTTTTCAGTATATAAAAAACGATAATTTCGAAATTAAATCATATTCCATTCAATTCTGTGCCTTTACTGATCGTTTTAAAATCAATCGAGAACAAAAAAAAGTAATTCAAAATATTAATGATGAAGTTTTTCAACATTTTTGTCATAATTGGATGCTTGGCATTCATTGGAAGCGCCTTTTCATCTCCTATTGAAGCAGCTAAAAGTGTTTTGGGGTTAATGGGCGGGGTAAATCCAGCAGAGAAAGCTAAAGAGACGTTAGCTAATGTTCCAGTTGCAAGTCAACTTCCACTTGATGCTGCTACAAATGCTGCAAGTGGATTGGCAAAACTTGGAGGTGGAAGATAAAATATTTCATCGAATTGATGTTTTGTTAAATTGAATGTTTCAATGAAAAAAATAAAATATTATGTGAAAATGTAATTTAGTGTTCTTTTTTCTCTGAATGTTATATTGATTGTTTTTATCTCTTCAAAATCGGAGGATAAGAAGATTCAAAAAATTACTCAAATGTTGCGATTGAGAAAATTTGGATAATTTTTAAATTCAAGGCAGATTTCCAAAACTTACTCTGACGGTTTTTGACCAGTTTAAAGTTCTGGAGCGTAATCGAAATGTTGGTGAGCTTGCTCTTCCATTGATGATTGATGTTTCGAAAACTTTGAAAAAAATTTATAAAATGTAAAAAATTTGAAAATGTTGAAAATTTGAAAACTCGAAAAGGTTGAAAATTTGAAAAATCAAAAATGTTAAAAATTTTAAAAATCGAAAATGTTAAAAATTTTAAAAATCGAAAAAGGTGAAAAATCGAAAAGGTTGAAAATTTGAAAAATCGAAAATGTTGAGAATTTGAAAAATCGAAAATGTTTAATTTTGAAAAATCGAAAATGTTGAAAATTTTAAAAATCGAAATGTTTATTTTTGAAAAATCGAGAAAGTTGAAAAATTGAAAAATCGAAAATGCTGCAAATTTGAAAAATCGAAAATGTTGAAAATTTGAAAATAGAAAAAGTTGAAAAATTGAAAAATCGAAAATGTTAAAGATTTGAAAAATCGAAAATGTTGAAAATAATTTTCATTTTGAAAAATCGAAAATGTTGAGAATTTGAAAAATCGAAAATGTTTGATTTTGAAAATTCGAAAATGTTGAAAATTTGAAAAATCGAAAAAGTTGAAAAATCGAAAATGTTGAAAAATCGAGAAAATTTAAAAATCTAAAATGTTGAAAATTTGAAAATCGAAAAAGTTCAAAAATTGAGAAACCGAAAATTTTTCATTTTGAAAAATCGAAAATGTTGAGAATTTGAAAAATCGAAAATGTTTGATTTTGAAAAATCGAAAATGTTGAAAATTTGAAAAATCAAAAATGTTGAGAATTTGAAAAATCGAAAAAGTTTAATTTTGAAAAATCGAAAATGTTGAAAATTTTAAAAATCGAAAATGTTTAATTTTGAAAAATTGAAAATGCAGATAATTTATGAATTTAACAAACAACCCTGTTCATATTTTTTTAAAATTTTAGCCAGAATTTCTACTTTAACCGTTTAAAAAGATTTGAACGAAATATCAATGAGCAATGGCAATACTTAGAGCTATTCTTCGACTCCACTGATAGTTCTGGAGCTATGAATAGCAATAAAGTGACTCACTTCAAGTGACGAAACACAAACAGTCCGTAAAACTGCAATTTGTCTTATGAAATGAACGCAAAATTCTTTTCCGTCCAAAAATGTTGTTGTCTAAAATTTTTTTTTTGTACTATCATCAAATCACGTATCATTTCACGGTACATGAGAAAATTTTGTTTTAAAAAATGTCACACAACAATACAATTAAAAATCATCAAAATGATATAAAAACCCATTACACACTTACAAAACGTTTAGTCTCAATTTAATTCTCACACTAAAAGTTCATTTCAAATTATGAAGCTCAAACTATTTTTCATTGTCATAATATCAACTATAATATTCAACCTCATAACTGCTCAAAATGCAACTGATCCAATTTCCAAGGAATCTAAAGGAAATGGAGCTGATGAAAAAAACCCCAACCCTGCTTTGGTAAAACCTGGCCAACCAAATCCGGATCCACAAATTCAAAGTCAATCAGAAGCATGGGTAGCTCAAAGTCAGCGTGCAAGGTTGACAGCAAGTAAAAAGGCAAAAATTGCATCTAAGAATTAAATTTAAATGCAACAATGTGATAATTTTCTTCCTTTTTCATTTAACAAAACTCATCAAATGGAATTTATATTAAAATTTTAAATTTAATATCAGAAATACTTCTAATAAATCCAATAAAAAAAAACTGTAAAAGGTATCAAAACAGAAATATTACATTTCAAATGAATGCAGAATGCAATGATTGAATATCAATTTAATAAAATTGCAAAAAGGTAACGAGATACATCTTTTTATTGTTATTGATAATGATTGATTTCAATTTATTTTGTATTACTTGTAAATTTTCAATCCAAACTATGATAATAAAAGTAATGAAAATGTATTTCCTATGTTGAGGTTTCATCATAAAGGCATTGGAAAGAAAATTGATTTAATTCTTTGCTTTTTGCATTGAGATTCACAACCACACACACACACACACATTCTGTTCATCTTCAATATCAGGAAAATAGTTCAATTAAGTGAAATTTTACCAGATTATTGATCATAAGACCAAGAAATTAACATGAACGTATATTGTAAAGGAGTGTTTTTGTTCATGTTTTTAGAAGAATTTATCGTTCGTGTAAAATGTTTTGTGCATCATCTTTACATGGATTTAAATGTTTTCATCTCTAATAAAATTTGAATATTTTGGGGTTGAATATTTTTACAAGTATTTAATACTTAAAATTGAGCAAGTAATTTATGGTATTTAATCTCTTCTTAATTTTATGAACACTTATATTTACTTTTACCCTACACTGTATTGATTTTGCGATTTTTGTTCTGTTAGTATATGAAATATCGCCTTGGTGAGTTCAGCAAATTTGCAGCTTGAAATATTCTCTACAACTTCGCTTCAGGTCACTTTTGAAAAAAACTTACGAAAATATGATTTTCTTACTCCAAAGTACGAAAAATGAGCTCAAAATTGTGTATTTTGCCATTTTTGGCCGCTTAATATACGAAATATAGACTTGGCCTGTTCAAGAAAGTCGAAGCTTGAAATATTCTCTACAACTTTTTTAAAGGTCACTTTTGCCTAAAACTTACGAGGCTTCTTTGATCGCTTTGGTAGACCACAAGATAATGTACATACCTGAAAAGAGAAGAAGAAAGAAAATTTCGTTAAAAAAAGTTTTCAAAATTTCAAACAATAAATAAATGAATGGAAACATTTTTTCACTTGTCATTCAATCAAAACAAATTTTCCCACAAATACCCCAAATTGATATTCAAGAAGAAAAAAAAAATAATTATATTGTCAAAAAATAAATGTAAAAGGGTTAAATTGAATACAAGTTTTACATTTCACATGATCACATGTTCTCAAATCACGAATAAATTTTTATGATATGTTGATTTTTTTTTGTAACCATACGAAAAATATTGTGAAATAAAATGGAAAATGTATTTTTTTTTCTTTCATAAAAGAGTGGTTGATTAAATTGCTTGTGAAAAAATAAATTGTTTATTTATATTGGTTCGTCCTTTTTTTTTCTTCATCGTCATCTTTGTACCGTCATTTCCCTGGTAATATGTTTTTTTTTTTGAAGAGAGAAATGTGTAAATTGGATGACAAAAACAGACGTTGGAGATTTTTTCACATGATCATTTTACTTAAGTGTTATTATTTTTATTGAGACTTCAAAAGGAAAAAAAATTGGGAAATCATTGAAATGAATTGAGAAAGGATTTCAAGGACGATTTCCTGTTACATTTTGAAAGAATTTGGCTGAATCGTAAACTGAATCAAAAAACTCTCGTTAGCTCGATCAGAACTGTTCATATTTTTTTTTTAATGTAAACACGAACAAAATATACTCAGATTCATGGAATGGTAAATATTTGTAATAAAATATCATTGAAACAATTTTGTATTAAAATGAAAATAACAAAAATCAAATATAAAATTTTAAATTTCAACAATGTAATAATGAAAATGATTGAAATGTGATCTGATTTCGAGAATTTCCTATAAACGTGATCAATAATAAAATAAAAAAAAATATTCAAATGTGATACAATGAGCTATAAAATGAGTTTTAAAGTCAAAAGTAATCAAGTCAAGATTTTTATTTGAAAATAATTCAAATAACATTTTACGGTGCGTTTTTAGCACATCCATTGTGATGTGTCTCATTTACAGGTCAAATAAAAACATGTCACCTTTATCATGATAACTATATCCATTAATTCCCAATTATTTGAATTGCATGTCCAAAAATTCCCTTTAACTGGACAATTATCTAACGCACACTGAAATTTATCAATTTGAAATCTATTCAAATTTATTTGACATGTTCGTGTTTGTTAGAATAATGGGTTTCAAAATCAAATGAAATTGTGTAGATAAAATGGGTGATATGCCGAAATTGAACAATAACAATACAATAAAATACCGTTTTTTTTTTGTTGAAAAAAGGTGTTCCAATAAATTTTATGCGACGGTATTATCATCGATTTGCAGGTATTTATTTGAATGGAATTACGTGGATATTTGAATTATTGCATAGATGGGTGACGGTGCAATATAGTAAGAGAAAGAGTATGACTGGAGTTGATAAATGAAGTTCATTTCGAGTGTGTTTTGAACTATGACAGATGATAAATTTGTGTTAGATTCAAAAGTAGAGCAGGTAATAGTGGTCTGATGATGATTAAGGCAAAATATAGGATAGAAGGGAGCCGAAATCTATTTAAAATCCAAAAAACCAAATAAAAATGTCAACACGATGATATCCATGAATGGGAAGAAGTTAAAAACTGTAAAATGTGTTATGAGTGTGAAGTTAGCACCAGCACAATAGCCATGAACTTTTTTTTCATGTTTCTTGGTGCTACAAAAAATGTTTATGTCCCTTGATGCTAGAAAAAATGTTCATTTCCGTTGGTGCTATAAAAATTTTCATGTTTGTTGGTGCTAGAAAAATGTTCATGTTCGTTGGTGCTACAAAAAAATTTCATTTCCGTTGGTGCTATAAAAAATTTCACATCCGTTGGTGCTACCAAAAATTTTCATTTTCGTTAGTGCTAAAAAAAAATGTTCATTTCCGTTGGTGCTACAAAAGATTTTCATGTCCGTTGGTGCTATAAAAAAATTTTCATGTTCGTTGGCGCTACAAAAAAATTTCATGTCCGTTGGTGCTTGAAAAAATTTCATTTACGTTGGTGCTACAAAAAATTTTCATGTCTGTTGGTGCTGGAAAAAAATTTCATTGGTGCTAAAAATTGACTTTGGTGCTAATTTGCGTTGGTAGTGAAAAAATTTCATTGGTGCTAACTTCACACTCATAAAAGTATTTTGTTTATCTTAAGATTTTACTAACACTGGCAACTCTTAGTGAAGATCTGATAAAAACATCTTAAATCTGATGAAAGAAACTAAACCGTATTTGATGAAACAGATTAAAAATCTCGACTAAAGTGCATTTAAAATTTATATTCTCTTAATGTATTTGTGTGATTTCTTATCTTTCCCAGTATTTTCAAGAGATAGAAACCATGCAACGTTCTACCATGAAAGAGTTAATAAGCTTTATTAAATGCTCTCTTTTCCTATTTTTTCCTACATTATATTCATAACATTGTTTAAAATCCATACTGTGAAAGAGTAATGAAAACATTGTTTTTTTTTTCACTTTTTATTCCAAGTCTTAATATTGTCTGCTTGTGTTGCATTAGTTTTTTTCACTTGATTCTATCATAATGATGTAAGAACGCGGTGCAAAGTGCATCATCATATTTTTCAGGGATTTACTGCCATCTTGATTATCCTCTCATTCATGAACATACGAGCATATTCTTTTATACTTCTTCATAAAAAAAATTTCATACTTTGTCTTCTTCTTTCATTTTCATTTCATCTTCAGTGAAACTCTTCGTCTCAACAGAGATAAAATGTAACAAAAAAAAGTAATATTATTTTTCCACCATGTAATTTCCTGTGTTTCATTCGTTTTGGCTTCAGTGATTACACATTCATACAAGAACAAGAAAAAGTGATTTTATGAAAAAGTTGGAAAATGATGTGCAATCATGTTATACTTGTATAAAAAAAGAAGTTTGATGTTATTTGATGTTATGTGCATAATATAGTTTTATTATTAAAAAATATAAAATGCATAGTAAGAAATTTCAATGTAAGCATTAAAAACAGACAATCAGTAAGTAAAAGGAGGAAAAAATTGCCGTGATTTTTCCTCGTATACTTTGAAAGAGTCTTCAACATGCAAACTCACTCAAATACTTGCGTTTTATTAACATTCATCCCGTGCCAAACTGTAAAAACAGATGCATTATTGGCATGTTACTTAGTGGATTGTTAAAAGCATCATAGAAATAGTTTTTTTTTTTTAAAAAAAGGAGAGTACTTAAAAATAACTATAAGGATCGTAAATGTAAGTTATGCACCGCAGAATGTCTGCTGCCTCATAAGATCCATGCAAACATTTTTTAAACCAGTGAACTGTGAAATTATTGTGTAATGTTGATTTTTTATACACATTTTTTTATCTTTTAACAGCGTGATACATTCACTTTAGTTTAAATTTCATAGTTTTAATAGTTTTATTTGTATCCTTTAAATTTTAGATACTAGTAAAAGCTTCAACTTTACTGAACTGACTCAAGACATATTGCATACATTGAGGGATCAACAATACGAATGCTAGCTAGCCTTGGTAAGAATGATCTAAGACGAGGTGATGGATTGGACCTAAAAAATGAAGACGAAGACCAAGCATATCAAAATTTGACAGGATCTGGACGGTTAAAATGGTATTCAAGTAAGTATGATTGATTTCAAGAGCCCATTTTCAGATCTAGCCCAGAATTTGTTCACTTAAATAAAGCCTTCATTTAATAATTGGCTGGTCATCAATAAGAACTAGAACATATTCAAAACAAGCACAGTTAAGATTGGCCCAGATGATACACCAAAAGAGAGCAGGCATGACAAATTCAAAGGACTTAAACCGAATTAATTGCATACATTCAGGAGATTTACAAAATAAGTCGTGGTCCATTTCCTTTTATGGCATTAATAGTCCAACATTCAGCTCCAAAGATCAGTGCTGGGCGTACAACAGATGTATAAATCCTGTCTTTAAATTTTTAGGGCATTTTTTTGTCACAGAAAATAGCAGAGTTCTGTTGAATGATCGTTTTACGACAAACTTGATATTCGTAATGAACAAAGGTAGTTCATGGATGACGGCGAGAATTTAGCCAAACACTTTTCAGCCATACTTTATAATCGGCCATCGCTCGCTCGCCATGACCTATCATTTAGTTACAAGCTCAACCCAAACCAGTGGAGCACCAGCGAGAACACCCTTTTCCACCGGTCTCCCACTGGTTTTGGGTTAACAGTGTAAAGACTTCATTCTTCAGACTCAAATTTTCTCTGTAACACTTTTTCATTGACATTTCTTTGCATAATTTTCCTGGCAGGCCGTTCAGTGTGTGCCTGGAGATCATTGACATTTATCTACTGATTTAAACAAATAACGTCCAAAATCTTAATAAACCTAATTCCATCATAATAAAAAACAAAATAACCTTAATTACGCAATAAGCTACCAACATCACATTTTTTTTCTATAAATCTCTATCATAGGTCATTGAATTTCATCCATATTTTGGTAATTTTGTCATGCATACATTTGTGTCGTATTAGATTGCAATCAATATTCTAAATGGCATTAATATTCGAGTGGTCAGCAGATTATTGACATTCCATCAGAACAAATGATAATATATAAATTTATTATGACAATGTTTTATCTGTAATGTAATATCTGTGGTTTATTTTTCCATTTCATCAGCAAAAAAATGAAAATGATAATATTTTGAATCTAATACGATTCAGTTTGTGTTGTGTTGAGTTATCAAAAAAAAAATGATAATATTAAACTTTCAAATTTAAACTAATTTCAAGGCGTTAACCCTTCATTTAAAATTCTCTTTTTAGAAAATTTTTTCTATTAGTTTCCATTAAAAATTTTTATCACAAATTTACATCCATTAAAATTCTCATGAGAACAAGTTAATTTTGTTTGTCCCTTAACGCGCATTTAATGAGTAATGCAGTCTGTTAAAAACATGAAACATATTGTCAATTTCCCATGTATTTTCAAAGGCAGAGAGAGACACAAAATGTACATATGGCATATCAAAAGGATTTAAAGTCATTCACCGTACAAAATTTATAACATTATAACTATGTTTAATGTGTAGAAAAAAAAATGATATATTTTTCTATGAAATGGAACGATAAGATAAGTATAGAGCTACATAATTTTTTTTTTGTAAAAATGATAGAAAATGAAAAAAAAACACATGATACATTATTAAAATATAAAATTTCAAATATACATTGAATATTGTATGAAGTTTATTTTGTAATGATCAAAAAAAAAAAACACACAGAAACAAAGTTTCAAAACTGTAATTAAGCATAAGGACATTTGAAGTTTAGTTTTTTCTAGAAATTTTCTAATGGCGCATTACAAAATTATAAAGAGATAGAAGGACATGAAACTTTGTAAAAATATTTTAAAATTAAAAAGAAACATCATCATCAAAGGAATAATGTAGACAAACACGTTATATTTCAAATTATTATGATAATAACTCAATTTTTTTTATGTATTTGCTATAAAATTATCGTTAAGGTAAATGTAATGTAAAATAAATTGAAATGAAAGCTTTAAAATTCATCGTAAGTGCATTTAAGTAAAATTGGGTTTCAAAAACTCATTATCAGGAGTTGCCTCGAATCAAATTTCTCCGTATTCCAGCAAAAATTAAATTTTCATAAGTTTCAAGTAAAAGTCATATGAATCAAAGTTGTCGAAAAAATTTCCAGCTTCAACTTTCCTGAAGACACTAAGCTGATATTTAATATATTAAGAGGCTTAAAAGGGCAAAATACACAATTTGAAGCTCAAATTTAGATTTTGGAGTAAAAAAAATCACATTTTCATAAGTTTTAGGTAAAAGTGACCTGAAGCAAATTTGAAGAGAATAATTCAAGCTTCAACTTTCCTGAAGAGACCGAATACATATTGCATACTTTAAGGAGCCAAAAAAATATAAAAACACAATATTAAGCTTATATGACGTCGAGATAACAGGATTTGCAATGAAACGAGGGTGCGAGAGAGACAATTTCGCCGACATTGCACCAAATCGACCCACATAACGCACTTTTCGCAAAATTACAGTGAAAACAAGAATAAACAGTGAAAAGGACATAAAAAATGTTTTGTCAATATCTTACTTAATGATAACATAAAAAAAAAAATATCATGGACACTCAATTATTACGATGTTTGAAGTGAAATTGAAGTGCATACTCATATACAAACAAATATAAATATAAAAATGATATAATCAAATAAAAAGTTTCCTTAGGTAAGGAAAAACTTTCATACAGAAGAAAACACTTTATCATTATTATTATTTTTATTAATAATGAAAGTAATGTGATTATTGATCGATATTTGTTCTTTAATTTATCTTTAGCTTTTTTTTTCAAACATTCATCGAAATGAAAAATCATCGTGGAAAATTTTTTCGATATTTTATCTGATTTGGATGATAAGTGAAACTGAAATAGTTTAACAGGCGTATTTTAGTTCAATGAGTAGGTGGACTATTAATCTTAAGGGTTCGAGCTTGGCCTTAGTAATGAAATTTTTAAAACTCAATTTAAGTTGAGGCTTGTAAGAGGTGTGAACTGAGTGATTTATTCCACAAATATCGAAAGCCGGAAACTCGAGCTCAAGAGGGGTCTCTTGATGGATTTTAAAACGTCAAATCTTATTCGAGCACCGATCATTTTTATAAGTTCCAGGGGTAAATTCAATGCAATATGAGAATAAAAATTCATAAACTGACTTGTTTTGGCCACAATTTCATCTAAGACACTTTTCTCAAGGAAAACCTATTTCATTTTTTAAGTTTATCATCATGGCATGCCTCATACACGTAGATGGTTCATTTTTCATCTAAAGTATCAAAAATAAAAAAAAAATCATACATTTTATTTACATTAAAATGAATAGTAAGAGGATTACTCTGTTAAAAAATATACACACTCATGTAAAGCACATTAAGTTGAACTATGTCGGTTATCACAAAAAATAAGCACATAGGATATGAGATAATAACTGTAATAAAATATAGCGTTACATTCACCTGGATGTTGGAATAAAAAAAAAGAGAGGAAACAAAAATTCACCATATTGTATATGAATGATATCCTAACATACATTTAAATGAGATAAAATTATTTTGATGGTTTATTTTTTGTGGATAAAAAAATGGAAAATGATACAAAAAAGTTATCCAAAAAATATTTGGATGGAGTAATCGTGATATTTTTAGTGCTTTTTCCTTTTACAATGATAAACTAGATTAAATTTAAAAATTATATTGAAACAGATTTTCACGTGAATTCTGAAGGTGAATGGCCTTAAATGCTTGATGCATGGTTCAAATCAATTTTATGTGTTTTTTTAAAGAAAAAAATATCAGAAAAGTTGAATGTCATGGGAATGACTGTAATTTTAAATGGATGATGATCGATTCTATGTAAAAATTATGGATGATTTGATGACATTTGAAACTAAAAAGGAAATGAGCTTGAAAATGTACAATGAATGTTTGAAGAGCTTAAAGGAGTATGAAAGTGCATCAAGATGAATATAAGGCAGAAAAGTGTATAAAAGACAACTTAGGCGTAAGAAATGTAATAAAGAGTATAAAAGAGTAAAAATCAGGAGCAACAAAGTGCATAAAAGTGTAATTAAGAGCAAAATTGGGTTGTAAAAACACCCTGTATATCTCATTTCAACTGCCCGAGCCGCAACTGGCTCATTTCAACTATGGAAAAGAATTCAGGAGTTCATAAAAAGTAAGGCTGCCATAAGTTTAACCGAAAAAATCTTTTCATGCTCTTATAAGGTCTTTGGTGTCTTCAGTAAAGTTGTAGCTTAATTTGAGAGGATTCAGTGATGTAATTTTCATTTTTATTTTCCAGGAAATTCATTGAATAGTTTTGAATTTTTACTTAAAGTTGTATGGCAACCTTATTTTCATTTTTTTAAAAAATAACTCTTTTCATGGTTTTTTTAAAAACTGTCGATGCAATCTAACATTTTCTTGATAATCGATCTTAGAGCCTTGTCATACAAATAGATTTAAATCAAGGCCTTCATATCGCTCATTCCGTGCATAAAAGACACTTTGCCTGTGTATAAGCAACAAATTTTTCCATTACTGACCTATTCAAAAAACTGAATGAAAATGAATAATGAAATAAAATAAATTTTTAATTTAACATCATGCAAGAGAACTTTTAAGCTTTTAAATTGAAAATCATGTTAAAAGATTCCCTTTTGCTTCAATGAATTTTAAACTTAATATTATTATTATATCCTTTGTGTCCTTTCGTTCGAATTTTATTTTATCTTTAAGTTTTCAACAAAAAATGACACAAAAAAATAAGAAAAAAATTTCTTTAAAGTTTTCGTAACATCTGAACGAAATTTTCTCTTTAATTTAATTTTATTTCATTTTTTCATCAATTTTCATCTTCATACTCTCTGCCATTTCATAATGATATGTGTAAGCCATGGCGATAAACGTTGAATCTCTTTTGATGTGTCATTTCAAGTACCACAAATACTTTTTTAATATACACTATAAAATAATGTTTGACTATGAATGTTATTTTTTTTGCTCTCCTTATCTTCTTGCTCGTAAACTGAAGCTCTTAATTTTTATTTTATATATTTTTTTTTGGGGAGGAAGGCAGATGTTGTGTAAAATGATAGTAAATGGAAGATATACCAACAAAAATTTCATGGTACAAGTAAATTTTTGTTACATGTTTATCATTATTTTCCACTATACCTATTTTGGTCTTGATCTGTGTGTTTTATGTGTGTGTGTGTGTAAATTTGTATCATCTCTTAATATTAATAATAATAATATAAGCCTTTCGTTTTATGTATAGATTTTCGTTGAAGGTGGAAGAGGAAAAATGAAAAATAACCGGCAAATATAAAAATTGCCTTGTCTAATGTTTCCTTGTATACGTATCATTCGGGTATGTATGTGTGTATGTGTGTGTCTGTTTTTATAACAAATCAATAATTTTATCCTGATGTGCTCTACCGAAAACATGTTGTATTATGATAGCTTTACTCTTATATTTCTTATAAAGAATTTACCTCGACAACAGATATTTTTCCTTTATCTTCTCTTATGTGTTTATTTTTCGTGCATGTATATATTTTTTCTTCCTTTTTTATTACAGCATGCTAGGAAATGAGTTTTACCTTCGAATAAATTTGAGATACTGTAATCGTTAATGTCTAGTGTTATCTTCAATAAACGATTTTTTTGTATTAAAAAAAAAAGTACTTTGGCAGCAAAAGCTCTTCTTTTACCGGATATTTATCATATTTTAAGGGATTTATCTTTTGAAAAAAAATGAAAAGTAATCAATATGCGTTCGAAATATTGAAATTTCATTGGTATGTGACTTTGTCTAATACGGGAAGATATAAGCTTTGTTTTTTTTTGGGGCACATCAAAGCTAAAAATCATAAATATTTAAGAACATTTTCAAATGCATTTTAGTGTAACGATATGCTCTTCAATTATTTAAATAATTTAATGGAATTCTCTATGCAACATTCCAAAACAACATTACATCACAATTCCAAAAATACATCGTATAATGGAAAACAAAGTAAACCGCTTATCATTTGTAAAATATCTCTTTTTACAACAAAAATGAGAACCACTGGGCGGTTTAGAAAAGTGCATTTCGATGAAACTCGTCACATTGAAAAAAAAAAATAAGTTTTTTTAAGAATTTTCAAAATGGTGGATTTTACAAAAAAAATTTTAAAAAGTCCGCCAATTTGAAAAAAAACAAACATTTTGGGCTTTTGACCGTTTTCAGGCTCTGGAGCTTATTTGCTGAGCCCAATCCCTGAGCCTCATCTCAGAGCTAATTTGTTAAAGTTCGTTTTTGTAAACGTCTCCATTCAAAAAAAGAAATTATGAATTTTTAAAACTTTTTTAACGGTTTTCAGGCTCTGGAGTCCAATCCATGAGCCTAATCTCAAAATTAATGATTTTAAATTCACCCTAATGACCTCCTTTATGGACCATTCCGAAGTTATTGAGCTAAATGTGGGTCAGAGTAACGGCGAACAAACCGTCTGTAATAGTGCAATTGTTCTTACGAAATGCACTAAAAAGAATCCTTAAATGCATTTTGAAATTTTTCACATTTTTATTTTATTTTGGTTTGCCATCAAGTTTACATGCTCTTATGAACTTGAAACGAAGTAATTTGATTTAATAAAAAAAAAATCTCTCTCAAAAACGACTTAAAGGTGAAGTATTTCAAAGGATTCTATGTAATTTAAAGGTGTACATCAAAAATTAAATGAATTTCACTTTTAAAAGGCTTATTCTCACATGAATTGAATTGTTTCAGAGAGCACTAACGCTTTAGAAGCAGAAAAATAAACATTTATCTTTTTTAAACACAAAAATAAATCAAGAGCAGAACAAAAGCACTCAGTACATTTATTATGCCAGTTCTGATATGTGTTTTATTTTCATTTTGAATAAAAAAAATTTGTTTTCCTATTTTCCTAGAAAATGAATGAATTGATGCATGTAAATTTCTCATGAATAAATCAAAATGAAAGTAAATTGTATGTTTTTTTTTATCATATATTTTCATTGAATTTAAAAGAAAAACAAAAAAAAAATGCATAGAAAATAATGCAATGACACAAAAGAGAGTATTTTCATTTTATTTTATTTTTTTGAAGGTAATGCATGAGAAATTTTTCATTTTTATGATACAATGGTTGTTTTGTTAACTTCAATAAAGAAAAATTTATTTCAAGAAAGTTTGAATTTAAGTGGTTTTGAGGAACGATTCAGATGACGGAAAATGCGACGGTAATTTTTTAAAGCAATTTCACGTTCATGAGTAAAAAAATCATGATTTTGTAAGTTTAAGATAAAAGTGACCTGAAGCAAAGTTGTAAAGAAAATTTAAAGCTGTAAATTAATTGAACTTATCAAGTCAATATTTCATATAATAAGAGGCAAAAAATGGAAAAATACACAATTTTGAGCTCATTTATGTCATCATTCAACTTACATAAGATGTTGCTTCCTAAATTTCATATTAACCTTTCAATAAAACCAATATTAAATGTCATTCTTTATTATTTTTCCCAATTTGTGCATGTTTCAGTATCAATTTGTATTTTAAAGCTCATTAAAATTTAATTTCTTCCATTTTCCAATGATAAATTTACGTTTCACAAGTGACTTTGAACAGTAACACGATAATTTATGATATCATTTGTCAAAAATGATTTTTTTTATTTAATGTAAGGATTTTATAAGATTACATAAAAAGCTATTTTGCTTTAATACTCCACAAATTAAATTTATGTAAAAATAAATGTCCTTGAATATGATCTGTGTCACGTTTTTTGTTTCACTGATGTTTTTGACGGAGATGTACCTGTCTTCCTTTTTTTTCTTTCTTTTTTATATTCAATAAAGTCTACTCAATATCCCTTAAGTAATGAACCTAAAATTTAAATAAAGTTGTTGAATTTTTCATTTGATTGATGTTTTTATAAAATACAACAAAAAAACGATCCACGTGAAGACGGTTAAAAAAACAAAACAAAAAATAGGAACTTTACATTATTATTATTAATGGGTTTTAAATAAGGATCAAATTTCATTGTGATGTTATACGCAAATTTCTTTTACATTTACATTACCAGAAAATAAAAACATGAACGAAAAACTCAAAACATATCGTTTAATAAATTTATCTTCTTTTAAAGTTGAAAAAAAGTTGGTAAATTTAAAAAAAAAAACAAATATTTATTTGTGCGGTTTTCATCAGAATTGAATTGAATGAAATTTAATACCATTAAAAAAGAAATCTTTGAGAAAAGTGCTCTCTCGTGTTTTGAAAGGAAACCACAAAGAAAATAGGCGGAGTACGTCAATTGATTATGATATTAGGTAAAAAAAAAATAAAAAGAAGAAAAAATAAACTTTTATATTCAAGTCAAGATTTTAGTTCAATAACACGAGATAATGCTTTTTGGCATGGAAATGATTGATTGATATGTGTGTGTAGAAGAGATTGAATGAATTAACCTCCAGACCATTAATATTTCATTTCATTGTATTATTTTCTCAAATTTCATTTGTCTTGCATTTGGTGAATAATGAAATTTGATAGAAATATGGCTTTGTTATTAACATGTTTATTCTTAAATCTTTAAAGATTTTGTAATTGAATACCTTTGAATATTACGTTTTCATATACATTGTTTTCAGGCTAAAATTGATTGACGGGTTTTATGAGAACTTTGTCCGCTATAATCGTTGAAGGAAAACTTTGAGTAGTGTAACGCAAGCTGTCATGGGCAGGCGCGAAAATTCGGTGGATTGATGGGATCGAACAAGATCTGCGAGCTCTAGGATTGAGAAATTCGTGGAATGTTTCACAGGACAGACAGGGGTGGAAGCTTATTCTTCAACAGGCTACATCCAAGCATTGGATACGATGCAAAAGAAGTAAAGTAAGTGAGTAGTGTAAAATGATCAATATTTTTGGCTCATGAACCAGAAAATTTACTTTCTTTACAATCTTCGTATACACCAACTGCTCGAACAATTTCGGAATAGCGCATAGTTTCACTGCCTCTCTGTAATGTTTGACGTTTCCTTTGTCACTGTTGTCACTTTGTTTTGTTAAAAATCATGATTACAAAAGACGACTTCCAAGCACCAGGAAACTCCAGAATTCAGAGACTAATTAAACAACAGCTTCAATGATATCACAATTGATTCAACTGTACCAATCAGCACGTCATTTGCAATTGAGTCCGTACAAGGACTTTTATAGCACTTCAGACCTAGAATACCATTGTGTAGGTCAGTTATATCCAGCAAGAGATCAGAGGTCTATCATGTCATCCAGAACAGTCAAGTCTTTTAAAGGCATGAGGTAAGAGCCAATCATATGTTTATGAGATAAGCTGAAGTCGTTTGAGCCTTATAGTCAGCCATGGATGGAGCAATTTCACAAAGGTGATTGTTTTTAATTTTAATTTTTTTCTTGAATTTTCAGATCCATTTCACAATTTGCCTCACCTCATATATTTCATGAAAACGATAAAAGCTCACAAATTGCCCAGAATTCAGCCCAGAGTCATTGAAAAATAACTGCAGCTGTAAGTATAAGTAAGTATCCTAACCACTAGACAATATGAGAATAAAATTATATTAAAGCAAGACCACTAACCCGTACCTTAGAATTTTCAATGTTTTGAGTACACCGACAAGTATCGCATCTACCACTATTTCAGACTTTCAATTAAAGTGCAAATAATATCAATTACATTTTATCTCATAAAGGTAAAA
Organism: Culicoides sonorensis; assembly: GCA_900002565.1. Lineage (NCBI taxonomy): Eukaryota > Metazoa > Arthropoda > Insecta > Diptera > Ceratopogonidae > Culicoides > Culicoides sonorensis. Next base: position 456,637 of record LN483354.1, on the reverse strand, counting down.
TTTTTAATTGTTTTAAGTACCATATAAAAGTTTGCATATTCTAATGAACTCGACTTATTTAAACTTTTTTTATTAATATTATTTCATGTTGATATTATACCTTACATGCATTTAAACTAATTAGGACTTTTTCACTGGAATTTAATACAAATTTGAACGAAAATATTTTCATGTCAATTAAAAAGTTTGATAACAGTAAAAAAAATAAACAATGATTAAAGTGAGAGAGAAAATTAACAAAATGAGTTCATATAAGCAATTGATATATGTGCAATTGAAAATGTACAGTTAGTTGCATTCATTGCGGTTTTTTGTTATCAAATCAAAGTAACAAAACAATCTAATCAACTACCGTTAGAAATTGATGAGATGTTTATTTTGTGGTTATGATCAAAAATATTGATTTTCAATGATATGTCAATTTGAATTCATGGAATCAACATTAAATGGATTGCGGTGTGTTCATTCAATCAAAACTAAAATTATTTATTATTATGAAAATTCAATTGATAAATAATTTTTAGATTAAATTTAACATAATATTTAAATAAATTTTGACTCATATCTTGTTGTATTGAGTCATAAACTGCATTTTAATTAAAATAATCACGTTTTCTCATTTAACTGATTCAAAAACGAAATTTAATTAATTTTATTCTGCGTAAAGGACTTTATTATCAAAAAAAAATTTAAATAAAATAAAACCACACAACAGCACTTTGAAAATTTATATGACAAGAGGACGATTTATTTGTGCAAACTAGAGACAGAGTAAGTTGGCATGCTACCAATTAGTTTAATAATTATATTTTAAATGAAGTGAGTTCATGATAAAATTATTTTATCACAATGTCTGTGTGTGTATAAGGATAAAATGAATTTTCCTTCTGATTTTGAGTGTGGACAATTATCAGGTTTCATTTGCTTTATAATTGACAGTTATTATGTGTGTGTGTCAGTTTAGCCCACAAATTTTCTAGAAATATACAAATAATTGTGGTTTTTCTCTACATATTCAAATCAAATGATGACGAAATACACCGGAAAAATGAGAGGGTTTTTTGTTATAAAACGTTGGTGTTAATCGACCGTCATAAAGACCAAAATGAATGGTGTTCTATTATTAAAATGATTATACAACCACATATTCGATTTGAGCCTACATTTATATCGTGCATCCTTTGAATAAAGGAAAAACTAAAATTATGATAATTGTAATAATAATAATCAGTAAAATACACAATTAATCTAATTTTAGATTAAGGGACTAACGTAAACATGATTCAAGTTAAAATCAAATTAAATGTAAATATTGATTAAACAAATGATTGTTCAACGTACATCACAATGTACACACACCCACACACAAACACACATACATGTGGATTAAAGTATTATTTTTATATGCCAGCAATTCCATTTAAATCCACAATTACATGAAAAGAGAATATGGAAAGCTCTTTTAAAGGAGTATCAAGTCTAGAGTCATCATTTGTATTGCTCTAAATGTGAAATTAATGGAACGAAAATTTCAAGATTTCTTGAATCAGAGCCTAGAATGAAAAATATGGTATGACTAAAAAAAATCAAAGAGGCACTCCAATGTCCTGTGAGGAGTGCTGGGAAAGGAATGAAGTGGGAAATGAAACTAGGTAAGGGATTGAAAATGAAGAGAGGCGTCAGTTTGGATTGAAACGTTGAGGTGTTAACACCAAAAATTATTTACTTAAAATTATTATTAAAAGTTTGATAAAGCAATCACATTTATTTCGTGTAAGGAAGGGCTTATATTTAGAGCAGGACTAAAGAGGTGAGAAATCTTTTTTAGTGGGGTGAACAAAACCTCACAGTTCGACTACGTCCTATTACCATTAAGTGGCTCAATCAAGCCCCACAGCCCTGATAGCAAAAGAGCAAACCACAATATGAGTTTGAACTATGAACATCGACAAACCACTCATTCTCCAAACAAACAACAACATTTTAAAATGATACCAATTATGATTACATTGAAACAAAACCTACTGGGAACCTAATTTGATTACATTGGACAATTTTTTTATTTTATTCAGTGAATAAAATCAGTTTGTTTTATTTATTTTTGTTTTTTTTTTTGCTGAAAGAGTACTTTTTTATATTTTTTTACTAGCATAGCCTTGTAACTTATTTGTAAATATAAAAATGGTAACAGTTCGTGTAAAATTAACAACACATTTGTACCAGTAAATTGGTTTCCACTCAAATGTTTATGGTATTAATTCAAAACATATGTCATTGAGGTAGCCATATGAAGACTAGAGATTGCATTTAGTGTCAATGAATTGAAAAAATGAAATTTTCTTAAATATTCCTTGACAATCAAATTTACCATTGGGACTTAAAAATCTCAACGATCCTGATCATGCTCAGGAGCTTCAATTCATAGTACTCTCCTTCAATGTAAACAATGATTTTTGACTGTGTCAGCACAAAAATAAAACTTATTTTCATGTTTCATTTCATTTCATTTCATTTGGCATGATTTTTGCCTTTTTTTTTGTTATTATTCATCAATTTTATGAACATAAGTAAATATGACTAGCAGACAAATAGGACGAGAATAATTTTATTTATTTATTTACTTATTTACAAATGTATGTTAATATCATGTGTCACGAAAAAAAAAATTTAACTCAGTAAACATGAAAAAATGGGTTAATTGAATTTTATATTTTTGTCAGTCATATTTTTTTGAGGGCTTCATGTTAAAGGTTAAATTTTAAAAGGACTTACTCGAAATTGTACTAAATGAGTTAAATGTGGCTTAAAAAAAAGAATATTTTAACAATGACGTAAAAAAAAGTCATGCATCACAAAGGATAACGTTAAATTAAAGCCCTATAATTGAATAAATGGATATTTTTTGTTTGATAATGAGAATAATTTTTATCAGCATGTTAACTACTGTTTTGGTAATTATATTGACATGAAATTCATTGGAGAAACAGACACGTGTGCATTAAAGTAAATTTTTATCAAATTAATGGAATTGTTATATAATAAATGTAAGCATATGAATTGAAAGAGATCATTATCTGTTTCGAAAAAAAAAGAAAAAAAATATTGATTTATTGAAAGGGCAGATGTGTGACCAAAGATACAGGAGATCAAAGTACTGATAACAATTTCACATGAAAGAAATTCAGTTACTACTTGGCCCAGAAATACGGCTGGCATTTTTTCCTTGCCTTGTCGTTGAAAGCTGCACTTAAGTGGCAACTAATGAAGTAGGTCATAGTGAACGAGCGATAGTCGATTTTGAAATTCACGCGCCCTCGATAAATCACCCTAAGGCAACTAAGTTTCAAGGAAAGATCTGGTTCAATTTACAAAACTTCTAAAATTAACACAGCCTACACTACAATTTCACATAGCTTGAAATAAATTACAATAACAGCAAATCCTTTATTTAATTTTCATTGAAAATGAAAAGATATTACACAAAAGTTTTGGGAATTAAGGAAAATTTAAACAATTGTCTATTGCATACCAAATCCAATCAATGCGAATGAAAAGGATATAATAAATGTAAACAATGCTACAAATTCAATATTACAACACATACACAGTTTTAAATTCACATTGAGGGTTTCCATTTATGTATATGATAAAAAAAACAGCTGTATTCAATTTTATTAATAAATAAGATCAAGGCAATTCTTCTTATTAAATTTTGTAATCCTATGCAATAAGAATGGAATTTCATATCCATTTATGTATGTGTCTGAAAGTATCATTTATATTCGGAATGGAAAGGAAAGTAACGGAAATGAGAAGGGAGAAACTTACAAAATAATAATAATAATAATTACATATTTTCAATTTGGAAACACTGTTTTTAGTTCCATAAATACCAATTTTGATGTTTCGTTGATCAATGAAGAGTGAATATTATTTTGCATGGTCGAACATCCGGTTTTAGGAGGGGTCCAACTTGAATAAATGAAATTTATATACATTGAATTGATCCGGGTCTATTTCAATTAAATTGTTGTATTCTTTTGTGTTATTGCTTGTATTAATTTGACATGGACTAAAATAGGCAAATAATTAGATATCGATGTGTGGTGTTAGTTGTTAAAATAACATGAAGGGAGAGGAAGGGGAATGTATGTGAAATATTGATGAAATATTTGTAAACATTAATTTATTTGCACATTGCTACTGAATTTAATAAGTCAAGCAAATTCATTTGATCTAAAGACAGAAATTGTGAGCTGGGATAATTTACAGAATACCCAGAATAAATATCAAAATGGTGGATTGTACGGTGCAGTGGTTAGCGTGTTGGACTATCAATATTAAAGTTAGCAGTTCGATTCTCGCTCCGGCCATTAAACTTTACAATCTCAAATGTCCCTTTTTTCGGCTACTCAATTTGAGTTAAAGGCTAGATAAAGGTGGCGACTGCTTGAGATGACAGGATAAAAGCTAAGTCCCTCGGATGATGATAACGGGTATGCACAATGGGCTTGACTGATGGCCTGAGTGTAGGCTTAAAAGCCGTCCTAGAAATCTGAAATATCCAAATTGAGCTCTTACTGTGACATGACAAACAGACTTTATCTGTCTCAAAGGGTAAGCAGGTGAAACTTGACAGTAAATTTTGTGTAGATACACATACGGAAACGTCAAAATTTTGAATGAGAAATTTTCAAACGTGAAAATAAATTGTAGCCTACGGACATTGCCCGTAAATTTACATTTCAAAATCGAGAGTACGCTTGTAATTTAACGAGGCAAATGCCATGTCAGTGACAGGCAAATTAACACCCTGCCCTTTTTCTCATGAAATGAATCACTAAGCTCTCATGGGGTTTTTAACCTAACTTTAGCCTTGAATTTGAGTTCAGCATCCAAACATAACACATATCAGTTGATCAAGTTTCAATCGACTCACTTTTACTTTAAATCCACTTTCTGTATTTTTGCTCCAACTCACCTGAAACGAAAAAAAAAGTAATGAAATGTTATTAGTGACCTTTTTAAAATGAAAAATGTATATAAATTATATCTATTAAACCAAATTATTATGAACTTAATTACTTTTTTACCGTACTCGATTTACGATAACAACGAACCTTTATTTTGAAAAATATTTTCTCATATTTTACCATTCATTTAATATTCATGACCTTAATCAAAAGGATCAGCGAGCAAAAGAAAAAAAATGTTACCTGATTAATTTTAATAATAAAGAAAATCTCCTTTCTTTTCATTTTTGTCATCAATGAAAAGTTATGAATGGAAATTTTTCTTATTATTTTAAAATATGATTTTGTTTTATTTTAATTTGATCCAATTACATTTTAATTCGAGGAAGAAAAGTTAATTAAACTTGACATCGTCAATCAAATTTGAGATTTTTTTTAAAATGAAAATAATAAAAGTGAAATTTAAATTCAAAGAAAATATTAAAATTGTGTCAATTAAGATCAAATTTAACGGAAAATTTGAATTTCAATCCCCACCCACTGCGCAAAAAAATGTTTGCATCCTTCGCATTATATTAAAACATTTTGATGCTGAAATCCTTTAATTTTATTTGAATTAAATTTTAATTTTATTAAATTCAAGGACGATTTTATCCTTTTAACTTTATTGTAATCAAAATGTGACCTTATTTTATGTATTTATTTATAACTCTTCAGAGGAATATCATATTACATTTCTAAGAAAATTCAAAGCCATGATTTAAATTCACTTCCCACAATAGATTTCAAAACCGACCTTTACATATCACAGTATGAAATTTATTTTTATATCACTGTTATAAATCGATATTTGAAACCACATTCAAGGAAAAGTATTTAAAAAGGAATATAAGTGTTGTGAGGTGGGTAAATCAATAAATATGCTTAAAGGGACATTTTGAGCAGTGTTTTAAATGTAATTGAAATTGAGACTGAAACTCTAAACCGATAACAAAGTTCAAGTAAATTTTCAATTAAATTTAAAATGTGTGATACAGTGACAATGAAAACATGTTGCCCAATATTTGTGGCCATGATGACAAAATATTACTGTGGGCAATAAAAGTAAGTTTTCAGAATTCAAGTTCATTTAAATAAATGCATGTTCTGGGAATTTGGGACTTTACAATCATTTGTATGGTAAGAGGTGGAGGCACATAAAATATTATTGCAACAAATATTTTAATAAAATGCAAGTTGACTTTTGCTTCATGTAAATTCATATTTTGTTTTGTTTTTTGGTCTTACACATGGCCATTGTACATTTTTCGGTCATTTAAACACAAAAAATGAACAAAAAAAAAATGAAATTAAAATAAGGAGAGGTTTTGTTGTGAATTCAATGTCTCATGTTAAAAGAAACAACATAACCAATGTGTTTTGTGCATTACCACAATTACCCTGTTTGTGTTTTTGAGCTGATTATTGTTGTGACTGAATTTTTTCTTGTTTTCAAACAAATGTACCACAATGGGTATGTCTGTGAATGTCCTGGGTTTTACGGTGGTTACTGCTTGTGAGTGTTTGTTAACTATTTTTAGACAAAAGTTCAAAGCAATTTAATTTCAAAGCAGTTCATTATCATTGTTGTGGTATCAATTTAATTGGCATCAAAAGTAAAGTGAAATTAAATCAAAATAATTGCTTTATCAGAATTTTTTTTTTAAATTTTACATGAATTGATCAGGCGTCATCCTTTCAGTATTTTACTATTCAATCCACAAATGGGATTTTTTTTATGTTTTTTCTATTTTACGGATTATGACGATTTCAATTAATAAAAGTTTTAAATCGGATTATTTAATGTAAATGGAATCACTGAATGAATGAAATGACATTTAAGCTCAATGATTTTTACACTTCAAATAAAGGAATTATCACCATGTTTTTCCAATGAAAATTGATTAAAAATAATTTTCAATGAAATTTTTTTATTTTTAAAACCGAGTTGAATCTTTCTACGCATAAAAAAAGTTTGTACAAATTTTGAGGCGATGCCTTAATTAATTTTCCCTTTTCTTATATCTAGTTATTCGTTTTCCACTATTTTTCATAGAAATTATTGCAATTACTTAGATATCGATCTATCTGGAGAGCTTTTTCGATTTCCAACGATCAACTTGACACTAATTTAAAATTCAGGTAAAATTTTCATTACTTCATTTCATTTTCTTAAAAAATTCGTAGGAAATTTCAACACGGTTATTTCAATGCCTCTATTCACAACCACTTTTTACTTCCATACTTCGAATATTTGTAGCTAAATTCGAATTTCAATTAGACCGAAAACATAATAGCAGTAATTTAATGAAAATATTTCACTGGAAAGCTTGAAATTATATGTGCATTGGTAATATTTCAAATAAAGAAAACCAGTAATTTTCATAAACTACTTTCGACAGGAAATTATTAAAATAAATTTTATGTAATAAGGTGAATTTTGTTATGAAAACTCAATGTTAAGCGTTGAGTTCAACAGACAGCTATGATAAAATTTAAAATGATAGTTCAAGTTTCAAATGTGTATCATTATTTTAACACTGATTGGTGCGGGAGAGGGATATCAAGGAATTTACTTAAAGTGAGTTAAAGTGAAAGAATGATTTGCAACTTTTTAGTGCATTTCTTCATAAAAGAACCTGAAAACGGTAAAAAGCCCGAAATTCTGAATTTTCCCAAGATATCCGATTTTTCAGAAATTTTTGATTTAATTTTTTTTTTAATTTTTCAATATGGCGAAATTTTTTAAAATTTATAAAAAAAATTCTGCAAATTTCAAAAAATTCCGCCGTTTTGAACATTTTGAATTGTTTTTTTATTTTTTTTTTGTGTTGAAGTCTTAATTTATCTACAACTATCACAAAAATCAAATTACCATTAAAATTTTTATCGAAATCCGTATCAATGAAATGAATCAATTGATAACAGAATATCATAAAATTGATACTTGACATAAATTTATCGATCACTCTAATATACGCATAAAATTACATCAAAAAAAAAGAGTTACATGAATCATAAAATATCATATGAATAGAAAATATGTAATAAATTTACATCAAAATTGCATGTTCTATGAACTTTGATTTGTATTTTATTTTAAATGACAGAAAACTTGTTTAGACCGATATGACATCATGGTTCATAACTGGCTAGTTCATGATAACAAATAATTTTTAGAAAAAAAATGTAAGTCAAAAAAACATTTCATTGATTGAGTGTGTTGATTTTGATATGAAAAATGCAACATCGATTTACTGGAGAGTATCATTACAATAGAAAAAAAAATGATGGAGTAAAATTTTTTTTATAGCTGTTATTTTTACTCACACATGAAATTTGTGTGTTTTTTTGTATGGGACATCGATTTATCTGGTCAGAAATTTACAACATTACATAAGCTTGGTTAGAAAATTTTAAATGAAACATTAAAAAAAAAAAAATTTCACCTACACGCCCAGACACCATGAAAAGCTTCAATACCATTATAAGGACAATATCGTCGAGACATTCGATTACGATTTTTTTTAATATTAATTTATGTGGCAATAACCCACTATATTTTAAATGCTTTTCATTTAATTTCATTGTAATGAACTCCTTATTGAATTAAAAATAATCACTTAATTCATACAATTTCTTCACCCACACATTACGCCTTCCACTTTTTTTCGTAATTACACGTGATTCAGATGGTATTGATTTTAGCTTTTTTGTATTCGATTCATTCATAATTTTTCCTTAACATCCTTTGAAAGGTGAAATTTCATATTGAATATTTCCCAGAATATTATGAGTAGATTTCCTGTCAAAAGCACTCATATTAGTGTATAACGAGGTGTTAAAAAATACCATTAAAAAATACTTTTGTGGGTGTGTGTAATCATCTTATAAAATAAAATCAATTTTTGACACTAATTTATAACCAATATCGTATTTTCCTGGAAAACTTTATAACTTGATATTTCAATAGTCACTTCATTTTCATCATCATAACAGTTTTCATTCATGTTCATGTTGATTATTTTTTTATGTATTGTTAATGTTAAAATATTATTCCAGAGCCACCTCCTTATACGTCAATCTATTATGCTTTCATAATAGTTGTGTTAAATGAGTACAGAAAATTGCGTGTGAAATTTAATACGATAAATTTGTTTGAAATGTCTCTTCAATGTATGATTAAAGTCATGTAAGCTTCAATAGACGTAAGTGTAATGAGTTAACTTGATGGATTGATTACGAAGAGGGAGTAACGGTTAATGAACTTTGATACATTGATTTGAATTTTAAAGGTCTATAAAAATGTAGAAAATGTTTTAATCATATGAAAAGTTTGACGTCTTAAAACCAGGGAAGGATTTATGAGGGGGTAAAGGGGATTGTACGATGCAGTGGTTAGTGTGTTGGACTATCGATCTTAAGGTTAGCAGTTCGATTCTTGCTCCAGCAATTAAACTTTACAATCTTAAATGTCCCTTTTCCAAGCTATTCAATTTAAGTTAAAGGCTAGATAAAGGTGGCGACTGCTTGGGATGACAGGATAAGTCCCTCGGATGATGATGACTGGTATGCACAATGAACCCAACTGATGGCCTGAGTGCAGGCTTAAATTACATATGAAAAGGCGTCCACCTCGGACCGAAGCCCTATTGTGTACTTAATAGCCGCACTACAAATCTGATCTGATCTGACGGGAGCTTCATTTCTCGTTGACTGGAAGGACCTGGTCCATATGGAAAAGAATACGTTTAAGGTAAATAAAACCTGAATACTTTTGATTATTACAATTTATTTTTTGATATTACAGATCCTATTTCAGCTCATAGTACCATTGCTTCCCCAACGTGCTAAATATTTAGCAGACGAAAATTCCTTCTTACAATTTGGAGTTTGGTAATCGAAAAAAAATTAAAAAATCGTCGTAGATAGGTTTGGTGTGAGCAAAAGCACGAGACACGACATAATTCATGAGTTCAGTTACAAACAAATAGCAACCTTAACAACAATTCCTTTTCTTGGAAACTGTTCTCGTTTCCAAGAAAACGAAATTGACTCTTAAATCAGCAATTAAGCCCATTTTTAAGTTGAATCAATCAAAAACGTGACATCTACAAATATATTCAAAACTAGCGATACTATTTCTGTCATGAATCTAGCAACCCTTAATTATTAACTGTATAAAAGAGACGTCATTCGTCTCACACTCTCTCTTTTCGATATTGACTATTAGCAAGTACACAACAATGTCTCATTGCAGACCAAAACTAAGCTCATTGAACTTCTTTCCAAATTCAAGATAAAATGAATTTCGTTCACCAAAAAAAAAAAAAAATCCATTATTATCAACCAAATAACAGGGTATCTAATCATTTTAATATTTTTATTGCATCATAAAACTTTTTTTTGTATTTTTTTTTAATAAATATCATTGACACCTTCCATTCAAAGATAAAAATTTAATATGAAGCACACACATTACACTGCATATTTTAATAATATTAAATTTGATGCGTTTCTTGTCGTCATATTTTTTATTTTAAACTAGACATTTCAACTGATAATAATCGGCTTTTATTGACATGATGGTGTTGTTAATAATAATCTAATTTGTTAACGTTTTATATTTCATTTTATGTTAAATTATGTAGACAATTTTTAATATTTTCTATGTCTGTTCAAATAATGCTAGTAAACACAAAAAATTAATATTGAACATACATTTTGTTTTTTGGTACACGTGTTCTATTAGAATTTTATTACGTTTCTTAGAAGGAAACTGTAAATTTTTTCTTAAAAATTAATTTTGATCCTTGTTATCATCTTCACACTTTTCTAACACGTGTTTTGTTTTATTTTTTAAGTATTTTTTTTAAAAGTAAAACACTTAAGAAATTTTTAAATTTAATATTTTTTTGTTAACAAGTACAAAAACAAATTTCAATATGCTCATTTTTCGTATTTTGCACATTCAATAGATTACGTGCTTTTCATTGAATTGCCTTTAAGCATTTTAATAATATTTTCTATACTTTATCACTCATGTATTTGCACAAATGATGATGATGAGGTGTGTAAATGCTGCAAAATTTTTATGATATGAGTTTTCGTGTCATATAATTTTATTATTTTTTATATATTTTTTTTTTGATAAAATGTCATTATGTGGGTACGGAGAACAAATATGCAAAAGATTTTCATTTCTCAATCAATAATTTTATGTTTATGTGTGTGTGTGTGTGTGTGTGCGTGTGAATGTTAAAAAGGGATTTTTATTTTATATAAAATCATTCTTTTAAACGAAATACGAGCATTTGCTTAAGTGGCTCATAATATGAAAGTGCAAGTGTTTCATAGAAATCTGGTTGTTGAAGTGATTTTAAAGGGGGGAAATGATCTTTACAAATATGAAAAAAGAAAAGAGATAAAATAAAAATATGTGTTATTACCGTTTAAGAGCTATTCTGTGCTTACGCTTCAAACTATGAAGAAAAAGATGAAAACGAGGATTAGGTGAAAAAAGTAATCTTGAAAATAAGAAGTGTTTGAAAGCTTCTTTGCTTTTTAAAATAAATGGGTGATTAAAAACAATTCTTTTCTATTGATTTGTTCATATGAGACAACAAGTTTTAGACCAAGCTAGATATAATTTGAAAATTTCATTGAAACGTGACTCATGAAGTGGCCCACCATGTAAAATGAGTCGAAAAATTTGAGATTTTTTCTTTTTTTACTTTTGGTCCCAACCTGTACGTCTCTATGGATGGTCTGTAGAGCTGTACGTGACAGTTTTTCATTTTACCACTTCAATTCAAGGTCAAATTCATAAAACGAAGTATTTTCTCAACCAGGAGAGTTTCAGTTAAGCCTCATAGAAACCAATAAGTAGGCAGAATTCCTAAGAACCTTTCGCGTCATGATGAAATACGTTAATTTGTCAATCCAAAAATCAATTGATCAGATTAATCCTCGCACTCAAATTCATTTACACATAATATGTTTCAAGTTTTTTTGTTCTAACACCAAACAAAGATAAAAACCACTCTCTTGTAATTGAACACAAATGTTAAAGTGCTTCTAATATCATAATAAAGTTTAATAATACTTTTTTTTTGATACGTTCATCGATCTATTTATAACATTTTCCATTTTCATTCATTGATATGGTTTATAACAAAAAAATTCTTCTGTAATATGTTACACATGAACACTTTTACTTTTATTATTATTATTATTCTTTGTTTTTTTTTCACTTTGTTTTCAGTTCCTATATTAAATAACAGTAAAACAAGAGAGAGAGAGAAAGAAAAACTCTTCATTGGTATTTACGATTATGGCAGTTGAACGTGTGCACATGAGGCTTTAATGCTTTAATACAAATTACATGGGCACCTATTCCTTGTTTAATGTTAATTTCACACTTCTTCTCAAAATATTTAATCGAAAAACCTAAAAACAGTGTGTTATAAAATTAAACATACAAAAAGGAAAAAAATTAAATTCAGTTACACGCGCTGACACAAACATGGGTTGATGTTCATGAAGGGAAATTGCTCAAATCGAGTATGGAGAAGACAGAAAATAGCTTAAAGGCAACATTTTATATTTGAATGTGTTCAACTTTTCAAATTATCAAACTTTTTTTTTGTCATACATAAGATTTTTTATTTTATTTATTTCAATATAAAAAGGCTTAATTCTAGAAAATAAGACAATACTTTTGTCACAAAAATGTTAATATAAAATAAATGTGTGCGTTGTGAAAGTTGAAACTTTTTTTTCTTCATCTCCTTCTTTTAATAACACTCGTAATTCATCGTGTTAGTAATATGTTAGAACAATATGAGAAAAGTTAAGACAAATACTAATATTATAATTATTCAGTGTGACAATGAACTTAATTTTCATATGTGTGTGTGTGTTTGTATGTAGTTGGAGGTTAAAAGAACAAGTACACGAGTCTTAATTTCTTTTAACAATTTTTGTACATGAACACTCTTTTTTTATTTTGAATGAATGTAAGAAGGATTAAGAGAGTTTTTCTTGAAACAAGACGTTAATACGGAGTATGAGACACAAGTAAGCAAGTTTCTGCTTTATGTTTACATGCATATGTGAGTTAAATAATGTAATGAATAAAAAAAAAACAGAAAACAAAAGTAAAATTCAAGTATTTTGTGAAAGAAAATAAAAAGAGGAAGGGAAAATACTTGAAAAGACTCTTAAGGGGTAGGAAAATTTCTTTTCTTCTTTACATTTCTTATTATTTTATTATTATTATATTATGTTTATGTAATATATTTTAACATACTTAAGAAAGTTTCTTGTATTGTGAATACTTTTAAAATTTTTACACTGCAAATCAAAATCATCCTGAAATTGTAATTTTACAAATCACTGAAGGTCCTTCAGAGATCGGTGATCCTTAAATCAATAATTGGATTCAGATTAAAGGATTCAATTTAAACTGAATTCTATTTTCAACCCCATCATATCCGTGTAAATTTCAGCTCAGTGTGTTCTGAGTTTCAAGCAACATGTGAATAAAGATCCAATATTAAACATGCATGAATGGGAATTTTCGTTGTTTAAAAAATGTTGTTGCCTTCAGGATAATTTTACTTCTTATTATGTAAAATATATGCAAAAAAAAAACGTTTCAAAATAAAATATGGATGAATATGCAAGAATTTACAAAATTATTTACTTTTATGTGGCAAAACATATGTTAATATTAATGTTTATGAAAATTATAACGAAAAAATTTTGATGAATTTTAAACGAAAATGAAGGAGTTCGCTTCAATTGGACCTTTACCTTATCGATCATTTACAGGTGATTCAATCATGAAATGCTTCGCTTCGAAAATTAGTTCAAATTAAGAAAATTAATTCAATAGTGATGCGAAATTTTATCAAATAAAATCAACATGATTGACTGATACTGCCTTGAAATCTCTCATTTATATCAAAGATTATACAAAGAACCTAAATTTCCCATAGGATTTAATTAAATTTACAAGAAAAAATTACTTGAATAACAAATAAAATCATCCCACACACACAAAAAACATGAATTAGCACATGAGTTGCAAAAATGAATCAAAAGAATAATCGGTTATTGACTTTGAATCTCAATCACACAATGATCACAAATGTAAACATGAAGAATGTGAAGTAAAGTAGTCGAAGATTAGAATTCGTTCTAATAAACTTCAGTTAATTTGTTTTCTGTAAATTGACTAGTCATATTATTATTTTTTCTTAAATTTATTTTACTAAAATCATTCATCAAATATGAGATGAGAAATTCGTTAGGGTGATGACATGACTTTGCAGCAAGCGGTAAGTGCTAAGATCTTTGAAGAAAAACAATTTTACATGAACTTTGCTATGAAGATTGATTGAGATGAAATATTTTAGGTCTAAAGTCTGTTATCTGATTGTATGGCTTGTTGTTTGAAATGTACTGTTCGTGACGTCATAAAACATTTCAAAGTATTGAAAACTACTGAAAGTAAGCAAATAACGCGAATAAAAGTAGGTTCTTACAAGCTGCAGTTGATGAAGGACGTGGTCGTCTATATGAAACAGCATCCTAACTACTACTTGCGATCCGTGGCAAAAAATGTTACCTTTTCTGTTCCGGGCAAAGAAAAACAGTGGCTTAAAATCATATACTGTAGAGAACCATCCCCGTTGCGTTAAAAAAGGTTCTAATAAGGCAAAATCACGAGCTCGTAAGATCTACGACCAATTTTCAAAAAGAATGATGAGTGTCTCGTCATGGACAATGAAAATTATATTTGGTAGATTTTAAACAAATGTTCGGTCGAAAATTTACATAACATTTTACATAACATCCAAGCATTATGGTACTTCGGAACATTTTCACAAAAAATGGAAGTCCTAATTTGCCGTGTATGGCAAGCCATCTGAAGCTGTGCTCGTAAAAGCAAAACATTCGTAACTACAAGGTCAATCAACTCCGAATTTTACATCAAAGAGTGAATATCTAACAGAATATCTAAATTTTACATAAACGCGGTTTTTTACAAGTATTCTATAGTATTCGCTTCTTTTCCGAGAAAATGTAAAATTTTCATGCTAAAACTTTCTTCTTATGATTCTGAACAACTTTGCCTAAGACACTCCATATCTAATTTGATTTTAATTTTTTCGCTTGTTTTATGTATTTGAGTTCACTTTTAAAAAAATTGTATTTTTGAAGTTGATAAACTTCAGATGAAAAGGGAATTTCATTAGATATTGGACCGTGATTTTTTTAGGTTCTTTTTTTAAGTTTTGTTTGGTAACACCATAAATGAAGCCTTTAAAAAAAGGTAAGCTGAAGCTCATAAATTTCTACTTTTAATAAAAAAAAATTTATGGACAACAAAATTATGCTTATTAATTAATTTTATATGGTTTTGTATTTACATCATTATTTTTGTGTATAAAGATAATTATTTAATGATAATTTAATAACATGATCTAACTTCACTCATTTCAATTTTGTTTCTTTTTTTCTCCCTTTCTTCTTCTTATTTTTTTTATGTTTATAGTTATAATTGACTTACATGAAATGCCACACCTTAAATATATTCTTATTTATGTTTAGAATTTTTTTCGAATTTTTTTTTTAATGTAAGATTTTTATGAAGCATAAAATTTTAATTATAATTATGATCATTATGAGTTTGAGTTAGGTGGGTTTGGGAATTTTCATGTTTTTTTTTATGGATTTTTAAGATACAAAAAAAAAAATTTATTACTTTATTTTGTTTTATGTAATTATGCATTTTATTATTCATTCAAAAAGTAATTATTGTTTTCCCGTGAATTATGTGTTACTGACAACGAATTTGTCTTGTTGGAGTCTGAAATCAAATTGTTAGAAAATAAAACAATTTATCATGAAATATTTAAAAATAAAATTAATTTCATAAAAATATTAAAATAAAAAACCACAATAAACTCTCTTGAAGTTTTCAATTCAATTCAACTCAATTCAATTTCAAAAACTAAAATATTTACTTTGATTTTACATTTTACATTAAACTTTTGCAATGAACAAGTTTGGAATTAGACCACTATTCAAAGTTTACTTATCAACTATTTTTCAGAAATAAAAAAAGTATTTTAACAATTTTTTATTTATTTTTTTTATTTTAATTTATATTTCATTTGCAATGACCACACTTTTAAAAACTATTACTATTATTTAAACAATATTATTATGAAAATGAAAATAAAGTTTGACTCAGGTCAGTCGTTAAAAGTGGTGGTTAAAAGTATTCCATTTTCATATTTCCTTCATGGAAGAATAGAATTGTGTTAATGTGAATTGTGTGAAAAAATGACATTTGAAATTGAAATAACTGTGATTTTTTTCTGAATAATAATTTGGTTTGAAATTTTTATTTTAAGTTAGTTTCTGATGTGAGATTCAGAGGCAAGTTAAAGCCACTGAATTTTCAGTAAATTTAGCATCTGGTGGAGATGGCACTTGACGAATTTGTCTTTTGGCGCTTTTGGCACTTGGCAAATTTTGCGTTTGGTACAATTGGCGAATATTCTGTTTGGCGAATTTGGCATTTGGTGGCTTTGGCATTTAGTGGGTGAATTTGGCGCGACCGACTATCTTCTGGATTTTCTTCACATCTCAATACGGTTACTTTGGGTTAAGCTTTTTCTGTTCGAATTCAATTTTTCATACATACTTGACAATTAACGATTTTCGCATTTCTATTAACACAACATAAAATTTAAAGCAGATTTATCCACACATCGTTAAATAAATAAAATAATAACAATTCAAATTAAAATTTTAAATGTATACCGAATTCCATTCACTCAATCAACAAATAAGCACAATTTAACAACAAAAAATTACAATCGTCGGTCAACAAGTTTACAATTCGTGCAAATGAATAAATTTTTTTAATAATAAAAATGTGAAATAATTTTAAAAATAGCCCAAGTTTAAAATCACACAAAAAAATATGACAATGAGAGCAACATAATTAAAATACTTATATTGGATTTTGGGAAAAAAGAACAATATGAAAAAAAATTTAATAAATTTAATGACACAATTTCGGTTTTAATTCCAATGAATTGCAGTCAAGCACACCACACCAGCATCACTTGAAAATAATGATATTAAAAATTGCATCATTATAAGTGGATGCAAATGATTATCATCAATCAATTATATCAATAAAAAATTTTTATTGTTTATCAGACATTTAATTAATTTATTCATTATGTCTCAATTGATATACTTTAAATATGTTGATTGATGCTGTAAAATTTAAGGAATTCAATTAATTGATGATTCAATTAAGGGAAATTGAAATTTTTTGTATTTTAAAGTACCACAAAGACAGTGAATAAAGAGATAAAAAACTTGTAAAAATGAATGTCATTTAAATTAAACCGCAAAATTTTTCCATTTTGTCCTGGATATGATTCATAACCTTTGTGTATTTTTTTAAATTCAGTTAAATCCGACGTGTAAGCACAAAAGCCCTCTTAAAAAGTTTCACTAATGTACATTTATGTGTTCTTTTTCAGCACATTGTTTATTTTATTTTTATAAAATATTTAAAGATAAAAAATATAATGAGATTTAAGTCACATTGAATTATAAAACAGAAAGCAAAACTGATTCGCTAATCCGATTTTTATCCAAGTTTACATTGAAAAAACCGAGTTTTTGAATTCTCTCTTGATTATATGCTTTTACCGAGATTTAAATTCATTTTTTTTGTATCATTTTCCATTAAGCACTTTTTTCACTGAAATTTCGATGGAAATGGAACATTTTTATGATGTGACGACATTTAAATTGAGTTTTCCTGTTAAATTTTGCTTTGGAGTGTTGCGGAAAGTATGGTTTAATTAAAATCAATACAAAATCTGTGCAAAAACATAAACATTCAGTGCTCTTAAAAGTACTCAGATAAGAATATTAAATATTATTATTGTTATTAGTGAAATAAATCTTTCTCTTATTAAAAACATCATTGTTTTTTTATATGTGAATGTTTATCCTTATCTTCCTTCGTCATTTTAAAGATTTTGTTTAAAACTTTTATAATAACACAACATCTGCTCAGTTTTCCAAATAGTGTCGTGTACAATAAATGGAAGAAAAAACAACTAACAAAAGTGATTTTCTTCCAAGATATGTACAGAAAAGACATATCTAAAGTTTTGTATGTAGTCATTTTATTGGAGAAGTGGCTTAATGCTTACAAATATGAACCATTTTCAGATAAAATTTTGATACAGCTTCAGTTTTTTATTAAATTTATATAAAAGATGATAAATTCATCTTTTGAATGAAGGAAAGTGAATTCAAAGACACGATTGTAAGGATTTTCGTTCAAGCGAAGTTTAAATGATCAATTTCAGAGAAAAATGACCGTGTTGAAATATTCTACGAATAAAAAGAAATGTCTTTAAATATTTAAGGGAACGCCATTAAGTTGGTGCGTCGATCTGAGAGTCAAAGAAGATTTAACACAGGGCTATTTTCACTCGTTTAATTTTTTGAATCACGGCTCGCTCGGTTTAATTGTTCTAATGATTTTTCTTGCGATTGACTTTGTTTGCGCCAACCATTGTTTGTTCGACCGTTTCTAGTCCTTCATTTTCACTACTTTTTCGTTGCAATCATGCCTATCGCTAGAAAATATAAATATCTTTTTAATAAATATCGAAAGCTTTTACGATTTACAGCGATACGACGAAATACGTAGGATTTTCCCTTAAATCGTAGGATTTTTCAACATGGTAATAAAATTACATGAGAAATCTATTTTTAATCGTAAGAAAAGAGTTCACAGTTTGATAAATTTGACACATAAGGCTTGCAAAATTCCAATTCTCATTCGTGTTCAGTGGGAGTCATGATATGCTCAAAGGGATATCAGATATAAACAAAAACATGTCAAAAGATCGTTAACGATATACTGAGGGTTGTTCAAGACTCTGAAAAAAAAGTTTCAAAAGTTTCGTCTAACAAAATTTTCTTTCAGTAAAACGATGAGACTTCCATCTACAGATTACGCAGATAAAAATTCTGCCAAAATACACATGCCCGGAACAAGTGCCTTCAGTTTTCGCATTGTTTTTGCAAATCGACATGAAATTCATTTTAAATACAAAAAGAAACATACATTTTCATTTCAAATCTTTGACACCCTCAAGATCTTCAACTTGCGTGGATGTTTCATTCAAATAGATTAGTCTTGAAAAACTGAAACAAAATTCATGTCACTCGTTTTTCTTCGTGTTAATAATGATTTACTGCGAATATTTCCCAGGAAAATCCTCCTCCACATTTAATGTTCTCTAATTTTCTTTTCTTTTTTTAATTTAAGTGTCAGCGTCATAGTTTTCCCTTAAAAATGTAATTAAGTTAAAGAATTTAATCATTCAATTAAATTTTAACTTTTTTTAAAACAAAAACTGTCCTATTTTAACTTGCCATGAATGAATTAATTAATAATTTATGTAATGAACTAATTAATTAGCAATCAAAAATTAATTATGGGTTAATTAATTATTCAATGAAAATGTGTTCGATTACTTTACAATACCAAAATTTATGTGTAATAACGTGATGCTTTAATTTGCGTGGGAGATGTGAAAATTTTCAGTTATGCTTTTAATTCACCGAACATGATAAAACACGCAAGGAACAAATTCTCACATAAAATTTACCTTGCCTTAAAAAATTGAATTCATCAGAACAAGTTTATTTGCATATCATTAAAAATTTAGAAAAACAGATTAATTTTTTGAATACAACTTTTTCTTCATCTCTTAAAAGTGTGCTTGTCAAACATATAAAAAAATTAAATAAATAAAAAATGTTTTTTTCAAATGGTTGACAAACAACTTGAGGAGGACTTGAAAATTATTTCATTTAATATTATTTCATTAAAAAAAAATTCCATGAACGATCGATCAAAGAAAAACGACTTGCTTTAAATTTATCTTTTTTTTTTTGAAGTGTGTCGATGCTCAATATGGCGTTTAATGTTACCGAATAAATAGAAAATAATGAAGTCAAATATGAACATCAAATAATGATGGGAGGAGTGCAAATAATAATAAGAAATTAGCATTTTATCAAATTTAACTTGAAAAACATGTCATGGAAATATTTCATGGGAATTTTAAAGCATATTCACGGAAAATGGGGCTATTTTGCGGTATTTTATTGATTTTAGCTGAATTGAACCCGTCAAATTTATGTTTATGTTTTCTTTGAAATTAAACAAAGCGATGACATTTCCCATTGAGCATTTTTGTATCTGTCAAATGGGCTGCTTCCCACCCTGCCACAATTATCACTTAACGATCTAAAATTTGCATATTTTTATTTTATTTCAAATAATGTGCTGAAAAATTTCTCTTGCGCTGAATGTTTTTACTTGATTTTTTTTCCTACATAGAATAATTTTCAAGGTTAGGCGCTCATTAACATATTTTTTTACCATTCAACCATAATATTTCCTTCAGTCTTTTTTTGTCAATTTTTTTTATCTTGTCCAACATTTTTTTTGTATAAATTTAATATAAATTTATGCAATAAATCTTATGATATTTAAATATCATTACGTCAATATGAAATTTCTCAACAAAAAATAAAATGACCGCATTTTGAGCGCTAATTTTTCTTTTACTTGACACAATTACAGAAATTAATCTTAAAGATAATCTTATTTTGTTTTAATTATTAAATTATCGTTACGAAATAATCTCATTTAAAAGACATTTAAAGCAATTACTGCATTATTCACCTGCTATAATGAGATTAAAAGGGAAAGATAATGAGATGTCCTTCTATGAGTTAATTGAAATGAAATGTCAAGATGTAATTCAAAGAAATTTATTTGATATTTTAACGTAATTTCGTTTTTAGGTGCATTTTGATGAATTTTTCAAGATGGCGGATTTTTCATAATTTCGGATTTTTTGCACTCTTCTGCACTTTTCCAAGGAAACAGTCGTTGATGAGTATGCCGATCAATAAAGTCGTTGATGACACTGCGAGGGTGACGAAAAGGGTCCTGGGAGTTCGAAAAATCCCTATTCGAGGCTGCCAAGCAGGCTCATGAGGTCATTGATAACTTCAGTCAGGTAAAAAATGAATAGTTTTTAACTGTCCCGCTTTTTGCTTTCAAATCCCGATTTTTTATTTCACTAGTCTCGATTTTTTATCAAAAGTACCTGGTAGGCCTAACTAAGTGCTTCGAATTTCCCATTTTTTTCATTTTCCTTAAACAAACATTTGATTTAAACAACTTTTTCTTGGTATGTTAATTTTCCACCTTGATTCAATAAAATTTGAAGAAAAAATATAACAATTGATTTCCTTAAGAAAATTTCTCTCCTTCAAGTCAAAGAGCTTCACATTAAAAATGAATATTTTAATTTTAACAACTTCATCACCCACAGAATTATTCAATATTTTCCTTTAATAATTTCAAGGAAAAATAATAATTTATTTAATTTATTATTTAAATATAGAGGTAAAAATTTAAATATATATTGTTTATGTCAAGGAGATAATAATAAGATATGTAAAGAAGGCAGAAACAGAAGGAGAAAGTTTATTGATTTCAACATACTTTTTATTTTAATATTTCTCTTTATTATAAAAGATAAGAATCAATTTACCTTACCTCCTCTCATTATAATATTTAAATATGTAAAATTTTTCGTGTAGGCTGATAAGATTCCAATTCAACTTGGTTATATTATTTTGGAAAATTTGTATTTTGAATTTATATGTAAATAATAATTTCAAATAATTTTTTGGTGGTTGGTTTGTGGTGTTTATTTAATGTTCGGTTTATTTTAAATTAATGTAACAATACGGGAAATGAAAAAAAAAATATTCTTTTCGAAAACTTTTAAATTTTTTAAAAAATTTCATGATTTTCGAAAATTTGTTTATGACAAGACTCGTGTTTTATGAAATAGATAACTCAAAACAGGTTAGATTTAAAATGCTAAACGGGCGAATCTTAATTTATTTTATTGAATTTCGATTCAGTTTTACTATTTTTCGAAAAATTTTAGGTTTGGAATGTTTTTTTGTCGAAATTTTCGAAATTCCAAAGGTAACAAATTTTTCCGTATTTTTCAATGAAAAAATTTAACAATTCATTTTCCAAAGTAATAGGATGTCTTGTAAATGGAATTTAAATGTTCATCAATTAAATGAATTGGCCAAGCATTCACCAACAATTAAAGCAATATTTGATAATGTTTCAAGAGAAAATCAAAATTTGGCCCAAAAGCTCATGAAAATTGCATACAAAGGATCGAAAAAACATTCGAGTCAGAAGAAGAACGCAACATAAAAGAAATGAACCAAAGAGAATATGAAGAAAGACCAACAAATATGAGACGCAACATTCAGAGTTACATTACAGAGTTGTGGAATACAGGACACTTTTTTCTGAATTTGGCAATAAAAAGAAAAGTCAGCAATGTAACTATAAATAAAAAAGAAGGGGAAAGAGGATGCACCAAAGTGGCTGAAAAGAAGGAAAAATGGGGCCGCGTTTATTGTTCTTCTTTTGTGTGGAGCATGAAAAATGTATTGGGTTCATTGTCATGGAAGAGGCAGAGGGTCCAAAGATTGTGAAGATAATTCTGAAATACATTATTTATGACAATGGGTGTAACTTGCTCGAATATAGATATCCGAAAAGTTTTAAAAACTGTAGGACTTTTGTCGATGGCTTCCATTATAAGAGTCATAGCAACTGCTCTCAAACTAATGATACATCCACACATTCATTTTTAATGGAATCATTCAACTCGTTGCTAGCTGAACAAAAAAATGATATAGCCATTTGAAAAAGACGGCTCCATTTATGAGCCAAAGGACTTTAATGGCAAAAGTTCGTTATTTGACTGCATATTACAATAAAAACAATTGAAGTTGGAAAAACAAGCATTTGATTTTTTATGAAAATAACTTTTTTGTTCCATTTTTCGAATTTTTAACAGTCATTGTCAACTTTAGCCCCCCACAACCATAAGCGTATTGCTTTGCCATTTGTACTTAATTTGATTACTTTTTTGTCCTTGTTTAAATTTTCCAGGAAAGCCCAAAAACCCACCAAACTCTGACGCAGAGAGCTGATTGAACAACAGCAACATAAAAAAGTCAGGGTTAAAGTCGTTGATGGTACTTAAAGTGTGCCAGGGAGGAATCAGAAGGCCCGAAAAACCCCTTCCAGAGGCTGCCAATGTCGTTAATGAGGTCATTGATAGCTTCAGTCTAATTACGAAAGTATAAAAACTGGGCCAGTACTGGTATAAAAATTAAATTCATTCAATATTTGATATCCTTTACTTCACTTTAAAAAAAAAATCTATCACAAAACTCGTATCATCAATACATTTGATAGTAAAAAAATATAAAAACAAGAGAAAAGTCTCAAATTAATTCGAGATAAATAAAATATCTTATATCAAAAATAAACTTTTCAACCGTAACGAAGCAAAACAAATGTATCAATATAACCAACATGATTAATGTTTTTTCTATCTCTCCTTTTTTGCACATTTTCACACTGACGTATCCTCACACATACACACACACTCAAAGAAAACTCTCCTATTTGAAATCAACAATAATTCACAGACAAAAATGTATTTTATTTCTTTTTCTCAAATCAAAAAGCAAAATAAATTTGATATTTAACGAACACATTCTTTGAAGTTTTTCTCTTATTCATCATGATACATGACGTGATTCAAAATCAAATCTATGTCTTTTGTAGTCACTTTTGTATATTGTCTTTTTTTTACTACTATTCCTCGAATTTCCGTAATATTTTCTTCATCATCTGTTTTATTCAGGAATTCAAATCAAGCAGAAAAGAAATTGAAATGGAGACAAAAGTGTTGAAAATATTATTTTGATTATATGATGATAATTTTTTGAAAAAAAAATAAAAATTGTGCAATAAAATGAGATGAAAATAAAAATAATTTTTAAAAGTTGCCTTATCTTCCATAATCTTGACTATTGAATTGAAACTAATCATGATTGTGAATCAAATTGAATATTTTATCCCATATTTTTACTATTCATAGGAAAGTTACGACAAGACGAAGACAGTTTTGTTTGTAGATAAGATAAAATAAGCTTGAGTATCAAATTGTCAATAAATTAAAGTCTGACTAATGCCTCGTTTTTTTTCTGTTCATAATTTTATGTACATTTGACTAGACAAGAGATAAGCAACGAATGTGTTGTATGACAAATCTCTGTAGAATATTGATAATAATTTCAATGAACGACATGTTTTTACTCTTACACTAGCATAGAATTCACTTTGACGTTTCGGAATTTTACATACTAAGTTTTGAAGTTTCCGTATGTGTTTCTATATAAAATAAATGAAATGCTACATGAAAGTCTGTTCTATGGAATATGCCAGTAGGCCAAAAACGACATGGAATTGCACAGAAACTACAAAAATTGACACAGATTAACGGAATTCATGAAAATAATGTATGGGAAAGTTGTTGGTTTGACATTTGGATATAAATTTTCGAATAAATCATGCTAAGGCGTTCTCTTTGAACGAAAAATGAACAATTTAGACGAACGTGACTTAAAGCCGCAGCTCTTTCATGAAACAATCAAAAATTGTCCTTCACAATGCAATCTGTCAAAACAAAATTGTTCAAATCTTAATTTTCGACTGATTCTAGTTAAAACTTCATTTTAGTGGTCCACAAAATCCCTTTGAACGTTTTTTTCTTGTGCTACGACTTTCCTGAATACGCTTTTTGTGTATATTCAATGAAAAGTCTCACGTTTAATGGATTTCAGTGAGATAACGGTTATTTTTTTTCTTCACAGTCGTATAACAGTAAAAAATATCGATTTAAATTCCCATTCTCGTCCTTGTACATGTCATCCAACATTCATTTAGTCAAATATAAATTCATTTTTGTATTATATATACAAATGACGTTTCCTTTGTCACCAACAATACATTTCCGTAAGAGAAATGAAAGAAAAAAAAAACTTAAAATAAAAGAAGAAAAAAAAGTTAAATTCTAAAGAATTTGAATTTGAATAGAATGTGACAGAATTTCGTCATCTATCATTAAGACATATTTTTTTATGTTTTGTCACTGCTTTTGTCAAGTAGTCAACAGTTTCATGCCTATGAATATTTTTCTTGTTCTCTCTTTTCAACACTCTCCCTGCTAAATTCAAACAATAAATAAATAAAAGTATGAAATGTAGAAAATTGTGTGAATAAATGAAAAATATACAAAATATTTGTTGAATAGAAAAGCAATTTAATTAATTGCTACGGGCAAAGTTAAGACACAATGAAGAAAGGATTGAAATGTTATGATGGTGCTGATATATTTTCATTGTTGTGTCAAGGTCACGTGATATTTTGATAACAAATACCATAATTTTATAATCAAGCTGTAATGACTTTTGCCAGAAAACAAAAAAATAAATGTACGAAGATTAATTTTACTGTTCCTTTGAGATTTAATCATAAATTTTATATCTCATTTCGTATCGTATTCAAACTCATTTAAATTTCCTTCAATTGACTTACTTTTAAAATAAAATTATTCTCATCAACTTATGTTGCTATGGGTAACCACAATCAAATGAGAATCCATCTAAATAATGTCGATGACTAATTTACACATTTTTTTTTTACTTTTCAGAAGTTTATCGCAATTATTTGTATTGTGATAAGATAAGACGACGCAATTTCTACATGCTAGATGTGGTTTAAAAATAACTTTTGTAGTGAAATAGAGGAACGTTTAATTTTGTGATAAGCTTTGTATGAAATGTTTCGTTTCAATTAAAATCCATTTACGGCGAAATAGAGTGTATTCATGCATGAAACATGTAATTTCCTTTGAAATTTTCAACAATTGCTTGTCGCTTAGATTAGAAATTGTGATGATATAACTTAATTATTTGGATTATGATACTAAATTTTAAATTTCTAGGAAAATAATTTCAAGTTCTGAATGATGAGTTATGGAAACATGATCGAAAATATTATTTAGGTTGAAATCGGCTTCGAATCAACTAAATTTAATGTGAATGAATAAATCCAGGAATTTTAATGAAAAAAACATTCCAAGTTTCAATGAAACGATGCTCCAGGCACAAAATCAACATCATTGCACTTTTACACGTTTTTAATCCTCTTTGTTAAGCTTTTAATTACTTGACCCATTTAATTTTCTAAGTAGTTAATTTTGTTTTGTGTACTTGATAAACTTCTTCGTAATTCTTTAAGAACATTTTCTCCATTTAATTATTTTTTCTTCACAATTGTAAGTTTAATCACAACGTATGTTAACAATAAAAAAAATATTTTTCTTAAATGAACAAAGTTTTTATTTTACATGATTTTATTTCATATCATGTGCAAAAAACTTTTAATATTTTGTTTTATCAATATGTATTTTTTTTTTGATTTTCATTACATGGAAAATTTTCCTTTTTTGTACCAATTACTATCATTTTTTTTATTATAAGTCGCATTGCGTTTTTGTACCTTCATGTGTGACATTTTTTTGATATATTTTTATTATGTTATTTTTTTTATTTTAAATTATAAAGCACGAGACATATAATTTTTTATAATATCTATCACTCATGATCACGCAAGCTTGTCACATGCATGTAAGAGTTATAAAATATAAAAAAAAATATTGTAGTTAAATTTTTCCTTTTATTATTACTTTTTTTATGTTTAATGTGATGTGATGTGAAAATAATAAGACATTTAATCGAGGTGTTGAAAGGAAGGTTAAAAGGTTTCATTTGAAGGTTATTTGAGTTAAATGTGAGACTCTGAGGATATGAAAAAAACCTAATTGGCTCAAAATTTAATATAAAGCTTTGAAGAGCGATTTTTAAGCCAGTTCGTTTATTTTTCCCAGCAGGTACAGTTTTTGGGGCGATTTCTTAAAATTACAGTCCGGCCTTCAAGGCACCAGTCGCCACCCTTAACATGCCCTCAAATGGCCGTAGTGAGAATTGACTACCCTTGTATCAACCTTCAGACGAATTAATTTAGTTCAGTGCACTTCTAATTCAACAAACAAACATTTGACAACACACATTTTTTTTAATCAGATCTTAATCTGAGTTGATTTTTCATGAAATGACTCATTTAATACACTTACGCAACTTGTCACAATTCAGCAACAATTCACAAGTATAAAAAAATACGATGAAAACAAACTTTTGTGTACTGTATCATTGTCACATTGTCACAACAATACATCATTTTTTCAGACACATTCATGTCACTTTGCATTTATTTGTTATAGAATTCTATTTTTTTCCTTTCCATTTCAATTGTGACCGTTTTGCACTTTTTTTTCTTTCTATTCACGCAAAGAAAAAAAAATCAAGTTGAATCGTAATACAACATAATGAAAATTTAACTGTTATGTCTAATGCTACGAACGTCAACGAAAAATTGGAGAAAAATGACAAAAACAAAATAAAATTGTATTTTCTTCACACTTTTACTTGTATTTTTTTTTACAGCAGAATCTCAGGACAAAGGTAAACGAAAAATACCATTTTTTATTAAGCACAGAAATTTCACAGAAAAATAAAATGTTAAGAGAAAAATGCTTTCAGCAAAATTTAGTAGATTTGAATGTTTGAATTTATTTGTCATGGCAAAATAAAAGTAAATAAATAAATGAGTCATTTAAAGTAATGGAATTAAGGAAGAATTGTCAAAATGAAGATTAATTTGACATTATTTACTTATCAAAGAATTTGAAGAGATTTTTTTAACCAAATTCATTTGAATCGGACTTTTCCATGTAATTTTTGGAGTAAATCTTCAAATTTGACTTCAGTTTCCTTGAATTAACAAGAATTTTGAGCTATTTTCAATGAATTTCATGTTAAATTCTTTCACTTTTCCAATTTAAATTAAATCAAAATCTATTTTTACGTTTCGCTTCATAAAATGAACTTTTTCTTCCTTTTATTATACAAAACTTTCTTGCTTTTTCATTGAATCATTGAAATTTTTATTAAATTGCCTTAAGCTTTTTTGTATGAAATTTCATATTGATTTACTTTATTCATAATTTTCTTTTCATTTTCTGAATTCCATTTCAACTCATTTCATGTTACTTGTCACAATTGAGTCACATGAAGGTCAAATTTTGAATAAATAAATTAAAATGAAATTATATATCCAAAAAATCGTGCATGCGTGATTATTGAACCTGTTCATGCGAATTCTAGACAATAATTTCAATTCAATGTTGAACGAATTTTTTTGACAGAACTCTTCTCATTCAATGAAGCGTTATTATGATGGTGACTAATCATATGAGTAATTTGTCCATTTAAATATGGTTCGTTTGAATGATTCCCTTTTATCATCATCTTATGATAAAATTAGTTGTCCAAATTAAATTTACATATTCAAAGCGACACAATCATCATACAAGGTATTAAAAAGAGGTGTTTATTTCTAAATTTATCATCATTATTAATAATATAATCAGTAGTCATATATCTTGATCGTGTTCATGTAATTTTGACTAAACAATAGATTGTGAATTGAATTTATAATGAGTTTTTTGAGGTACACGGCAACTAGATAATCATCCTAATATAATATTAATAATAAAATGTCGAAACACCTGTGCACTGAAAAATGATTTATATTGAACATGAAATTATAGATTCAATTTTTTTGTTCTTGTATCTATGCGACATTTACTTTTAAGGAGCTGTTTAAGCAAAATAAACATGCTTCTGTTTTTTTTTCAATGTAAATTCAAAATAATTTTATATTAACTTTCAAAATTGAACATGAATAACAATTTCCTCACATACATGACAAAGAGTAAAGTTTCAGTGAAATGAAAACTTTTCTGAAAATTGAATAAAACATATCCAAAATATTCAATTATTCTAATAAACAAGTTTGATAACAAAGTTTTTTGAATATACATAACCAAAAATCATTCCGTGAAGTTTTTACGAGTAAATAAAAGTTTATCGTTATTCAATTTCGAATTTGTGTGATATTTGATTGTGTATGATGATGATGACGATGAATTATTTATCATATCAAATGTTATTAGTTTTTCGTTGAAATGTGAGTTAATTTACACGTTGATTTACTTGTTTTAGCTTTAACAGTGTTAGTGCACTACTAAAATGTGTGCAGTCTCTCTGAAATTTGTTAAGGACCTTCGTTGAAATTTAACAGTGATTAAGGCAAAATTAGAGCTCACAAGAAAAGGTCATCGTCGAGCCTTCGGAAGCATGTGATTTAACACACACCTCCTGGAGTAGAAAGCAAAATATGAAACGATTTCATCATTACAGTAATTGAGTTTGACTCGTAGACCGATTCTTCGGCTTAGTTTGACAGGAGCTTAATCTAGATTCAACTTTATATGATTGCAGGTCATCAGATGGGTTCATTGTGCATACCTGTTATCATGATAAGACGGCCTTAGCTTTTATTCTGTCATCCCAAGCAGTCGCCACCTTTATCTAGCGTTAATTCACGTTATTAATATGCGAAGAAATAGCTTCCGGGTTAAACGATGGAGGTCTTCTATTGATCCTTCGAATTTTCTGAGAGGACAGTGTTTGATTATATGATCAAGTGTTTGACATGGATCAACACAATCACAAGCTGGTGAATCAATGTATCCCCATCTTTGTCGTTCTTCGGCGATACTAGGAAATTTGGTTCTGATACGATTAATTTTAACCCACTAGCTTCTACCTAAATGAGCACCTGGTACATTATCAGTTTACTGTTTTTTGCAAGGTTTGCATTCCATAGATTTTTCCATTCACTTTCTACATTAAAACTATTCAATATCAATTCATTTACTGTGATGTATGAGGGTATACGCGATGAGCGCTTCACTCTCAACCCAAAATCAGAACACGGTTTCCCACTGGTACCCCACTGGTTTTGGGTTGAGAGTGTTCGATGGGATAGATTGCAATTGATCGTAAAATATTGAGTTAGCAAATGTATTACTTCGTTCAATTGTTATGACAAGAGCTTGTTATCTTCGTAATTTTGATGGTACGATAATACTGAGAACTGGTAACCATTGTAATTCTGTTGGTTTTAAAACTCCAGTTATATTGAGTAGTCGGAAAAAGGATCATTTGAAATTGTAAAGTTTAATGGCTGAACCGAGAATCAAATTGCTAGCCTTAAGATTGATAGTCCTACACACCAACCACTGCTTCGTAAAATACCTCTTTAGATGAGCTGTGGCTCAGTTTCAATTCCATTCAAGTCCATTTAAGACTTCAGTCCGAAATTATAAAGCTGTTAAATATTCTTGAACATGCACAAAAACTCTTAACTCATTTTATGGTACAACGAATCAATTTTTCATACATTCCACCCACAACCTCAACTCTCTTTTTCAATTTTAAACTCACCTAAAAGTAATAAAGTCAACAGTAATTATAATTTAAATCGTAGTACTATGAAAAGGCATTACATGAAAAAAAAAACACTAAGCTTACCTTTTATAATTATAATAATGACCACAATATTACCGCAAGTCCTCTTGAATACGAAAAACTTTTTAATAAATGTTGAATTGTGTTGCGGGTTATACAAGTTTTAATCCAAATCCAAATAGATGTGTTATGTTTTACTTTTATTATACTATTATAATATTTTTATACTTTCATTCACTTTAAAACACTCTTTATTTTTTTTTCCTTATTTAATTTAATTTAAAACACTGTGAGTTTTATTTTAATTTTAATTTAAATTTCTTTATTATTAATATGAAATTAAAATTAATTTAAATATTTTTCATTTATTTATTTATTATTTTAACACTTTTATTTTTTGTTTTAAATTTCATTAAATATTTCATTCAACTTTTAATTAAATTTTTTTATCAATTTTATTTCTTTTTAAAATTTTTTTTTCACACAATTATTTAACTTTTATAAATATGTTTATTCAATAATTATAATTATTTTTTTTTTTTCATTTTATTTTTAATTTAACACTTTTATACTGTTTTATACTTTTTTTTCCTTTTATTGTAATTAAAATTTTGATTGAAATTTCATAGAATAAGGATTTAATTGTATTTTTTTCACTTTAATTTATCAAGGAGTAAAATAAACTGTAGGTTTTTATTGTAACTATTTTTGCAGTTTATATGTTTTGATGCCAATGAATTTTGTTTTGATTTTCTGTTAATCTGAAAAAATAATGAAAATTAAAAATTATTTGTACAATTCAAAGCAAATTATTTAAATTTAATAGATTTGTGGATTTAAAAATTTGTCAAACTGAACAAGTCAAAATTAAGCTTTTTTAATTTTCTTATCCCTTTGCTTCCTATGAGTTATTATTTGAACGATTTTTGAAAAACTTCGTGATATTTGAATATTGAGCGATTTTTAAAAAATAATTCGTGATATTCCTAAATTGAGCGTTTTTTTGAAAATCTTCGTAATATTTGAAAATTTAGCGATTTTTGAAAAACTTTCTGGTTTTTGAAAATTGATCGATTTTTAAAAAACTTCGTGATATTTGAAAGTTGAGCGATTTTTGAAAAACTCCATTATATTTGAAAATTTAGCCATTTTTGAAAAATTTCACTATATTTGAAAATTTAGGGATTTTTGAAAAACTTCGTGATATTTGAAAATTGAGCGATTTTTGAAAAACTTCATTATATTTGAAAATTTAGCTATTTCTGAAAAACTTCGAAATATTTGAAAATTTAGCGATTTTTGAAAAACTTCGCGATATTTAATAATTGAGGGATTTTCAAAAAAACTTCGTGATATTTAAAAATTGAGCGATTTTTGAAAAACTTCATGATGTTTGAAAATTGATCGATTTCCAAAAAACTTTGTGATATTTGAAAATTGAGCGATTTTTAAAAAACTTCATTATATTTGAAATTTTAGGGATTATGTAAAAAGTTCGAAAAGGATTTCTGTAAAATTTCATATTACTTGTAACATATTTGTTTACATATCATAAATGTTAATTTAATCCAAAAAAAAATTAATAATTGAAACATAACTCCAAAAATAAATAACTTTTTCATGTAAATCCCAATTTTACATTTAACAAGAAATCTTTTTTCAAACACAGATTTAACTGATATCCATAAAATGCTTCTGTTTATTGTTACCAAACATTAAAAAAAATCAAAATAACAGAAAAAAACATCTGTATTCCAAATTCTTATAAATCTAATAAGAAATACCACGAAAAATGTTCTGAAAATACATTTTTTTTTCTACCCAAAAATAACATAAAATGACTTAAATATTTAAATGGTTTGTATCTGCATCAAAGGAATTTTTATAGAAAGAAACATTCCATTTTCCACACATTTCAAACAAAACATGTTTAAATGTAAAGTTGTTTTGTTTTATTTTGTATATTTTTTTTGGTAACATTAACCAGATATATAGCGCTAAAAAAATAAAAATAAAATCGTGAGCATAAACTCATTGATATCATCTCTCAGAATACATAAAATTTGTACACACATATTTTGAAGAGATAGAATTAATGTGTTAAACATAACATTAAATAAAAAATAAAAATAATAACAACAAAATTATACATAAAGGAGAGAGAAAAATACAAACACCAACGCTTTCCGATACGTATTATTATTATGATTATGTTTAAAAATAAAATAAAATAAAAATAATAATGCATTGACCGGTCGTGCCGTGCTCTAACGTGTACACAATCCATAACCATATACGAAACAAACTGAATATGAACGATAATGAAGCTGTAAAACTGGTTTGGTAACCTTTTGTATTGAAACTTTTTTCCAATACATTCAAATTAAGTTCATACAAGTAAGTTTCAATACTAATACGATAAAAATAAGTATGAAATAAGAAAAAAACAAAATAAACAGGCTCAAGCTTTTTTTCTTGTATGTTATTTTGCTGAGCTGCTGTTGTTGTTATTTTATTATTATTATTCTACAATAAACTAAATAAACATTATTCAAGTTTAGATACATTTTTAAGTTTTGAACTCGTATAACTTCTTATTCTTATTATTTTGTTATTGATTCAGGATATTTGAGACGGAAAAGTATCAAATAACATCGGTTAGACAGGGGACGACATTCAAAGAGACGGTAAAAAAATGCGCTTTAAATGTAATTGCTGTTGTTTCATTTCGTCGAAGCATACATTTGAAGTATGTTTTTGTTGTTAATTTAAAGTAAAAAAAGTTTTAAATGCAAAGTCATGTCTGTTATGTAAGAAATTCAAGCACATGGACGTGTTAGTGATGGTTGAATGATAATTTTTTGCATTTTAATTTTTTTTTTTGAAGTAAATATATTCAAATCTGATACTACAAAATGAAGTATTTTTGCTTTGAAGTGTATAATTTTTTTGAAACTTCAGTTGATGGTAAAAGTTTGGGATGATTAATGTATTTGATACGTTTGGCTTTTTAAAAATAACCCATAACTACTACTTCATGCATGGTATATTTCCTTATAATTTACGTACAGGGTGCGTTATAATTTTTCCGCTATTTATACATATACATAAATTATAAGGAGTTATACCATGCATAAAGCACGCGTAAGCCACTGAGCAATGTGAACATGATGATTTGAAGTGAAATGAGATAAAAAAAAGCATATTTAAATATGAAATCAATAGGGTTCGTGAGCCCCCTTCCTCCCTGATCCTTTTTAAACCTTTAATCTGTCCTCAGTTGAAATCTTAGTTAGTATTTAGAGGATTTAAAATTCGAAAAAAAAATTTAAAAAAAAAAATTAAATTTTCTGTATGATACATACTCAGATCACAGTCTCTTGTAGAATTGAAGCACGAGTCAAATCAAAAATTTAAAAATTTATTTTGGTTATAGGGACTTAAAATTCCCTGGACAGAATGAAGGTTAACCCATATATGACTCATTACACTTAATCGAATATGTGAGACTACAATTGAAATCTATCTACATTAAGATAAGGGCTCAGTCATGATAAAAAAATGATTGAAAAATTGCCTACGACTTTCCCATACATTATCCAAGTGAAATTTCATTTGAGTACCAGCGTTTATAGTTTGTATGAAAAAACTTTTAATTTTACGAAAAAATAATTTTAATTAAGAAACGTGCGCTATTTTTAATTGAAAAAGGTTACTTGTCAAATTACTGTCGCTTAATAAACTTTTATCAAAGTTTCCATGAAAAAAAATGAAATGTAACTTTACCCTAAATAATTAAAATCCAAGAAAACAATCCAGAGCATTTTTCGATACTAAATTTCTCATCCTCTCTCTAAAAATTCTCAATACGTGATCGAATCATTATTAGTACCCATCGTTATTAACATTATAATACAAGTGATAAAAAAAAACTTTTTCTACCTGAATCTTTACTGTTATTTCTTGTGATGGACTTTTTTTCTACTTTTCCTATAATACTTATAATAAAAATAATAATCGTTCGTTTTTTTCAGTTTATTTTTATACCAAAATGCATTTACATTTACACGAATGCAGTTCTTTTTAAACTCATTATACTTAATTTTAGTTTAAATTTATTATATTGAGTCTACCATCTGGTATATATTTCACTACTAACATATTCACATATATGTATAGTTATTGACTGAATAACACTGGGGATATTTATTAAAAATTATTGCAGGAGGTGAAAAGAAAAAAAAAATGTTTTATATATTTTTTTCATTTTACAACCAAATGTAAATACTGTTTGGAAATTTAGTGAAATGTATGGCATGCAACGAAATGTAATGAAGTTTTTTTTCTGGTTTAATGGATTCAGTTTAATGATTATTATTTGTTTATTTATATGGGAACCTTGATGTTTATTATTAAATTTAATAATCCTTTTGTATTGTGATAGGGTTTTGTGTTGTAAGTAAAAAAATAAATTTATTTTTGGATGGAAGGAAAATAAACAAATTGGAACACACGCAGTCTTTGAAAAGGCATCGAGATATGAGAAATATGGTCAATTATTTGAAAGAAAATAAAAAAATTATCGTTAAATAAACATTGAAAGGAACAAAGAGATAACAGCCAGGTCATGGAAATGATTCTTGTGAAAGGATAAGGATTCAGCCTTTGGCTGGTTTTGGACATTTAAGTGGTAGGTATGCTAAGTTAAAAACAACAAGATGTTGGATAAAAGATTATGGAAGCTAGGTTATGTGAACTTAGAGCACTCAAGAAACTCAAACAGGATTCACTCAAGTTCATTTCAGGTTTGTGAGTTTTAAGCACCCACTAAGCTCAGACAGTTCAATCAGAATTTTTCAGTATTAATTAGAAATTATCAAAAAGTTATTCAGCAGTTATCAAGGAGTCATTCATGAGTTATTTAAGACGTAGGATTTCAAGACCGTTTTGAAGAGCACTACATTTGTTTCTTTCTTCAGTTGATCAGGTAGCTTGTTAAAATTCAATTATCCAGTGGCCAATAAACTATTAAAAAGTAAGTTAGATCTGATCCTCAGCAAAATAAAGTGGTTCCTGTTTCTGATTTCATATCTGTGCTGCTGGGACTTTAACCGTTGAAAATTACTTAGCCAGGCCAAGGTATCTAATCTTCATAAGAGTATAAAATGCAAATCATAAAAATATCAGTTCTTCTTGTAAGCTGAATAAATTCAAGGTAAGGCAACTTGACACATTTTATTAACATTAATTATAAACCCATATCGTCATATTCAATCAACTTGACTCACATTAAATTCTTTCTTAGAACTTATTCTACAATTCACATGAATCAGCAGTCTGAATCACATTTCATAACTTAAATTAAATCAAAACATCACCCTCAATTCGTTTCATGTTGAAACAAAAACCTTTAAACCGAATATTGAACATCATTTTAAAACATCCCAGCCTTTTCATTATCCATATTTTATGTATTGTTTAAAATTTCGCTTTCAATTCAAAAAATAATAATAAGTGTCCAATAAACTTTAAAACAATGAAATTGGTCACACGATACTCTCATGGCAAAAAAAAACTCAACTTTGAAATTCCTCTTTATGTTTCAAATAATTATTGAAAATAAATTTCTGTATTGTCTGGTGTATAACGTTGAAAACCTAGTCACAATATCATCAATTGTTAGTATTTTATATTCAACGTTCACACACAGGTATTAATAATCAAGAGGCAATTTATTTTAATTATCGCGATCAAGCGTAATATTTAGTTTGTGGCTCGGCTCAGTGGCGTTCATGTTTTGTTTTTGTATTTTATTTTACTTTTAATCTTTTTATACACGATTTTAATGTAATGAAAATAATGAAAGCAAATACGGATGTACTCTGTACACTGCAAAATAGCAACAAAAATAACTTTTTTTTAAATGTGGTTTCAAAGTTCGAAATTAAACCAATATAAAAATCATAATTTATATTTTTTTTTCATTATTATTATTATTTTTACGTTGTTATTGTTTTTACTTTTTAC
This sequence comes from Culicoides sonorensis, assembly GCA_900002565.1. Classification (NCBI taxonomy): domain Eukaryota; kingdom Metazoa; phylum Arthropoda; class Insecta; order Diptera; family Ceratopogonidae; genus Culicoides; species Culicoides sonorensis. The sequence continues at coordinate 420,059 of LN483354.1, read as the reverse complement.
TTTTCAAAAATAAAAAATAATTATTATCAAACCACATCTGACATTTCTTGTTTACCTTCTAAAAGTATTTTTGCTTGGAACTTTATTATATGGTGTAATTTTTTTTAATGTAAATGAATATAATAACATTGAAAATAATAATAATGATGTGTTTTTTACTTGTGTAATGTATATGTAATGCGGTGAATTAAAAATAATAAATATAAATTGTGTATGAATAATAAAAAAAAATATATTCCCGGTATATTACACATTTCTGTATAGGACTGCATTTTTTTACAATTAGTTGGGTTATAAAAATGACGTCGTCGTGGAGTGTAACTTTGTTATTATTATTTGTGTTGGTATTCAGTTGAGTTGGAAAAAAAATAATAGTTATTAAGGGATAGGGGAAACAGATATGAATTTTATTGAAAAAGAGAATGAAGATTAGAAATGTTAACATGGTAAGGGTAGGGAACGATTTTTAAGGATCAAGAGGGGTTCAAATAGGCCTGTGCAATTGCTTGAACCAAAACTGAAGAGTGGGTGCTCTAAGGATGACATCTAAGTGCTAGTGAAGGCCGAGTAATGATCTAAGTGTATGCTTAAAGAGCCCTGCTTTATATCTGAGTCTTGCTTTGACCCAAATAAATATCGTCGTCTTCTATTAAGGGTGAGTAACTTGATAAAGAATCAAAATTGCTTTTACAGGTTAGTATAATAAATAATTTCTTTGCACCTATTGAAGAATACCTTCAAAGAAATACTAATGCTTTACAACATTTTCAGTAATTACAGACTTCATTGAAAAAATAATTATATGCAGTGAATTTCTATTCCTCTTTGGATTATTAAAAATTCTATTTGAAAAATTGTGTTTCATCAGGATTTCAACAAAATTTTATGCTGTACTTCTTTTCATGTGAGACTTCAGAAGTATTAAAAAAAAATATTTTATTGATTTTATCAAAATAAAAAAATACAGTTTGACATTCTATTGTTTGACATATAATTTGTACAACATGAATAACAGGGTAAAGCAAGACAAACAAATTGTTTCATTAAGTTAAAATGTAATTTCAATTTATTTTTATCAACACAGAAACAATCAAGCACGTGACCCCGTAAGAAGATTAAAGTCATTTAGACAATTAACATTTGAAGTACAGTGTACAATGTTGTTTGTTAAATGACAAGGGTCAACTATGTTTCAGAGAGAGTTAAATGTAAATTTGATTATATTTAATGTTTATTTTCAGAAAAATTTGAATTATTGGATTGACAACCGAATTAAAATTGAGGTAAGAAATGTCTTTTGAAAGTGTCAAAAATAGTGTTGCTCTTTTTATTTTCATTTAAATTAAGATTTATTATCAAAAATATACAGTGAATTTCAATGAAGTTAAATAGAAGTGACCTGATACATTTACAATAAAAATAAACTTGTAGACATATGTTTAGTTATACATATACATGTTCAGATTTTATATTTATTTTGATCAATTGAATAAGTAATGATATTCACATATTAAAATGGAATGTCTGAAATAGTCAATACAAACAAGCAGTAAGACACTTTTGAGTAACTGTCAGCTTCAGTCTAAACTATCGGTACAGGGATGTTTTAAAGAGTCTTCAATGTAAATATTTTTGCTTCAAAGTCAAATTCTGAGGAAAAACTTGAAGATATCGAAATGTGATTAAGTTTGCATCAAGATGACAGAAAAATCCTTGAGTAAAAACGGGCTATGATTAAACTGCATATAAATTGTAGAAAAGCTAATTAAAGCTCTTAGCTTGTGACCTCTGACATATTAGCAAATGAAGTTGACAGTTCAAATTGGTAACTGAAGATAACTTGCATAATTGTAGGTTTGTAGAAATAATTAGTTCATGGTACTACAATAAACCCATTCGAGGTTTGAGTGGAAAAACACTCTACATACGTAGTTTATAAAAGCTTTGCTTTTTCAAGGAATAGTGGTGGGAATCAAGCGAGTACTCAAAGGCACGCCTGTCTCTTTATGAAGGAACCTTTATGAAGAAAACTGCACAGATTAAACTCAGAGCTATTATTGGTATATTCACTAGGCATTGTCCTCTAGATTGTCATATGAATAATTTAGACTCTAGAGACCGAATCTAAAAATGCTGCTTTGACAATGGGGAGACTGATTCAAGGTGTCATGCCTGATAAGTTTTTTGAGAAGATTAGGTCACTTTCCTGAACTTAACCAGTTATATTAGTTATTCGTTTTAGTTGCTCCTTGCTAGTAGTCTATCAGATATGAAGGTAAATGAGACGTGCAATGAACCCGTTTGACGATCTGAGTGTTGATTTTTATATTTGTGAGGATCGCACTAAAAATTAGATCTGATCTATTGAACTAGATCCTATTAGATAAGAAGACGACTAAAAGTTATAAAGCTCAAAAACCTTATTCCTGTCTCTCTTATCTCTCTTTTGAAGTTCTACACAAGTCACACAAGTTTGAACGTATTCAAATCGTAGTGATATCAAACTATATTACTCCTGATAATACTTTTTAGATAAAATATACAATACAAAAAATGTATTTTCAAATATAATAATAAAAAAATTGATTTAATCCACAAAACACGCAAGGTTGCTCATTTTTACTTAATTTTCTAGCAATTTTTACCTTATTACCTTATTTAATGCCGCGTTATAGGCTTTGTTTTGTATTGTTATGTATTGTTTTATTTTCCTTTTATTATTTATTTATTTTTATTTTATTTATATATTCTATTCTTTTTCTTTATATTATTTTTATTAATAATTTTTTTATTTTAAGCAAAATTTTATAGGATTGGTATTTTTTCCTTTCTTTCACTTTTTTATTTATTTTCTTTATATAAATTTATTTTTTTTTTGTTTAGTTTGGTTTGTTATTATTATGCACACAATCAATTTGATTTTTTTGTATTTGTATTGTTTCATGAAAAAAAAAACACATCTAAGCAAATAAATAATCAATGTTGATAAAGGTTGCTCATGTATTGATTTTCTCTACATCTTCTTATAATTTTTATATTTCTTTTTTTTTCATTTCAAAAGCGCACACAATAAAGAAGAAATTCTTTTGATACGTTTCTCGTGTTCTTCTTATTTTCTTTATACGTTAACTGTATAAATAATTCCATAAATCATTCAAACACGTATTTTAATCTTGATAATAAATTTTTTTTTGTTAGTATTCATTTAATATTTATTCACTCTCATTTATAGAATACACATTTTTGCTTCTCATTTTATTATGATATTTAATAATGTAGTGCATTGTTATTTCCTTTTGCTTTTAAAAGCACAATGACTTTCCTCAATGTTCTTTATTTTTTTTGATTTTTCACATTGAATCAATGTGCACTTTTCACTGTAATATTTTTATATGATTTATTATTTTATTTCAATATTCTTTTCAATAAATTTTTTGTTTTGTTATGATTTTTTTTTTTAATATTCACTCTCAATAATAATTTTTTTCAACTTTTTTTTACCGGCACATCAAATATACTGATGTACACGTAACAAAATTCGACCATGCACTGATGTTATTCACGAATAAATGTTTGCAGATGGTTTTGGATGAAAAATGAAACATATGAACATTATCAGATATTGATTGTATGTGATATGTATTGGAGTTCCAAAGTTGTCTGTGTGTGTGTTTGTATGTATATGAAAAAGGAATTGAATATTATGAGAGAGAATTAAAGTTTTTTTTTGTTTTTTGATGCAGTAAATTCGTGTGAGAGTGCATATTGTAATAATACTGGAGTATGGAAAATGAAATTTATTTGATATTCTCTTTGAATTACAATGAAAGCGAGAGAGGAGAAAGGTAAAAACATGTGTTTTTGTTATGGTTTGAATTTGAAACTGTGAATTGTGTGTGAGGATGGTAAGCATCGTTAAATTTAACTAATGAAATGTGTTTTTTTTTCAGGCAGTGTTTCAGTGAATCGATAAAGCAAAAAAGCTTCCATTCAACATTTTCACGTTTCATGGCTCAAAAGAAGTGGCTGATGATGGTTAGAGCGTTTTGAAGAGGGTTCAGAGAGTCTCAAAAAACACCTTCCTGAGGCTGATTATGTCGTTCATGAGGACGTTGATAACTTAAATCTGGAGCATATGAGACTTTTTTAAACCTTATTTGACTTTTTTTGTTAACCCAGTGTCAGTGTAATCCCGATTCAGCCTCTGACTGGTTATGGAAGCTAGGTTATGTGAGTTTGGATCACCCATGAAGCTCAAACAGGATTCAATAAGGTTCAATTCAGGTTTGTGAGTTTTGAGCATTAACCAAGCTAAGGCAGTTCAATCAGGATTTTTCAGTATTAGTTAGAAGTCATTTTGAAGTTATTCAGCAGTTATTAAGGAGTCATTCATTAGTTATTTAAGACGTAGGATTTCAAGACCGTTTTGAAGAGCACTTCATTTGTTTCTTTCTTCAGTTGATCAGGTAACTTTGCAAAATAATTATCCAGTGGCCAATAAGCTATTAAAAAGTAAGTTAGGTCTAGCTCTCGGCAAAATAAAGTCGTTCCTGTTTCTGGCTTCATATCTGTGCTGTTGATCAAAGATTTTCAATTCAATGTTGTTTCGTATTCCTCCATATTTTATCTTTTGAATCAAGGTCATGCTGTTTATCCTTTTCAGTCACTTTATACGTGGATTTCTGTGTATTGTCATCAATTGTTGTGTTGACTACTGACCTGTCCTATAATGCTGCCAAAAAAGGTTTCTTACTGCCTTGTTTTGTAATATTTGTAATTTATTCAGCAATTTTGTGTTACAGAACCCCAATAAAGAGATAAGGTAGCTCAGATGTAAGTGACAGTTTGGTTGTAACAGGAACTGCGTAACGGGTTTTTTTAAATACGAAAAGACTTTTTCTGCATGTAAAACCATCTTTGATGAGTTTATCAAACACTTGCAGTAAATCAGTGTTTTTTTAACATTTTTTAATCAAAATCCGTGCGAATTCCATTAAACAAAATTCAATGAAATTAATCTCACATAAAACGCCAAAACAAAAAATAATTCCTGTTATTATATTTTAGATTTTCCATTTATTACAATGCATAATTAATGTTTTATAAAATGGATTTATTTTCATTTAAAATTCGATAGAATTCGATACAATTTTTACTATTCCAAGAAAAAATGATAATGAAAATTGCAATATTTTATGGGAATTTACATTAAATAGTAACACATTTCATTAGATTTTATTCAATTGAATATCCAAAATTATGGGTGAGTGGTTTCAATTGAAATGCAGATATAAGCAAAAATTAAATCTAAACTTTGAGGTTTAACGCACAAATATCCATTTATTTTTAGGTGATCCTTTTTTCCTTTTATTGTTATATTTTATATATGTGTGTGTGTGAGTGTAATTTCTCTGTTAATGTCGGGTAAAAAAGCCACATTACTGTTAGATATGAAAAAAATAAATGAGTCAAGATTCTGATTTGATTTAAGAGATTCAATGGTCAACCCAGCAGATTATTTTGGATTAGCTTTATAGATTTTTGTTTCCTTCGTGTCTATTAACTTTTGTCTGTATTTTAAAGGGAAACCACAAAAATTTCACATTAACACACATTAAATGAATGAAAAATGATAATAAGAGAAAATAAAAAAGAAAAATTTCATAGAAAGAAATCGCCTGAAGAGTAAAATAAAATAAAAAAGAGATACAAAATAACAAAGAAAAATATAAGTTTTAAGTAAATAGAGTACGTAGAGTACTTAAAAGAGATTAGATATCAATGGACTGTTAATTATGAGGGAAAATGGCTATAGGTCGTGACAAACTACAGTATTTTCTTTTGTTTCACTTTGAAACCAGTCATTGAAACAAAGTAAAATATCTTATTTTCTTTTTATTCTTCTTTTTTTCTAGTATTTATTATAGATTTTCCAGTATTTTATAGTGTTAAAGGAGACAAACACTCGGAAAAAAAATATCTTCTGTGACTACATCATTAGCCTAGATTTCTTCTTCTTTTTTTTCATTTTCATGTGATTCTTATCTCGAAAATTGCTTGTTCATTTTATAGAACTTTTATTTTTAAGTTTTTTTCGTCTTTTTTTTCATTCTTCGCATCATCAAATTACTTTTCTTGCTCTCTTTGGTTCTTTGACATTTTAAAGGAGATGAAATGTTACAAAAAAAAATGTATAAATATTTCCTCAGGAAAATCTCATTTGATGATATGTCCTTTCATTTCAATATTTGATTCTGTTTTTATTATTATTATTATTTTTGTGCGTATTCAATTTCTTGTTTTATGTGACTTGTGGGAGTTCTGGTGATGGTGGAAAATAATGATTTAACGGAAAATTTTCTTTGGAAAAATTACAAAATTGTGAACTGAATTGTTCCCTATTGAATCATTTTAAATCAACATTTTGGTTTTGAGTGATATATTTTGATGTCTCTTCACAGTAAAAGTATTTGGAAACGAAAATTTGCTGACAAATTTGCTTGAAGATGTCTTGTGAACTTGATTTTTCGATTCCTGCGAATCGTGTAGAGAAGTAGTTAGGTAGTTCAGATAAAGAGATATAGTGTTAGTGGGAAAGTGGTTGGTAAGATGCAAGCGCCGATGTTCCAGGCAACCCACCGATTGAAAATATTTCCGATAGGTGGCGTTTCACAAGAGCAATGAATCTCGTTGTGGCTGAAATTCTTAACATTTCATACGGTAATTTGTTATAGCGTAATGAGCCTGTATATGAGATCTGTCTGCTGCCCAGTCTGCCTTTGAAACTAATTGAGTTTGACATTAAATTTCAATAGTAAATTGAAACAATCCAATCCCTGAAAAAAAAGGAATTTACTTTAAAATAAAAAGCAATAATCATAAATTTTTCGTAACAACTTAACTTTCATTTTGCAAATCCAAATTTCTTTCTCAATCAAATCAATACACAATGTCCTTGTTTTTTTTTCTCCATATTCGCCATATCCTTATTCATTCATATTTAAAGTAAAAGACACATGCCACTTCATTGAGACTGCAAATTTCCATCTCATTTATATTCAAACATTGTTTCCATGAGCAACATCGAATCAAATATTCTTCTTATTATTTTGTCTATCATATCTTTTCAAAATTTTATTTGGTAATAAATTTAAATTTATGACTTAACTTCATACTGTTTTCATTTTTTTTTGTTATATTTCAAATTTAATTACATTTGGAAAATGACCATTAAAATTAAACAGCTTTTTGCCTTAATGGTTCAAGGAAAAGGAAAAAAAGGAAGATCAATAAATAATTAAAATGAATCTTTTCTCAGAAAATATTGATTCAAAGTAAGTTTAAGAGCCATTCTCGAATCAAATTGTAAACGAATATCACGTTCATTTCTCGGAAGAAATGGAAAAATGAAATATAATAATAATAATACCAAGAATAATGCTTCCATAATAATAAAGTTGAATTAAGTTAACGTTCAAACAAATTAATTTAATTCCTGTGTCGTTGATATCATTTTATGCACAAGGAATTACAACACAGTTGTATAACAAAAGATACCTTTTTTAAACCAGATATGATAAATAATAAGTCAAATTAATAGAGTTTATACATCTGTGTTTGTGTATGTGTGTGTGTGTGTATTTGCACTGTTTTCATTTCAGTGTTAAGAATGTAGATTATCTGAGAAGAATCCTTTAAAGTTAAATGTGTAACATGGAAAAAAATGCGATAGTGGAGTAGGTCATCCCCGGAAAAATTTTCAGATGAAAACCGAGAAAAACTTTTCGGAAACGATCCAGACGAATAAAATGGTTTGGATAGATCTACAGCGAGATGGATCGGTAGCCTCCAAGCAGACTTGAAAGAGTCACAAGGTAGTGACTTTAAAGTAAGAGACAACTTTGACTTCAATTTCTTCTCTGGCCAAGACAAGAAAAGATAGAAATTGTCAGAAGGGTTTACCAACCTAAGCCACATATTGTAGGGCTCTTTGTGAGTTGTCATATAGTGACACACCGCAAGCTCATTATTCAATCTACCTTCGCATGAAAGATTGAATCAATCATGCCTTAAGTATGTCAAGACCAATACTTGGACCTGTACTTGGACGCTCGAAAGAAACTAGTTCGCTGTTGCTACAACTATACTCATAATTCTCATCTTGCTTAAGAGAATATTCTTCTATACAGTTCAAATTCATCACATCCAGAGACCTCAACCTTAAATATGAGATCAAACTCACCACATTCAGATTCCTTTCTAATTCTAAAATATGAGATGAAATTCACCACTTCCAGAGACCTCTATCTAAAATATGAGATCAAACTCACCACATTCAGATTCCTTTTTCTAATTCTAAAATATGAGATGAAATTCACCACTTTCAGAGACCTCTATCTAAAATATGATTTCAAACTCACCACATCCAGATCCCTTTCTAATTCTAAAATATGAGATGAAATTCACCACTTTCAGAGACCTCTATCTAAAATAAGATTTCAAACTCACCACGTTCAGAGACCTCAATTTCAAATGTTAGATCAAATTCAAAGACCTCAACTTAAAATATGTGATAAGTTACTCGAATCATTCCAAAATCCGCTTAAAGTTATGCCATAAAATTACTTTTACCAACAAATTCCTTAAATTTTATACATTATTACAATATAAATACTGTAATTTACTTTATAAAAGCTGTATAACGGTGTCATAAGGATTACATGAAAATTTAGTTTAAAATAATTTTAGTGTCAACTACACACGCGCTAACAGCAGATTCTTCATCATTTAAATACAAATGGGTAAAATAAAATTTAATTTTAAAATGTAAAGAATGTAAATTTTTGCTTCCTTTATTCCTCTTCTCATTACAATTATTACTATTTTTTCTTCATCCTGTACATATTAGGTTGACACTACTGCACGAAAAAAAACTACAATGTCTAGGAATATGATGAAATGTAATGCGCCTTCCTTTTACATAATAAATTAATATCAATTTTCTTTAGACAATTTTCACTAGACTAGATTTAGTTACGCCTCTCGTCTTTCCGTTACATTTTTATTTTTTTATAAAATTTTATTATTTTTTTTTTTGTGATGAAAGAAATGATGTCAACACATACAGAGAGAGCGAGTTCCACCATGCTTTATTATCGTCATCAACACTCTTTTGCATAATAGATGTTTTTTTTTGCTGCATGCCGGAGCACAAAATAATTCTCATATAATTTTAAACTCATTCAAATGTCATATTATTCAATGTTGGCGGGAGTTGAAATGAAAATGTACATAAGAAAAAGGAAACCAACCAACTGAGTAAACATGAATATGAACACACACACACAGTGTCAAGAAATTTATTTACTGAAAATTATTTTCCAACACACTTTTCTTCATCGTTGTATATTATTTTTATTTAATTTCAGCAACCATGAACCAACCGAAGAAGGTGTTGAAATGGATATTTTTTATGTGCGTCTATAAAATAAGTGAAAGGAAAGTAAATTTAAGTCTTGTTTTGACAATTTATCACAACAAAATCTTTGTTTGTCTCTGATTCTGCAAATTGTTTCAAAAAAATGTATTAAATTAAACACAAAATCAACATAAAAATTTAGAAGAAAAAAAATAACCACAATAAAGGAAAGTAAACAAATTTTATTCACAGGCAAATATTGACTGTTTTATCAATATTTCATGACCCAAAAAAAAAATATTATAAGAGAAGAAATTTTAAAATTAAATTCGGTCAAAAAAGACATTGAAAAAAAAAAGTTTTTCCAACAAATATCAAATATTTTCTCATACTTTTAATTTTTGTTTTTTTTGATTCACTTATTTAATTGAATTCTTGACACGTCTCTCCTTTTATTTGTATACCGAAGAGAATTTCAATAAAATTTTATTTTGGAAAACTATTTTAAAAGATTTTCGTGTATGTTTTTGTTTGAAAAATGAAAATTTAAGCAAATAATGCTTTTAAAATTATATAAAAATTATTATAATAAGAATTTTGGTCGCATCACTGCATGAATGTGCTAGAATTGTGTATTGCATGCTTTTACTATGATCATTAGTTTACAATGACAAATAAATTCACGTAGACGGATTTCTGCATGACTTTTAATCAAATATTTAATTTTAGTGCATTTCCTGTTAGAAATTTAAGAATTTTTTCTGATTCAAGCTGTATCGTGGCGATAAAATAGTTTTTTTTTCAGTTTTGTAACTGTCATTAACGAAATATGTTAATCTTCAATATTTAAATACCTTTTTTCATATTTAAATTAAATTAAATTATGACCATAATTTGAAAATGAAAACTAATATCAATTAAAATAATTTTGAAATAAAACCTATGTTCGTTTTTGTGACTTTATTATTCAAATTCATTGAAATACGAATGATAATTAAATTTAAAATAAATAGTCCAACATCAGAACAATGTAAAAATGCAATGTAATGTAAATAATTATTGAAATTGAAATAATAATCAAATTCAAAAGCATGCAAATATTTGATGATAATTATCAAAATTATTATTTAAGGGAACAACATCGTCTCGTCATTAGTTTCATTTTTGTAGTTGAACTAAAATTTTCATAAAATAATCAATTAAAATTATAATTTCAATTATTGTTTAATTACAACTGACGTTTTCCACCACACAATTACAATAATAAATATACACACACAAACAAACAGTGAGTGAATGTTATGGTGATGAAAAGTAACTTTTTGTATTGAAATTATTTTGGTGGGCTTTGTTCGAAAAATCAGTATAATTATTATTTTGTGTTTTATGATGAAATAAATAGAACGTAAATTTTATGTAAATTGATATTTTATTTAGAGTGGTACTTTGATTTTGGTGGTGAAAATGAGAAAAGTATTATTATAACTCAGATGGTGTCATTATTTATTCAAAAAATTTTTGTTTAATTCAATTTTTGTTTTTAAAACAAAAGTTATGAAATTATACATTTGTTTTGAATTGAGATTTTTGAGAAGAAAAGTTTCAAAGAAGAAGTACCTTAAGTCAAAAACATCATTGGATGAATCTCATTCGAGCGTCGTTTATTGTTATTTATATCATAAAAGTGTAAAAACTGATTGAATAAGCCGATGATTTAGTGCTTTGCTAAGGTATACGCAACAGCTTCTGGTAGGACAAATTATCTGTGAATTTTGATTATTTTTATTATAAAAAATTCGAATAACCCATGTATTAGTACAAATACAAAATATTCACTGCATTTATTCCACCTGCGAAATGCTCAAATAAAATATTATTCATTTTTATAAAATTTTTATCTTTTTAACACCTGAACGTAAAAAATTGTGGAAAGACATTTAAATGCAGTTAAAGTTTCAAATAATTGCTTTGCTTGGCTTAAGCCATGTGAAATTATAGGCTGAGTCGCACCTTCGATGGAATCTTATTATAATCTTCTATATTTGTTCTGAAATTTCACTAAAAAAACTCCTTTTGTGCTAGTACACTTTGATACCAAAAACTTTCAAATGAAATGGCTGACTTAGATTTAGATTTCTTTTCATAAATTGAAATATGGGAATTCAATATGGATTATTTTCCATCATGTCACATAATTCTATGGAATTAAACCAGTTATGAACTGTTAAGTTTCTTTTAGTAATAAAAATTGGTTGACAAAGACGTAGACAAGCTTGTGTTGGTATAGCTGATTATTTTTCACTCTCTGAAAGGACATAGAATCAGAGCCTTTCCCAGTATATAGGTAACAGTTGAGGACGTAATAGGTCGGTGTATCAGTAAGCCACTGCAATTCAATCTGCGTTTACTTAGTTTGAGAGGCATATACATTTTTAATTTGTATTTCATTAAAAGTTGCATTTAGTTCTTTAGAATATGTAGTACAAATAAGTTCCAGTAAAGACAACATCAGTTAACAATTTCAAATTGCCATGATTGATGAAATTTTTTTTCACTAGTCAGAATGATCTTAAGCTTTCACGAACAAGATTAAGACCATAAAATCAAATTTACGACTTTTAAACCTACTTTATAAAACAATTCTACCAAATATAATGTGAAAAGCTTTCTTGCGATGCAATTACGCTGTAAAATATCAAATTTTTATCTTTCAGAAGATTGCCTTAGCCATTTTTCGGTTTTCTTATAAACTTTAGAAAATAATAAGTCCAGAAACTTTTTTTTGAACATCATTTGCAAAATGTTGCATGGAGTTTATCTGAAAAGTTGTGAATTTTGATTAATATTTTTTTTCTTTCGATTCATTCTTCAGCACTTTCTTCATAATTCTCTTGAACGTAACTGCTTCCTTGATCACTGTCGCTCTCATCAACGTCTTCATTGTTTTCCTCTTTTCTATGGATAATTCTTCTTCACCAGCTTTTTAGTCTTTTTTATCAAAATTCTAACAGCTGCTATTATGTTACCCTTATTGTCAGTAACTGAAATATATTTGATTTCAGACTGAATGAAAAGAAGGAATAAAATTGAATAATAAAACAAAAATTAAATGGTTAAGAACCTTATAGCTGATTTAACAAGGGTCTCTACATTAAAGTAGAACCAAAAAAATAATATACCGAAATTAAAGTATATAAGTAATGTCCATACCATGACGAAACAATAAATTATATTAGTCTAGTAGTCGTTGTAAAAATTCTACAATTTTACTTCCACTTTAATAACCACAATATAAACACTAACAACTTACTATAAAATGGAAGCAATAAATTTTCCTATATAACAACAAATGATAAAACAATCATAAACTAGCAAAATATATTTTATAATTTTTTTTTCTTTTCACTGTATTTTTATTTTTATACTTTTCATTGTTATTTATATCTACAGTAACTTCGTTAAGAAACCAAATAAAAAAAAAAATATCGCAACTTCTGCGATAAACTGATGATACTGTCCTCTGGCACATCAACAACCATTCTCGTTATGTAATATCACAACAACTCGATTTATATTTTTTTTCCTTTTAAAAAACAGAAAATTTTATTTATTTTATATATTATTATTTTTATTAGAAAGCAGCATTATAAGTTACCATTTCGTTATTAATAATGTTGAATGTAATTTTGAAGAAGACACAGATGCTGCAATGTAACAGAACATTTTGAAGTTTTTTTTCACATTTTATTTTTCGGATTTTCTTTTAAATTTTTTACATTTTTATTTAGTCACAAAAATAAAAATAATAATAATAATAATCAAACAACAAAAAGGTTTTAAAATCGTTATATTACCATTGAGAGAGACCAAAAAAAGATAAGTCTATTAAGTTTTATTGTAAATGTTTTCTTTTTTTTAGTTGTTGTTATAAAACTTTAATGCATATGAATAGAAAATAGTAAAAAATGTCTTAAATCGCTACAACAACAACGAAAAAATAAACTTTATGGATAGTAGTAAGTTTTCACACTTCAATTTTATTTTACAGTCATGATTTTTTTTATTTTTCATTTAATTTTGTTATTTTTTCTCATCATCAAACGTTACATCAGACCACTTTAACGATATTATGGTATTTTTATAGATCACTGTTGCGAAGGATGATAAACAGCAAAAAAAATAATATGACAGAAAATGACAAAAATAATGATAACTTGATATTTGAGATGGCATAGAAACAAAAATAAATAAGAATAAAAGTTTTGGTTTTGTTTCAAGATTAAACAAAGAATAACTTTGATTCGATTATTCAAAAACAAAAATAAAACAGATACTTTGTAAAAACATTGATTTTTATATAATGAATCAGGGTTGTAAAAATTTCAATTAATCAATCAATCATTATTTGAAATTAAATTTTGAATCGTATCAAAAATTTCAAGGAATTTTATGTAAATTTTTATGAGAATCCCAATAACTAAGATTCAGTGTGAATGTCGCAAAATGGACCCCAAATTTAAAGTATTCTAAGTCCTGTGCTATCATTTCTTATAAAATTTGGATGTCGCCTCAAAGGCGTTATTAGATAAAAAAAACAAATTCATTATAAAAATATCAATCGTCGTTTTTGTTATAAGAATATTTTTTTTAGAATAAGTTAACAAAATATTAAGATTAGTGACAATTATTTTTAGATTTGACATTTTTATGATCGTCAAAGTGATTGCGCTCAGCTCAAGTTAAAATCAATAATTTATATGTTTATTAAAATCTAAACGATCATACGGATCTTCGATCACTCTGGAAGGTACATTACCGTACTCTGCTTCAACTGGCAGCATTTGAATATCGTCATAGTCATCAAGTTCTTTTGTTTTATCATAATATTCAGGATATTTGTCAGAATCTGTCGTTAACCGTTTTGTATTATAATCATCATCATAATTCTTATAATCAAGGTCTGTTTCCTGTTGCTCGTTATCTTCAGGACGTGGACGGAAATAGCAAAATGCCATCATAACAATCGTTGCAAGTAAACATGAGCCAAGAATGATTGTAATAATGACTAATTTTGATTTTTCGTCCTTGATTTTTAATGTGTACGGATATGGCTCCTCCTCAACGTTCACTGATCTGGCCTTCCTTTCATTTTGATGTAAGGTGTTAAGTGCTTCCCATTCATATTTGTTCAGTATGCAGGTTTCCATGTCTTCAATCAAATGAATTTCAAATTCGGTAAGTGTTTCAGCAATGACTTTTTGACGTTCGCAACTAAACTGATTATTTTTGATTGATATTTTTCGCAAATTAGGTACCTTTGTAATCAAATTTCCTACATCAATGTCAGTCATTTTATTGTATGCCACTTTTAACAAAAAAAGATTCAGAGTGTTCCTGAAGAGATTTTCATCAACTTCCTTTAACTGATTGTGTTCTAGTGAGACCTCTTCTAATCTCGGGTTCCAGTCAAATAGTCTTGAAGGTAAGAAAGTCAAATTATTATCATTCAAATTAAGTTTTACCATAATATTGCAATTCTTAAATGTGTTTCCTTCAATTGAATTCAAATTAAGATGATGAGCATCAAAGTTACTTAGGAATGGAAGTGCATCACAAACATCTGACGTCAAAACATAAATTTCCGATTTGAGGAATGAAACTGAATCAATTGATTTAATATTTTTATGAGGAATCAATTCAAAATTCTTTTCAATTGATGTCAACTTAATTGAATCAAGTATACACTCGTTTTGAAGGGTGTCGGAACAGGTAAATGTTAAATTTTGACTTGAAATGTTTTTGATTAAAATCAATAGGAGAAAGTACTTAGCCATTATTAAATGGCTGTTACTGTTCAAGGAATTCAATGAAATGACAGTTAATAAGGGAATGAAGTGGATTCATTATGTACTTAAAAATACTGAGGGCGGAAGTTAATTCATGTAATTATTCCATCATAGATGATTAAAATGGTGAAGTATCCTGTGACAAATCATGAATTTTTATTAATCACTTCCGTTTTAAACAGATTCAATAGATACGAAGGAAGTAAAAGTGGTCGAAGTGACTAAACAAGAAGATAAAGCTACTTAATTTGCTTCTATAGTCGAGTGGTTAAGCTATCACCTTACTGTATTGGATGACACAGGTTGGATACTTGAAACAGACAGAAAAAATAAATTTTCCTGTAAAATTAGGTATTGCGGTTCTCTAGACCTTGAACGTAAAATTCTACGCACCATAGTAAAGACACTCAACCATGTGATGGTGTATGTCTTGGATAAGAGTAATTTTTTAAAATTAATAGGAACTGTGATAAAAATTTCATCCATCAAACGCCTTGTAAGCATCAATCAAAGATCTATGTCTGTGAACCAAATCACTTTGTACTGCGGTGCGTTTTCAACTTACAGCGTAGCTATTCTGAAGTTAAACCAACTTAGATAGGCTTTTTTTCATTAGGCTAAATTGACTACTTGCCCTAGCAAAGCTTTCGCTTCAAGTACAGCCCAATTTCAATATTCAACAGCTCATAAAATAGCCATTTCCATAAATTTTGATTAGAAAAACCATTCACACTGAAATATTAAGTACTGAATATGAATTTATGTGAGTTCAATATTTCACGAATGTATAATTTTCAATTTATTTATCTAAAGTCATTTTTTAGTACCCATACCTTCAATTTGAAAATCACATATAAAAAATACGCCTATTTAATAAACCATATTTCATTATTATTTTATTATTTAAACTCAAATAACATTTATAATGTTTTTTGAAAATATGTCCAAAACTATACCGTTCTATGGCATCATCTCTTTTGTGTTAAGTACTGTTCTAAATCCACATTATTATTGGAATGTATGTTATGGGTGTGTGTGTGTCCAATAATAGTGCAATCAATTTTCTCTGTTTTTCAGGGAACATTATAATCGTTTTTCTGCAATAAATTTTGTGTGTGTGTCTACCTGTAAGCAATCATTTTATCGTTTTTCATTTGAAAATTTTACCTGATTCTCATTTTGCTATTTGTTCATTCAATTATTTCTGACTTCTTCATACACATGTGCACATGTGTCTTTCAGCTACAAATCCTTAGAACAAGAGAACATTTTGCATTGTGTAATTCAAACACACACACACACATTTTACCTGTCTTGGAAAATTATATTTTACATTTTATAGACAATCCATGTATTCTATATATTTTTTGCTAACACAAAAATAGTTGAATATGAATATTGACCTGATGGGAATCAAATCAAAACTACAGGCAAAATTCAATTTTATGATCTGGAGAACTCCCTTAGTTGCATATACTCTTAACATACTTGTGCATTTAAATTGAAAATATATCTATATAAGTGAGAATATTAAATAAGAATATAAAACTTTGTATATTGAATGTCTGATTCACAAAAACACACACACACACACACACACACACACACTTGTAGTATAATTTTATAACTCTTTTGAGTGCTTTTAATTTAATCAAAATTCAATTTTCCTGTTTTATAATTAAGTGGATAGCTTCTTAGTATGAAAAACTGTATTTGCATGTGATCCAGACACCGATAAAATATTAAATTGTTATTAAAATAAAAATTAACTTTTCTATACATATTTTAAATTGAACTTTTTAATAATAAAAATTTTGTGATAAATTGCAAATTTACTTTAAAAAAAATATTCATTGCCTCTTGTTACGTGTATGTTCATATGAAATGAATTTTAAATAATAATTTGTTTAAAATACCATTTAACAACGTTATTTTAAGAGAGTACTTTCAAGTTATTGATAAAAAATTTTCACAGTAATTAAAATTTTGTACACAGTTTGATCATTTTCAGATATTTTCAATTTTTCAATACAAAAAAAAGAGGTAAATTGTTGAAAATTGTGCTTCATTCAATTGAATTAAAATTGAAATGAAATTTAATTAAAGTTGTTATTTCAATAATACTTTAAATATGTAGTTAACAGAGATTGGCAATTGATGACGGTTAAATTAATTATGATGATTATTATTACGAATTTGGTAAATTTAACATGTCACTTTTAATTGAATGGATTTAGGTGTGTAAAGAATGCAACGGTGCAATATTTGTATTCGAAAACTCGAAATTAAATTTTACTAGTAAATTATGCGATAGACACTGCTTTCAAAGGAAAGGGCAGTGTCCTCCTTTGAGGGCAGTGTCACTGTAATGATTAGATCAGATATGACAAGCTCCACGGACCCAGTGGTCCTATTGTGTTGTAAAAGTTTTTAAATCACAGGTTCTTCAATACTTCAAATCTTTTATTAAAAATCTCCGGATGTGGGACAATGCGTCCGTTCTTTTACAAGTTTCAGAAAAAAAAGAGAAAGATGTCTTTGACGTTTTTCCCAGCTAACATACTGTAAGGGTTTTATCCCTTGAAGCAACGTCGATTGTGTGTTACTGGCAAGACTGAAACAACCTTCCATTCGTTATGCTCTGCGGCCTTAATACGTAACGACACGAATTCCAGACTCTCTGCATCCCAGTGAATTCTGTAATTTCCGTCATTGCTATACCAGAATATCCTTCAATAATTTCGTCCATAGTAAGCGCCTTTTATCTACAGTCTAATCACGAGGGACCTACCATTTACATTACACTGGATTTGAACCCCCGTCAATCATGCCAGACATTTCACCAACTCGGTCAACGAGTTCCCTGCACATTTTAGAACAAAATATCTAATTTCGAATGTTAAATGATTGGAATCGGAATTTGAAATTTTAGATTTTCTTGTTCCAAAACCTCTTTAATCCGTCGATCCACGAAAACTGAAAAATAATTTCAATATATTACAAATTAAAAATGAATATTCTCTTAACACTTTTGCATATACAATGTTAAACTTTTAAATTTTTACCTCATATAATCTTAAATACACACACACAATATCTTTTAATTTATGATAATTGACGTAAATTTTCTAAAGTTTTAATATTCATCCATAATTCAACCTCAAATATAACAAGCGAACTCGTTTAAAATATCTCCTGAAGACAAAACTTCCACATACGAGAAACAAACTTGTATAAACATTTAAAAGTGTGTAAGTAAAGAAATTACAAATATACTTTTTTAATCCGATGTGCAAAGTCTCTAATTAAAAGTGTTAATACCATGCTCAAAGTGATATGTTATTTTATCGTTTACTCTGTTGCTATTCCTTCTGAGTTTCACCATTTCACATATCACTCCTGTGTCATCAACCATTTAATTCATACAATTTTATTATTGCTTCACACATATTATTATTATCTTTGTCACCCATTATTTGATTACATTTCAACATCCTTCTTGTGGTGTTTGTATTGTTGTTGTTGTTGTTTAATCTCATGCGTATGTCATCCAAACAAACGTGATGTTAGATCTTTGCTTAGTGATTTTCATTAAATTTCAGTTACGATTACAAGGAGATAGAAAAAGAAAAAAAAATGAAATATACACTTCAAGGTCGATTTTATTTGAGGACGTGAGTGACGTGTCACTGTGAAAAACGAGCTATGTTTACATGAAATGATACAAATACTATGGGTCATCTTGTCCTTTATTAAAAATGTATTAAAGTAAAATATCCTTTTAATAATGTAATATGTTAAGAGTCATAAAAAATATGTTTATTTTATCAATCATTCATCTTTTTTTGTGTTGAAATGTTCAAGATTCATGGAATTATTTTTTGTTTTTTGACATGATGTATGAAAAGAATTTATTTTTGTGATAACATGAGAACCTTTCTTTTGTTTTTTTTTTATGTATTAATACAGCTAATTTTAAAAATTAATGTAATGTTTAGCATGTTAATTTTCTTAGAAAACAGGACATGAATTTTCATACTAATTTTGCTTTAATATACATAAAAAAAAATGTAATTTTACTTTTCTAAGAAAATTATATTAATTTTGACATATGACTAGGCCAGTTAAAGCTCCTCCGATGAAAAATCGTATGATTCTGATTACTTAAAATGAGAAATTCTTACCACTGGGCGGTTTAGGAAAGTGCATTTCGATTGGACATCTTGATTTTTTTTTTTTAAAAACCAAGTTTTTGAAATTTTTTGAAAAATCCGCCATTATAAAATTTTAGATTTTAGGCTTTTGACCGTTTTCAGTCTCCGGAACCCAATCTCGAAACTAATGAATAGCACCATAAAGTAATCTATCCAACAAAATAAACTTTCTTCACATAGATGGACCATTCCGGCTATAGTCTGTATGTTTGTACTATGACGAGCCGATTCCTTAAACATACAGAATCCATTTTTGATTGCTCTTCATTTTCTGGAACACAAAGAGCTGTTTTTTTTATTCTTAATTTTTTTTCTTGTATGGGAAAGTTGTAGCTTTTTTTAATGAACTTCAACTAGGTAAAACATTGTTTCGCCTGATTCAGTGTAAAAACATGATTAATTGACCAAAAAATCTTCTAAAAAAATTTTTTTAACAAATATTGACAATTTTTTCCTTTTTGTGATGAATAACATTGCCATACATCATTTTTAACCTTTTCTAACAAAAAAAATGAGTTATGAGTCTTAAACTTAATGTAAAGTAATTTAAGAAATATTATTAGTATGTTAAACATTTCCTGTCCGTATCTGATCAGTTCAATTTGAAAGCATATTTGAATGAAATGCACTAAAAGTAATTTCAGCAAAGTTGTAGGAAGTAAATAATTCATTATAACTTTTATCTTGTGACTTGTGAAAAAAACCTTCAATTAATCTGAAGTAGGGTCATGGAACCGTCTTCCGTCGGAAACCCTATTCATTGTATTTTAAGTTATTTTAACTAAAATTCAAGTTTTTCTCATGATTAATGTATTGAAAGCAGTTCCCTAATAGAATTGGACTTCTTTTAATATACAGTAGTTTTAAATTTATATAGCCAATGTCTTAAGTTAACGATTGCGGGTCATTAAACCATACTGAGCTCAGAGTTGTTAGTTTTCTGAACTGAACCAGGTCTAGTGGACTTTTTTCTTCAGTTATTCTCAAGATTTGGTTCCTTTTTAATCAGATATGATGATGATGGGTATGCACAATGAACCCGTTTGTAGGTCTGAGTGCTCGTTCTCTTTTGAGTCCACCTTATAGATTTGATCTAAACGATAGCGGGTAATTCGACCCTATAATAATTTTATAAATTTCGCAATTCCTGGTTTTCCTAAAAGAAAATTTTAGTATTAAAATTAAATTAAATTGAAACCAAATACCAAGAACAAAAAACTCTTCAGTTAACAACCATAACCCATTAACTTACCTCTTTTCATTCAAATCTATTCATTTTCCTTCCATTACATATTAAAAATCATTGTCTGGAATCGATTATCAAGAAATCTTTCTCATCTTCAACATTTTCTTTAATTTTCTCTTCTTCACTATTGTTTTAATGCAAACAAAATACAAACACTTTCCTAATAATAACAAGAATTCAAGTTAAAAACAAGCCCATTTATCGTCCATAGAAATTAAATTGACCAGATCAAGTGGGGTGATGTAAGTTTTGGTGTATTGCTTGAAGTGTGTGTACAAAGATAATCAAATTAAGACAATTGTTTTAACATCATCATCTCACTTTTATCTCAGATATTGAAAACTCTTCTCTTGTTAACATTGGTTATGTAGAGTGTTTGATGAAAATGCATTGATGAAATGTCTATTTAAACAAATGATTTTTCCAATTTGTTTCTAAAATTAAGTAAACTTGGATTTTAATTTAATCATAATACTACAACGATGAGATTTTTCATTCATTTCATTTCGATTTAAAAGGCAGAATCAAAATGGTACATCGAAGTGTAAATATTATTGATTTTCATTTTGTGTAAGTTGTTGTTGGACTCAGACAAGTTTGAATTTGATGCACTTGTTTTTATTGGAAATAAAAAGGGAGAATAAAAAAATGTAGTGCATTGCAATGAAGACAAATATCGAAATTTTTTTTTTCTGCAAATTGAACACTGAATTGTTTGTTTTACAATTTTATTTTTCATGTCTATGTCCTCCCATAAAATGTGGTTTGTGTCTATTTCTACCATTTTTTTTATCAAATTTCTTCTCGGTAGTAAAGTGTTTTATTCTCAAAAGGTTCAATGTGTCATCCTATATTTTTTTTAGTGTATTGCAGATTTATATTTTTATAATAATATACTTTTTTTTTCTTGATATTTTACGAGAAAAACATTAAAATTGTGTGTGTTTGGGATCCAAGTGATTCAATTTGTTGTGTTGTAGTTTGAAATGAAAATAAAATGGAAAATCTTTTGCAAATAGACAATTATTATTGTTATTATTATTTTTATTGAAAAAGTTGAAATGGAATGAAAGCAGAACATTTGATTGAGAGAGAAAAAAAAACAATAGATGGAAGATTAAAATTGGTTGCCCATGAGATCGAATTTAAGGCAACTAGAACAATATTTGATGTTTACAAGTATCTGGAGAGTTATCAGCCTTAATGAGAATTTTCCAAAACAGAATTTTTGTCATCATAGTTTTTTTTTATTTTTAATTTTATTCTTCATTTTGTTGAAATAAAAAATTTAATCAGTTTCCCTGATGGCAAATGAAATTTTGTTCACTTTTTTTTTTATTGAAAATGAAAATAATTGGATTTCATTTTTATTATAAAAAAAAAAATTAACTGAAAGCTATGCTTTAGATTTTTTTTACAAATTTTAAAAGAATTTACAATGCTTTGGTCGCTTTTCAAAGATTTTTGTTCCACGTTTTCTGTTCTGCTTTGAATATGGACGGTGTAAGGGGCTAATATGCACGCTCTAAGTTGAAAACGTCCCGCAGATCATGCCGTAGTGCTTGGCGATAATCCTGCATGCGGATTGATTTGCGGGGCGATTACGAGGCGTTTGCGGGGTTATTTTTTTAGTTTTTAAATTTTATCTTTAGCGCATTTTTTTAAATATGCCGGTATTGTAGGGTGTCGTGCTGTCCGTTCGTCACAAATTGTGTAAAAAAACGCGAATCACTTGAAAACCACGAATCGTTTAAAAAAGAAAGAAGAATCGTCAAAAAAACGCAAATCCCTTAAAACGCGAATTGCTAATTAACCTCGCAAACGCCCCTTCATGCGGGGTTATGGCCTGGCACTACGGGGAGTGTTTCAACTAAGAGTGCAGTAAACTCGTCTAATAGCTAAATGCAATGTTTAAAAGTCATCCAGCGCGCCTCAAGTTAGATATCGGTCAAGCACCAATTCAGACATTTTTTTAATCATAGTTTTAATAACTCCCACAATAAACATTGCAATAAAATTTTTTGATATCAGTGTTTTTTTATTAAAAAAATTGATTAATTTGGACTTTATTAGAAAATAAAACCAAGTTTTAGCATTGAAATTTTCCTACTGAAACAAAAACTTAATTTTTTTAGAAATTTGTAGGTTTTTGAATATATTTAAGAGAAAGAGAGCGTACTAAGTTTAATTCATGTTAATTTATAGTTTCAAATTCCTCCTATAAAAAGAAAAATTTTATTTTTTTCCATTAATAAAGGAAATTAAACCTGCAGAAATCAATACGTGATCTCATTTCAATGAATCATTTTATTTTAATTTTGAACTTCTTTGAAATTCAAATTCTGAGTATTTTTAACTTATATTTTAAAATTTTTCACGAAATGCTGTGAAAATAATTGTATAAGTTGTCAAATTTCAAATAGTTCATGACAGAAGCTTTATTAAATTTCCTTTTTATTGAGCACTAAAAAAATTTACTGTGACAGTTTTAAGAGCAACGATAAATGTAATAAAATTTAAACAAACACACACACAGCGATATAAAAATACTTGAAATGGTGAAAATATAAATTCATCATAAAATAAGTAATTTATTACATGAAAAATGTGTCTTCTCATAAAATGTAATTACAAGTGTATTTTTTTGATAAGAATGAAAACTTTTCACACACCCACCTGATATTTAATTTAGTTAAACTTCATCGTGATGTTAAAAAAAGAGTTACAATGTGAAAATGTCAAATTTGTTCATGAAAATTAAAATTTGAATTCAAGATTTATTTTTTTTAAAGTAAATCACATAAAATTTAATTTACTTTCAACTATTTGAAATGAAATGAACAAAAAAAAAAGTAGCATAATAAAATATTAAAAGCGTTAGAAAAAGTTTTTTTTATTATAAATTTATTTCAAAAACACTATTTCAGGTAACAGCCATCAATGCAATACAGCACCTGTGAAATAACTGACTTTTAATGAGCTTTGGGATTACATTTTACAAAACACTCGGTTTTCACTGCTATTATCCCTCATTTTGTATTATAATAATTATCATATTTCGTGTTAGCTTGCATGTAATTTATCCTGTGCATAAGCTGAAGGAAAATAACAAAAAAAGTTGAAATATAATCATAAAAATTGTCTAATTTGATTATTTTTAACTTTGGTTTTGTACCATGTTCATACAGATTCAGTAATAACCGTAATAACTTTAAGTGGATTTTTTACACAGTGAAAAGTTTTATGGCAAATTATTTTTAATACCTTTGAAAGTTGTTATTTTATTTTATTTCATTTTATTTTAGTTTTGACTAGAAAGAAAATTTAATCGTGATTGTGGTTTTTGTGACGACTCACCACAAAAAGTTCAAAGAATGTCATTTTTAATACAAAAATAAAAGTTAATTGATCCTGATTCCACGCACTTCCCACAATTTCTAACTAATATAATTGAATTTCAAGGCTTTTCACTTCATGTCGTAATATTGTTTGTGATTAATTTCAATTTTGTTGATAATTGATATTGGGAATATGGGTATTGTAAGCCTTTTCTACTGATAGACATCTAAAAGCAGTATTCGTTTGGGAAATTAGCAAGTAATTGAAGAATAATTGGATTTGATCTTCTTAAATTCATTTCATGTCACTAATTGAATATAAATGAAAGATTGAAAATTAGTATTAATTTTACAATATTAAATTTGAGCTTTTATTCCTGTGTTTACTTCCCTTTCAAGATCATAAGACAATAATTAAAAATTTATTACTTGGTATATGCAATCTTACTTTACATTATATTTGATAAGAACCTCAAATAAAATTTTTGTTAGTGACATATGAAATTTGTATTAATTGACAGTAATTTTCCCAGAAATTGAATTGCAATACAATTCAAATGAAAATAATCAATATGAATGACAAACAAATTATTTTGAATTGAGAGTTTCAATAAAATGTTTTAATATTAAAATAAATCCAATAATGTTGTGAATGAAAATAAACATTTCAAATCATGAGACTTAAAGGCAGATCATGATTCTTAAAATAATACATACAAAGCTCAAATATATTGGAAGATGATGAAATTTGGCATATGCATTGTTTTCACTACAAAGATCACAAAAGTGATAATAAGAAGACTAAATTTGATAGGTCTTAATTTTAAAAAATATTGTGGTATAAGCTAGGTCTCGTGCTCTGGAGCAGTATATGATCTTGGGTAACAAGCTATTTATTTTAATGATGAACTTTGTTTGTTTTTCCCTTAATGGGATCCGTTTTGTGATATATGCTGATGATTTGAAGATCTTCGATCCCGTTCAAACTAACGATTATTAATTGTTGCTTATATCAGTTTCAAATATACTTACTAATTGATTTTCAAACAAAAGACTTATGTTAAGCCTGCATAAATGGAAAGTTATGACTTTGTCCTTGAAAATGCCACAAAAGCTTTAAACTTTATTCAGGTAAGTATATTTTTGGCACTTTATTAGGCAAAGATACTACAAAATATTTATTCTATAATGGAGATTGTCAAATTTTTACACATCTTACATACCTTACATTTACTATTTTTAAACTTATAAAATCTATGTTAAAGCCTTCCCCTTATTCAGAAACTACTAAACTAACTCAAAAAAATTAAAGAAAAAGGCACAAAAATGGAAAGAAACGTTTTCTTTTTTATAAAGGGTGAAAAATGTTCATTGTATGGCACTGACAAAGTTCCTTTTGATAAATTTTATTAGGATAAGAAAATTGTAATGTTATAAATTAAGTAAATAAAACAGTACCACGAACGATAATATACGTTAGCTGAGCGCCGGTGAGGCCATGTGTAGACTCTTTGAGCTAAGAAAAGTAATAACTGAAGTTATTTAAAAAGGACAAGGGGAAGAGGCACAAAAGTATGATAGCGTACTAGCCAGGAATCGAACGCAGTTTCCCAAGATCCCCACATCCACTTTATATTTTGGGCTTTTTGTAATCCACATACATTATTCTGTATGTACTGCTGTTGTCTTATCCTAATTAATTTTGCCTTTTTCTCGCATCATAATAGTACTATGGATGATTCAGAAATAAGACAATTGAGTAGATTAAAGTAATTGAGTAATTCCTAATAAGTCTTATATAGAACTCTACACATCCAATTCATGTTTAACCAAAGTGATAAGAAAATTTTAATTTAGTGAAATAATGAAAGAGTTAAATACTCATTATAGAAGCACGCGGTACCAAAAGTGTTGCCTTCTGAGGTACCGCGTTAGATCACGCGCTCCAATAGTGCAGTTTAGATTCCATTGTAAAGGTTCTAATATATTAAAAAACAAAAATCATGAGCTGTATACTTAGAACTCCAAACTTATGTCGCTGATTCAGAATAATTAATCTCATTTTATTACTTAATACATGTATTCAGATTCACATACAGAGTGGGTGTGTGCAATAGAAATAGAACCCTTAAGACAATATGATATATTGCATATTTTGCTTTAAACAATTTGTAATTTAAAGTATTTTTATGTCGGTTGAATAAATATTATTATTGAAAGATTAGGCAGTGCTACAACTTTAAATCACCTTTTTCATTGTTTTTTTGAATTCAACAATTTTAAATTTTATGACCATTCTATTCTATTAATTTTATTAAAGCTCTTTGCACATTCATATTTTGATTTAGATGAAGATTTGTCCTAGTAGCACATCTTTTACTTATAAATTCGTATCAGAAATCTACTGACACGTAAAATTTGTTTGCGAAAATGGTTTTATTATTATTATTGTTAAAAGAAACGAGCAAACAAATACAAATTCATTAATTTTCAACCATATTGTGCTACTAAAATGAAAATACATAAATAAATATAAACACACTCATTGCTAGAGAACAGAATGACACAAGGCAAGGATGTTACAGTTTATGGATAATGTATCAATGCCAGAAGGAAGGAAATATAGAAGAAAAGTAAGATTCAAAATTTTGTCCAGTTAACACACAAGCACACAAATGAAATACGACTATCTTTGATGATAACAGCACTTGTTGCCTTTATGTTTTTCTTAATACTGGTCTTTTGTTTGCATTTTAAATGTTAATTCAAAAATAAATATCGAGCTATGATACAAGTCAAAGCATGAAAAATAAATAAAACAGCAAAACACCATCTGGAAAAGATGATTGTAGTTTTTCTTTCTATGTAAATTTTTTGATTAAAAAAAGACTTTTTTTTGAAACTAATCAAAAAATTTTACAAAGGAAAGGACATAAATGAAAAATTTAATCTTGTTCATAAAAGCAAAAAGAAAAACACAATGATAATTATTAGATTGTCTTTCTTTTTATAAAGCCAATCAACAATTGAAATATTATTTTTCTTCTATCCTTGTTAAAAGACAAAAAGAATTGACGGCATGCTGTACTGTAAAAAAACTCAAAGAAACTTTTCAAAAATTCAACGAAACTTTACAAAAACTCAACGAAACTTTTCAAAAAATCTACGAAACTTTTCGAAAACTCAACGAAGCTTTTCAAAAAATTAACGAAGCTTTTCGAAAACTCAACGAAACTTTACAGAAGCTCAACGAAGCTTTTCAAAAAATCAACGAAGCTTTTCGAAAACTCAACGAAACTTTACAGAAGCTCAACGAAACTCTTCAAAAACTCAACGAAACTCTTCAAATATACATAATATTTTTTACTTTTTCTCATTAAATCAGACGCATTAATAGTGTGCTGCTTTCCAAACATGAAATACAAATTAAGTCTGGGATTCTTGCTCTAGGCTTACTTTCATTTCAAATAATCTTTTATGAGTTTCTTCAAATGCACATTGAAAAACATTCAAGACAGGTACGCCTAATCTTACTTTGGGCACTAGTTAATCTAATAATATGCATAAGATAAAAAAACATGAACTCTTGAACAAAAATTAAATTAAGGTATTTGCACTCATTTTATTTGAAATGTTCTTTTAAATTTTAAGTTTTTTTTTCATGATAATTTTAGTGTGTTATCTGTTTTAATGATATCAAAACATGTGATACGTGTCTGTTTGTACCATGGTTTGTATTTTTGCCAAGCAAGGATTATCATTAGATGATAGGCGACCAACATACACGTACACACACACACACACACACATGTACAGACAAATCACATAAAATTCAAGATTTATGTTTGTTTGCCTAGTTCAAATTATGTGAATGCTCTTGTCAAAGCTCTTTATGAATAAAAATATGTTTGCACTAAATAATGCTACACTACTTATTTTAAAAGCATTGCAATTTTTGTGTGTAGCATTTTTACCAACAAGTAGTATAATTGTATGTTTATTAGCAGACGTTTTTAAACTCATATCACGTAAATATCATAAGTTTCCTTTACACATTTTGTGTGTTTTTTTTAATGCCAAAACAAAATTGATTTTATTTTTCAGGCAAAGGCGTCCTGAACACGATCATGGTTCAGAAAAATATGAAAACTATCACTTTGATTGCATCAAAATATGAGCAAATGTCTGTAATCAAATTCTCTGTACATTTCACAAAATTACTTGTATATATTTTGAAAATTGGCTCAATCTGTTTCCTTTTCACAATCATTTTAATTCCAAATAATATGCAAAGTGTCTAGTGATGCAAACGTAATATCCTCAAAAAATAATATTATAGATGCAAATCAGGCCATAATTTGACCCAACATTATTTCATTATCGCTCGTTCTCTCTCTTTTAACATTCAATGCACTTGTTATTCCTTGTAAACTTAACATATCATAGAAAAGCAATATCATTGCATTTCAATATAAAATAAAATACAATTTTCAATTTTCCCTTCGTCATATGATTTTATTTTAATTTTTTTTGTGTGTGTGAAATTTTTATGAAAAACACAACAACCCAGATGGAATATAAAGGGATACAATATCTGCATTTTACTCTATAATAATAATAATGGTATCGACACATATGGAGTTTTTCTGAAAATTGAAACTAAGAATTTTATTTCATCAACAGCTAGACTGTGTCTTTGGTTTAAGTCCAATATTTTATAGTCCAATGTGATAGTAAAAATATTGTACTGCTAGAATTATTTTAAGCTACAACTTTGCTGAAGACGCCTGCAATGCATTTGTAAGAAAAATTTGTGTTGTTAAGCAAAATTTTACTTTTATACATATTATTGTTTACCCTAATCAAACGAGAATCGTTGATTCCCTTCAAGAAATTTAGGCCGACTTGAATTCCAAATATAAATTTGACTCCCATTAGATCAAGCTTTTTCCTTCTCTGTGTGCAAATTCCCTCTGCATTATTTAAACCTTATAAACTGCACACAAAAATTCTTGTATATTAAATATTGCTTGCAATATTAAAGTTTAATTCTTCGTCCAAAAAAAAAAAAATAAAATCATACAAAATCTATCTCCCAAAAAATAGAAAGATGATCCTTTTTATTATATTTCAATTCATATTTTCATTCATATTCACTCATTCATTTTGTTGCAATATTTGAGTTGAAATGAGTAAAAAAAAAAATGTAGTATGCTTAGGAGTTTATCATTGAATAAATTGGATGAATGCCAATTCATATACGAAATTTTATAATTTCAACAAATATTAATATATAGGGCGACTTGAGTGGTCCTTTGTGTGGCTCCAGCTTTATGATGTTTGAAACAAGTTTTTAACAAATAAATGTATGAGTGTATGATTAAATAAAAAAAAGAGGTTGTTTATTGAAAATGAATAAAAAAAATAAGAGTTTGCATTGTGAAGAGGCATCAAATATCACAAGTGGTCAATCTTAGGTTTGATTCCCGCCTCGAACATTCAATTTGAGTTGAAGGCTAGCTCAAGGGGGTGAGATAAGCAAGTGATCCGTGAATCCGTCGAAAAATTTTCATTCAAATATCAAGAAATATTTCGCTACAACATAAATTTTAATTATAATTTACATGCCTTTTGATTTGAATTCACAAATATGACTCACTTCAGAATCGTTACAAATTGCTTATATTGCTCATGTGGGAATTTCGATATATTTATATGAATCAGAAATACAAGAAAAACGATTATAATAGTAATAATAATAATAATATGAAACCAAGATGTATTCCTTCCTCCCCTTAAGATATACGCAATAAAAAAATACCGCAATCTTTCTTTATTATTTCACTGTGTGCTTTGAATTCCATCCTCTTATTACTCTATTGATTGAATGCCAAATCACAACGCACTCTTGTAATAAATCGTTAATCAAACAATCGTTATTCATGTCTTATGTAAAGTAATTGCTTTGAATCTTCATGCTACATATGCCAAGTATACATAAGTAAGTACCTTTTATCAATATTTGACCAAAGTATTATCAAGGGATATTGAAACAATCTTAAAATAAATTTATATATTTTGAATTTCATTTTAAATTTTAATGCTATCATTTTATTTTAAAAAGTCCAGTTGAATGTTCTTCTTTAAATTTTTGTATCCATTTAATGCAGTAAATATGGCCCTGAGCTAGGTTAGTATTTTATGTTTATGAAGTGTCAAATTGAATTAATAATGTATTTTAATTGATACACACACGCAAAATTTTAATTAGCTAAAGGCAATTACTGCATTTATTAGATTTATATTAATTATAAAATGTGCTATATTTCGTTTTAAGTGAAATTTGTGTGTAATTTCAATGATATTTTAAATGGAATTGGAATTGAAAATAAAAAGTTTGAATAGTAAAATTATTTAAATTTAAAGTTTATTTGACTGAAGCTCCGAACGAACTTATAGTAAGCCATTTAAAGGTGAATTGATGTTACAGGTAAAAGAAATTGAAGTTGTTGTCGTTTTAGGTCGGAGCTGTCGAAGCGCTGTCAATTGTTGCGCTGTTGTCCTACAAGAAGATTTTAATTTGTTATCTGTCTGGTGTTCTAATATATCTATTTCAATGAACAATCCTTAATGTAAAGTGATTTTGTTTAACCGTACGAGAAGTCTTGTATACTTTGATTACACAATTGATGGACACTCTCTTGAACGATGTCCTGTCATGAGGGACCTTGGCGTTTTGTTAGACTCGGAAATGAGATATAACAACAATATCAATCAAATAATAAGTCGAGCTAATAAGATACTCGGTTTTGTGAAGAGAACGTGTAAGGTTTATGATGACCTCTTTGGGATTAAATCACTCTTCTGTGCATTGCCCTGCCCTATTCTGAAGTATGGCAGCATGAGTTGGAACCCGTATACAGCTACACAGAAATCTAGGATTGAATCCGTGCAATGTAGATTTGTTCGTTTCGCGCTTCGAGGAATAGGATGGGCTGATCCATATGATCTTCCTCCGTACGAACATAGACTGTCGCTTCTTGTTCTGAATACTCTGACTGACAGACGTGAAGCAGCTGATTTCTCATTTTTTCTGAAATTGCTTAATAGATCTCTAAGGACCCCTCAGTTACTTGATATCGTCGAATTTAATCATAATCCCTACCCTAGCCTCCCTTCATCTATAGTCACTCATCGTACTAGTTACAGTGACAATGAACTCATTACCAGGATGCAGTTGACTTTTCTCGAGTTCTACAGTTATAGAAAGCACTTAAAAATGGTACCTTTCAGAGCTAGAGCTCTAAATCTCATAGGGTCATGGGTTTGAAAAACAAATATTCGTAAAACGTCAAAGTCGTTGGTAAGACTTTTGTTAATTTTAGATTACGTCCAAAATTATTAAAGTATTACATACAAAAAAATTTCATCAACTTTAACTTTTTAATACTTTTTTTTTCGTATTATTTTGTCATAAACACTATTTTTTGTTGCTGGATACATGTGTGAAAAAGCAATTTCCGCATTTTGATGAAAAAAATGTTGTATCCTCTTATTTTACAATTTGGTTATATGTTATTGCCACATATTTTTAAGCTTTCACTCAATTCGCATCATTTTGCATCATTGGTAGTCAGAAGTGAACGAGTACATTTTTTTTTCATTGTGCACTGAATAATTTTTTTTTCATAAACGTTGAAATTTTTTTTGCCTCTGTAGGAAAATCATGAAAAAAAATGTAAATTTGTATAAAAATCTAATTAGGCGAAATTGAATAACATTACTAACATTTTTTGTATCATACGAATTTTAGTGTCAATTACACAGGTAAACTTTTTTTGAAATGTTCTGTCCAAGATTTTGTAGTTCAATTTAAATTTTATTTAATTTAATATGAAAACATTAATTTCCTAAATTTTGACACTGACAATTCAAAGCAGAATTTAATTAATCACCTGTTTTGTTTAAAGTAAGAATTGAGTGCCATCTAAATATTTAATTGAAATTGGGCTTAGCACCTGATGTTAATTTTACTTCATATATTTTGATTTACGCATGAATATTTTATTAAAGTTGGTCAATCTTCCTTCACTTATCACTTCAATTTTAAAATCGTATCATTGATTATAAGTCCATCAATTTATTTTGAATATTTGTCAATTATCTGGTTCAATTGAAATTTGCTTCAATTTAGAATTTTAAATTAAAATTTCATTTCCTTTAGTAAATGAATTTTTTTCTATCATACTTTGAGGCCGGGACAAATCCAATTCAAAAGTTCGGTTCTCATCTAACAAAAAAGGAGTTGGAATCGAACAAATTTTAAATGTTCAGTGGAAATCAGTTTCGGCCCTCGTCTTATTTCGATTTTTAAATGGGGGAATGAGACAAAACCTCGTAACATTTTTAGCAGCCTAAATTAAATAAAAATCAGTAACAAAATGCACATTTTACATGTTAAATTATTGATAAGTTCGATATATAATAAAAAAAAAATTGATGGATATGTGATTTTCCATTTCGAATGTGATAAATCATGAACAAAGAAATCAGTTTTGTTTTTTTTTAAGAAGATATGTTTGGATTGATTTACATTAAAAATTTATACTGGAAATGCGCATATGAAAGAATTAACGATTGTTTTAGGGTAAAATTATTAGCGCATTTCTTGAAAATGCCCGTATTATGCCCGGTCATACTTTCCGTCTAAGTCAATGGCGAAAATGACACCAATCATTAAAAAAATGTCGTCAATCATTGAAAACCAATAAGGCCGTCTGGCTCCGTGTAAATGACAAAATCAGCTCTCAGCGTCAGTTTTTAGGCTTTTCTGGTCATTTTAGTGATTTTTTTTAGTGAAAACCCCGATATGAATGGCTGTATTTTTTAGCCCTCTTTCTATCTGCATATTCATCAGCGACTTTGTCCTTGTTAAATTTTTTAGGAAAATCTAAAAACCGACAACCCTTAACTTAATGGGGACAAATAGGACAGACAAAAATTCACCTTTCATAAAAAATTTAAAGTCAATTCTAACTTTCATAAAATTTCTTAAATTAAAGTCCCACCAGAAAATAAAGTAATGACTGGAAACAAAGAAATCAGTACATTTAAAAAAAAGCAAAGTAAAAACAAAGAATAAACATTTTATAAATTCATATCGCGTTTAGATATAAAATGGAAAAAAAGGTTCGCCCTTTTTTACACATCTTAACTTACATTATCAAACATTTTGATTTTCTTATAAACATAAGTGATCTTTTTTTGTGTGTGTTATTTTGAAACAAAAGAATTGTAATATTTTTTTTTGTCAATCACACTTACCATCATTAAAAATTCATTGGCTACATTTCCTTTCCTTTTCTCCTTTTTTTCTTATTCATGAACCATTATTTTTTGAGGTTTTCTATCAATGTATGTTGAGAAAATTATAATAAAAACAATAAAAAATGACAGTTGTGGCTTTCCATGCTGAAGTGAGGCTGAATCACAACTCCCATATGGTCCATCAAAAAATACGAAACTTGTGTTCTACGAAAAAATTTTTATCTGCCCTAAAAACCGTAAAACAAGGGTTTCAATTTTTTTATTCTACAACTTAAAAATGCAAAAATGGCATGGCTTTGTATGAAATACGTATGATGTTTGTTCTTGAAAGTTGTAGCTTATGGATTGAAGAAAAAAGTTTTTTTCTGCCATTTTACATGTTTTCATACAAAAAAATTGAAAACATCGAAAAGAAAAAAACAAAAAATTATGTTATCAGTTTATTTTTATTAGTTTTTCGATGAATTGTTTTTTGACATTTTTGAAATTTTTTTTGTACTAAAACATGTAAAATGGTAAATAAAAACTTTTTTCTCTAAATTTTTATCTACAACTTTCAAAAAAAAACATCATACGAATTTCATACAAAACCATGTCATTTTTGCACTTTTAAATTGAAAAATTAAATAAACTTGGAACCCTTGTTTTTCTGTTTTTAGGACAGATACAAAAATTCTCGCAGAACAAAAGTTGCATATTTTATTATGGACCATAGGCCTATGTGTGTACTCAGATTGTCCATAAAGACAATTATGATTCGGACTCACTTTAGAATGAAATGCCACACTTACTAAATGTATGAATATAGGAAAAGATGTTATTCATTTTTTATTTGGTTTCATGATAAAGATAAGATTTATTGTTGTTTTCCTTATCTTAACAAAAAAAAATTGTATTCAATATTAATGTATATTGTGATATAGAGTTAAATTGATAGGACTTGAAATAAAACAATATTTTTCTATTTCTTCATATATATTTTTATATATATTTATATATTTTTAACATATTATCTTTATTGATCGCCCAGAGAACTATTTATAAATAATTTATTTTTGTTTATACTAAATTTTTTATTATTTATTATTATTATTTTAATATTAATATTTTTTTAATGTAATTCATTTATATTTTTTTTTTTATTTTATTTATAATAATAAATTTATATACCGCTATTATCATTTTAATATTAATATTATTTTAATTTTTTCAATTATATCATAAAATAATTATTATAATCATAACTCAATCATATTTTTTTTATTTTAGTATATGAATAACGCTTAAATATTTTTTTTTCATTTAAATTTAGGCGTAATTCCGATCTTTATAATGTATAATGTATATTTTTTGCCTTAAACATATAAATCTTCAATCCTGCATCATATTTATTGCAAAATACATTTATTTATTTTTTTTGTTATGCGTTTTTTTCATTAAATTTTATTTTTATAATGGTTTTTACTTGTGGCAGTGGTAGAACAGAGTATTTTATTCATATTATGATTAAATTTTATCCTTATAATCATTTGAAAATCATTGAATTTTTTTTGTGTAAGAGATTTCATTTTAATATTAGCGAATTATTATTTTTTTGTTACGTTTAATAGTAAAAGTTAATTTTATCATAATAAATTTGAGATTTAATTTGATTGGTTCTTCGAATAAATTTTTTTTAGAAAAACTGCTTAAGAAAAAATTTAAAGATAAAAAAAAAATTGGACAGTTGACGAATTGTGTTATGTTAAAAACAAATATAATATTATTATAATCATTATAATTATAACAAAAAACAATGATATTGTATATAATGTTAAAGTCAAAATTCAAACATATAAAAAAAATATATAATAAAAAATATAAAGAACAAAATAAATTTAAAAATAACAATGATTGATACACATTTTGATTATAATTTAAATTCGCTTTAATAATGTTTTAATTTCATAATCATATTAATTATAATTTTAACTTAAACTAATAATAAGGATTTTATACATTTAATGATTAAGTTAAAATTAATACTTTTTTTTTGTTAAGGATTCATTGACTTAAATGTTTTTTTTTATATAATTTTAATATAAATATTAGTAATCTTTCATCCAATACAATTATCATATTCTACAGTAATTTTATTTTTATAATGTTATATTTTAATTTTATTTTATGAATATTAAGTGTTTTTTTTTAATTTTAAGTATTTTAAATATATTTTTTGCTATTTTGGTGTATCAAAAATCTTACAATTTGATTATCAAAAAATGTTTTTTTATAATATTTAGGATTTAATTTAAAAATTGTGTTGAATTAAATAAATTGTTGGTAATTTTTTAAAAAATAACTTTAAATGAAGAAAATTATTAACAAATTAGTTTTAATTTTCATTTATATTCAATTTACTTTTAAAACTTTTAACTAGTCAATTTTTAATTTTTTTCTACTAAAGCGTGTATGTGTGTGTGTGTTTTATTATTTTTTTTAATTTAATTTAATTTTCATTTAATATTATTCATATTATTATTTATTTTACATATTTTATATTGAAAATTGTGCAAGGATTTTAATTTTAATTGTAATAATAATTTTTTTTTTCATAAAACATTAAATTTCATTTTTTTTGATTTCAGTAAATTTACTATTCTTTTCGATAATAATTTTACGGACGTTTTTCATTATACATAAAGTCCAGATGATTTTTTTTTAATTTAACTGAATCTTCAATGTTCAAATGAAACATTGGTCCACATTTAGTTGACATATTTTCCGATTAACATTCAATTATTTGGATAATAAAAATAGGGCCTCAACTCCCTATTTTATAACCAATTGAAATTGAATATGATTTTATTTAAGGTATGAAAATGTTGGGGGTTTATCTTATTTTTGTAACAAATAAATGTTTTACAAGAAACTACAGTAAAGATTTTTCAAAAAAAACGTGATTTTAAACTTTTTTTAAAAAGATTTTTAATTTTCTTTCATATTTTCTTATTTATTGCAATTCATTCCCATTTTTTTATTATGTTATTTAATAACATTCATTTAATTAGTTAGACACGTGTTTTTTTTCTGTTTTATAGTTACTTTACATTCAATTTCCATTAATTGTTTTCTTTTACTTTAATTTGCTATAATTTTTTTTTTAATATATTGATATATGATATGCTGTAGGTTACAAATATTAGTGCAATGTTTTTTTTTCTTTTAAATAAACTAATTGTGTTTTATTTTAAGTTAATTTAACTCTAAAAATGCAAGTTATTTGATTTCAAAAGTAAAAGTACAAAAATTGAAATACTGTTTACAGAACTTTTGCAGTCTTAGTATTTTTTTTTTATGTTTTCTTTTTCTAAAATTGTTTTTACTGTAGTAAAAATTCAGAAATGTGTCATTGATTGTCAACATTTTCATTTAAAATTAAAAGTCAAATTAAAACGGAGATTAAATTGGAAAATATTTTTAAAAAATTAAATTGTTTGGAATTAAAAATTAATTTTTGAAAATTTAGGAAAAAAAATAAATCGAAAATTAGAATTAAGCAATTTTTTATTCTGTAGCCACAATTGGCTCGAACAATTTTGAACAATGATTTTCAAATACTTTTAAAAATTGAATTCTAAATTTTTTAGAATTTAGAGAATTCTTTAAAATTTACCTAAAAAGATCTGAGATATGAGAAAATTTTTCCTACTGAAGTCACAATTGACTCAAAAATTATTGAAAAGAGTTCAAAAAATTTTTTAAAAACGATTTGCAAGTATTCTGAGTTTTTTTTTAAATTGTGAGAATTTTTTAAAATTTTCTGAACTTTAAAAACTGAGTTTTTTTAATTTCTCTTCTTTGTTCTTTTTACTCTGAAAAGTTTAGTCGAACTTTCAAAATTTTTAAAACTTGTTTTTTTCCATATTTTTTTGCATTTTGATTTTTAAATTAAATTAATTTCTTTAAATTTTTTAACTTCGAAAAACTTTTCAGAGTGCAAAGAAGAAAGAATGGAAATCAAAAAAACTTAGTTTTTAAAGTTCAGAAAATTTTTAAAAATTCGTTAAAAAAATTTTTAAAAATCGTTTTTAAAAAATTTCTTAATTCTTTTCCAGTCAATTGTGGAGTCAACTTTTCTAAATATTTCAGAAGTCATTTTATACAAATTTTCTCTCAAGAAAAGTCTTTTTTAAATTTCTCAATTTTTTAAAAAAATGTACAAAAATTTTTCTAAACACATTTTTAACATAAAAATTAAAAAAATTAGTTTAAAACAGTTAATACTAAAATTAAAATTAAATCAAACGAATTTCTTTTAATCAAAAAATTCAAACAATTCTAAAAATAGTCTTTTTATTTTTTATAACTTGCATTTTTAAAATCTGACTCAAAACAGTTAATTTTTTGAAAATTTTAAAAATTTGTATTGAAATGTGTATTTTTTTGTTCATTTTCATTATAATATTATAAGATATATAAGCCTTTTAGTTGTCTCTTAATGTTATTTTCATATAAAGATACAAAATAAAATTTTATGTTGAAACTAAAATTTATGTTTAATGTTTAAATAAAACATAGCATTATTTCATAAATATATATATTTAATTTCATAAAATCTGTCTTTGTGTGTATAGAAAGTGTATGTATGTATGTATATCATCAATTAGATTTGTTTGTAGAAATTTATAATATTATAAGATAGTTTGTATAAATGTAAGAAGTAGTATAAAAAATTAGCAAAGATGATATGACCGTGTGTGATATAGATATATGTATAATATTAAAATACATCATCATTACACAAGGTCCGAGTAACAAAAGAAGCCGATCGTCATACTCATGAAAATGGATTAAGAGGAAAAACTAGAGCGAGAGAGAGAGTGAGAGACAACTTTTCAGAGCAAACACGTGATGCGAATGTGAAAAGCCAAAAATCGATTAATATTATGATGTATGTAATATTACATTTACATTGGATGAAAGATTACATTACAATTAAAAATACAAGACAAAACACCACCAAACCAAGATCAATCAAAAGTTGAATCCGTTTATATTTTCATCAACTGTCAGAATAATACTTTTATAGGTACTTTTCGTTAAATTGTAAATTGACATTGTAATAAAATTAAACTTTACACAAAAAATAAAAACATTTTATTTAATTATAACTTTTTATATATTATATTGAAAATAAAAGTTATAATTATATGAATAATGTAGATAAGGGCGATTTTTATATTAAATTCAATACTCAATATTCTTTAACTTGTTTAATTTAATTCATAAGAATTCATAACACAACGCAATCGTATTGTATGTTATGTTTTTTTTATATATGTTTAGTAATAATATTATATAGAACTTTTCCTTCATAATAATATTCATAAATGGAAATTTAACGCTGTTTAATAATAAATTTTATTTTAAAACCGTATTTTTTGAAGGAAAATTAAAAACATTTTCAATAAGATTAACATGCTTTTTTAACAACTTCATCAATAATACTTTTTGGAAAGTTTAATTATCATTATAAGTATTATTCATATATTTAATATTATATATATTATTATAGTAAATTCATATGTAAGCATGTTTTTTTTTATTTAAATAGAATTTGTTTTAAAACTTTTAAATATAAATAAATAACCTTAAACAAGTTATAAGACAACGCGATGAATACATTTTTGTATATTAAACGCGGATAATATACAAATAATAGTAATTTAAACATATTTTCTTGTAATAATTTGTTTAAATAATAAAATATTATAATTATTATTGTTTCATTTTTTATTATTATTATTATTAACTTTTATTTAACGTCAAAAGCACCTATTTTCTAAATTTATTATGTATTTCTTTTCTAAATCCATTTTTAAATCGAACTATATAACATGGGTGTGTATATAAGTTATTATTATCATTATTAATATTATGTTTAATGTTATCATTAAATTAATAACGCATATAATGTTATATAAGATTATAATATAATGTTTTATACTATTATTATCCTTTCATTTCATTTCAATTTAAATTTAATTGTTTTTTTTTTATTTTGAAAGTTTATTGTATTGTATAAACATTTTATTATTGTTATTATTTAAGTTCATATTATTTTATCCCAACTCGCTAAGCGTTATTATTATATTTCAAACAAACATTTCTTATAATAATAATATTGGTGCATTCTTAGTAATTTTATATTTATCAGCTCCTTGTAACTTTCTAATATTATGATTATTATTTTTTAAGTGTATTCTTATTATGTTTATTATTATAAAAAATAATAATATTAATAAAATCGTATTTCGTTGAAGAGTTTCCATGTGGAAAATGTCATTTTTATTTTATTTAACTTTATTCGTGTAGTTTCAGTCAGTAATGTCTTTTATTTAATTGTATTACTTTGGTCGAATTTAAAAAAAAAACTTCTATTATCTCAATTATTGCATATTATTTGAAAATAAAAACTTGTTTAATGTTAGTATAAAAGGAAGGGGAAACATTTTCAAAAATATCCAACCAAGTGTAAGAATCGCGTTTTTCAATCCTCGAAATTGCACCTGGGCTTAAATTCATGAACTTCTTTCATAAGAATTTTAATTTGTTTATTTTCTAGTTTTATAATTTTTAATATTTTTTTTAAAGGGATTTTAATAAAAACTTCGTATATTATCAGTTAAAGTTATAAAAAGAGACTTTTAGGATAGAAAATGTATAATAATGTAAATAGAAATGGATTTTCTTCTTAAATATTGTTATTATTATTTTTATTATTTTTTAATTTAATTTTTTAATAATGATTTAATTAACGTTAATATGAAACATCATGTTTTGAGCTTTACCTGAAGAATATTGTTTTTTTTTGTATAATTTTATATAAGAAAAAAAAAATTGGAGAAGAAATTTTGAGTTATAAAAAAATGTTATGTAATATAAGTGTATATTTTATATATTAATATTATGTTTATTTATTTTTTTTTTGTAATAAATGTATAAATGCTCCTTAATTTTTTTGTTTATATTGTTGTTTGTATATGAACTTTGTGTTTTGTTTTTATTGTTGTGTGTAAATATTGTTTTCAAGTCTTTCCAGATTATTGTTCTTAATTTCCCTCGAAATTTTTATTATTAATGTAATTGTTTAAATTGAATCTACCCTATAACGCACAAAAGCTGTATATATGCCATTTATAGGGTTACATGTCAGTTACACGAATTGTGTAACATTGAAAAAGATTTTTAATTTGAAATAAAGAAAAGTTTGATCTCGTTTTTGAAACTTTTACATGTAAAGCGTATTAAAATGCACAATATTTGGTTTAAGCGTTTCTAGATATTTTTTTTTTTATTTTACGATTCATTCACCAAGACCTTTTAAATCTTGATAGATGTTAGACGTCTCAATGTGAAGTTGTGCTTCAATTCAACATAAAATGATTTTTTTTTTGATCAATTTTTTATTTTATTTTATTAATTAAATTAATAATACTGATGATTTTTTTTTTCATAATATTTTTTTTAAGAAATTTCAATGAAACCTTGTTTATTTTTTGCATTGCAGAAATGTTGTAACAGGCTTCCTTAAAATGAAAATTAAATTTAATCGTATATTTATTTCAAATCATCCTCATCAAGTTGGTGTTTGCGTTGTGATGAGGATCCGTTATTTGATTGATCACCATTAGAATCGTCTGACGGTGGGTTCAAAAATGGATTTAAAAATGGATTTGTTGCTGTATATGGCGGAGATTCAACTTTATTGATCATGGGTTGGACACTACTTTGTGTACCTGATGCATTTGGTGAAAAGGAAATTTGGTAATCGGGTGTACTAAAGACAAAACTATTTGCCGATTTGGGAAGTGTACTGTAAATGCCAAGACTCGAGGAGGAAGATGTGGTGTAGGGGGAAGAGGAGTACGATGAAGAACCGGCAAAACTGTATGACGAAAAGCCACTTGAACTCGAACTTGTGTAAGAACTCGTATTATTTGTTTTTAATAGTTCATTTGTTGTTGTTGTTGTGCCGCTTATTGTTGATTTGAAATCATATTTATTATTACTACTACTAGTTACAATATTATCTGATTGATTTGAAGTGTATAAGTTACTGCCGTTATTACCTTTATTTAAGTTATTACTGACTCTACCTAACGTTAATGACGTATATGACAATGAACTATTTGTTGTATCTAATATTGTTTTAGAAGGGGATGATATTTTATTATTATCTAAATTGTTACGAAACGAACTATTTGTTGTTGTTGATGTTGTATAAGATTGTGACAAAGAATCATCTAATCTACTTTTAATCTTACCACTATTTTCGTATAGATTAACACTACTAGTTCTTGGTATGTCTTCCAATGGATCTCTCATATTATTGCTGCCATTTCGATATTCATTATCTGCTTGTTCTGAGAGTAATTTCTGTGTATATCCTGTACCATATTTACCATTTCCCGAGATACCTACAGTTGATGAGCTGCTAATTGAAGATGGTGATGTTGCTGCAGCAGCAGCAGACGTTGTCGAAGAAACGCGTAAATTTTCCTTGAACGAATGTATGGATGATGGAGACGTTGATGACGAGGGTGATGAATGGCTTGAAGCTGATCCCGGTTGAAGGCCATTTTTGCTGATATACGATGGGGGTGACAAGACAGTATCAACTGAGGTAATTGTGTATCCAGTTCCATTTCCTCGACTAACATTTCCTCGTGCTTCTTTATTCCTTCCATTGGATGATGTTTCGTGTTGTGATTGGCTTCCCTCATTATTTCCAGTAAATTGTGAACTACTTCTAGCATATGGTTTTGGTGGAATTTCCCTGTTTCCTGTTATTTGTTTTGTTGTGGTGTCTCTTATATTATCATATGATTGATTTTTTGTGGTTGCATCAGATGAGAGGCTTGCAGTTGGAGAAACACCTCGCTTAACTGTATCAGTACCTATGAAAATTCAATTTAAATCAAAATTATCATATTTAAGAGTGTGAAATGAAATGAAATTACCTGATCCCGATGCTGAGCCTGACGAACTAGAACTAGAGCTTGGGGATTGTATGACGTGCTGTCGCTGTGGCGATTGGCCTCGCTCCCCCAAGCCCACTGAGACCGCCAATTGAGGGTGCTATTGAAATTGAAAATATTTTAATAAATTTCATTGAAATGAATTAAAAGTAAAAGTGTGAAAAAACTCAAATAAAAAAAATGATTGATCTTTTAATTTAAGCGATGAAATTAAAAATTATAAGTACCTGTCGGACCACTGGTTGCGAGACTCGAGGCGATTGAACTGACCGACCCACTGCTGATGGAAACTGCGGACGAATGTTGGCCATGTGCTGCTGACTGCTGGGCGA
Organism: Culicoides sonorensis; assembly: GCA_900002565.1. Taxonomy (NCBI): domain Eukaryota; kingdom Metazoa; phylum Arthropoda; class Insecta; order Diptera; family Ceratopogonidae; genus Culicoides; species Culicoides sonorensis. The sequence continues at coordinate 377,315 of LN483354.1, read as the reverse complement.
TCTGTTGGGTGTAACTAAGCCCTGATGTGGACCGATTGAGTGACTGCTGGCTGATTGCTGTAGCACCAAAGGAGTAATTAGGAGGTTTGGCATTGATTGTTTGCCCGCTAGCAACACATTGGCTTTGTTTCCACGCATTCCTACTGGCTCGCCGCGCCGACCTGTCTACATAGGACTCTGTATTAACCAAACGCAGACAGAAGCAGACATAACAAAATATGATGGTTTTGCTTTTTTTTTATTTTGTGTGTATGTATGAGAATGTGTATTTCAAAATAATAGCTTGGAGAAAATTGAATTGCATTTTTTGTGTAAAAAATAATGTGCTGTAAAATATTTTTGTTTTTGGAAATTCAATGTTTAAGGAAAACGATACACACAGAACAAAAAAAATATGAATGCCTGTGAAGTGTCACATTGTTGTTTATGTCTAATAAATTACGTTACCTGAAACAGTTGAGGTTTGTGGTTGTGGCCATATTTGGAGTAAATATTTCAGGACAGCAATTGGCTGTGAATGATCAACTTCTTCTCCAGGTTGTGCATTTAGTGAATGTAACATCAATGGTGGTCCTAAGGCAGTTGCTAAAGCTTGTGCTGACATCTTGTTACGTTCTGACGCCGATACAACGAGTGATAAGTGATCCAAAAGGAATACCAATGTTGCCTTAAAAAATGAAACAAATTTAAATTATGAATAAAACATGTCCCAACAAAACTTTACCCTATTGGCTCGTGGCAAACAATCTAATATACTAAGCATCAATTTTGCATTTCCTTCAGGGTCATCTGGGAGACAAACGCCTGAAAAATTTAAGTTTGAAGTGAATTTGATTTTAAACTTTTTTGCATTTAAATACCTAGAGCATCAACGGTCATTTGGAATAAACATTTTGTGAACAACGGCTCTGGAAGCTCCCTTAAATAATCTTTGAGTACGCCCGTAATTACATTAATATCAGGAACATGTTCAGGACTCAATTCAACTGCTCTGCTATTTCGTTCAAATGCCTCTCTGTAAAAGGAAAAAAATTAGTATCTAACTTTTTTAAAAAGACTATTTTTTATTTAACCTCAATAAGCGTTTCTTTGTTGCTGATCCACACAATCTGTACAATCCAATGATATCCAAACCCCTTCGTTCAATTTCTTCCACGCATCTTCTCAAAATAATTGGAACAGGTGCAACGCCGGGCGCTCCCTTTGCCTCTCTCGTAACAACAGTTTCCAAATCAACACCAAACAATGCTGGGGGCGCACTACTTCTTAAAGTAGGCAATCCACGTCGTTTATATAACTGAACAGTGTCGGTGTGTCGTATTCTCAGATAAATTGTACCTCTAGGTTCAACCTTTAAAGCCAACTGATGAATTGGTGCTTGTTTCAAAATTGTCGTCAGTGAAATTGCACCACGATAACATAATTTATGTCTGTGTTGTGGATCCCAGGAATAAACCAATACATCAAGTTGTTTATTGGACACCAAATCAAGTTCAAATGATTCGTCCCAATCAAATTGCAAGTCACCAGATCGAACAACAGTACGAGCCTTGTGTACACGATCACACTCAAGGACACAATACAAATCACGAATTTGGGGTTGAGCAGGAGTCGGTTGAGATCCTTCTTGGAAAGCCCTTAAACCACGACCAGCTAACAAGTGGATCCAAAGCATACCAGAAATTCCAACGCCATCAGCCACTTTGAAAAGATATTTTTTAAATTAAATTTCATTCCTTAAAGGATCAAAAACAAAAATTAATTTACCTGGTCGATCAAGTTTATATTTTGAAAATTCAGCTGGATTTATGTCTATTTGTCGTTGTTGCTGCCTTGGTAACGTTGTGCTTGGAGTTGGAGCGGGGCTTTGATGTCCTCCCAAACTAATAGGACTGCCAGGGCCTCCCAGTTCCAAAAGTTGACGAATTCTGTTAAATTATTATTTGAAATAAAATTTAAATTAAAAAAAAAATGAGGAAAAATTTACCTTCGCACACTTGGTGATCTTATTGAATTAGGACCTCCAATGTGTTGTGAAGACAGTGATCGAACAGGAAGTGATGACATTGCACGTTGACCTAATTGATGACGATCGAGGGTTCCTGTCAGTGCTGCTCTTTGACTATACAGATGTTCGGTCTTTAAATGAAATTGAAATTAGTTCCAGTTAAAATTGAAAAAAAAAAAGAATTTTGCTTACATTTTTCAATGCATCATGAATATTTTCAGCACTGCATGAGAATCGATGTGCTCGTTGTTGATTCAATAAATCCCGTGACGCTCTCATTTGTTCAACAATTGCCGAACTACTTGGTGCTCGTCTTAACCATGCCTTGTACTCATCCGATGTGAAGATTGATGGACTTGCCGTAAGTCGACTCCTCAAATCTGCTAAATTAGGATCATTAAGCAGTTTAGCTAAGCCAGTAAGCTGCTGCCTATTACCTCTTTCCCTTCCACGTAATGGTAGTGAATATTCTGGTGCCGAGAGATTACCATCACTGTCGTCCGATAGTCGATCACCCAAACGGGTTCGTAAATTGAGACGTGCTCCAGGACGGTCACGTGGCAGTGAATTAAATCGGGCAAAATCTGGTCCACCAATTAAACCACTAGGAGTACCTCGAGGTTGGGGCATAGCAGGACCAACACCTGGCCTATTATAATAATAGAGATTTGGACGTGAACCAACTGTGGCTTCTGTATCACTTGAATAATCAATTGTTCCACGAGGACGACGAGTGAGCGATTGACTTGGTGGAGCATATTTTGTAGTACGTTGTGGCTCAAATCTGCCATAACGACCCAATGTACCTCCAATTGTGGGTTGAGCTTCAAGCAAAAATAGTTCAAATTGAATAAAAAATGATATTTTAAAAGCAAAAACATTAAGATTATACCTTGTTTTAAACTAGATCGAAGCATAGCTTGACGATTAAGTGAGTTGTAATCAATATATTCAACTCTCGGTAAATGTTGATCAGACCCACTTCTTGGAAATCTTTGATGAGACTGACTCAAAGGAACATTGCTTCCAGATAATCTCCGAGCTGGGCCTATTAAAAATGTAATTAATTTAATTTTTTAAATTTGAATATGTAACAAAAAATTTACCAGGATAAAATGGATGAACTTTTTCCGCTAAACTTTCTAGTGTACCTGCATTTTGATAGTAATTACTTGATGCTTGGAAATGTCCACCTTTTGGTTGCTCCGTTATAACAGATGGTGGTGGTGGTGGTGGCTTATAACTCCAATTTGGTGTTTCAGCTGCCGGTCGACTGTTATAATACAATTCTAATTGTTCACTTTGCGGACTGTAATTAGTTAGGCCGAGTCCAAGTCGCGATCTAGATTCTGTCATTTCACGTCCATCCCCCGTTCGACGTTCTCGTGGAGGTCTTCGTGCTCCTGTCATTCGATCGGCATCTTCCAAATCTTCATCCCTTAAATCACGTTTTATCACTACAACAGGTGGTGGTTTATGTTCTTGTCGTGAAAGTGGAGGTGGACCAGGTGAATTTGCACCTCGACCACCACGACGTTGTCTTATTGCAAGAACAAGCCTTCTCGGAATCGACATTATAATAACAACATCATCAAGTGACATTCGGGTAACATCAACAAGATTAACAGCTAAAATTTCGTCGCCCACACGTAAACAACCACTATTATATACAGCAGATTCAAGAGCAATTCTTGAAATAAAAACACCATCAGTTCGATCGGCACCATTTCCTTCGCGAATATAAAGTCCGAGTGTCTGTCCTGGCCGTTTCACAATTTCAACTAGTTGAACGGAGTGTCTTGTATCGCTTCTTTGAATGAATTTTTGTGCTGCTTCGACTGATTGTCGTCCACCAATGCATCGAGGCTCTAACACCCGAACTATCATTTCACCACGTCGTTCAACAGACTTTATTTTAAATGAAAATGAACAAGAATTAGTATGAGAATAAAATTTGAATGTAAAAAAATAATATCTTACATCTAATGCTGCTGCTGTACTTGGATCATGATCATTTTCGACCGCCTCAATTTGTCTGAATATTTCTGAACTAATACCGGAAACTTTTCGAAAATCTCCTTGAATAAGAACGGGCTCCTTAATGCCCGTCCTATGTTGCATATTGCCTTGGGGCATTGGTCCGGGAGGTACACGTCCTGGACTAGCAGTGAGATCAGGCACGGAACGTCCATTTTCCTATGGAAAAAAAATACAAAATGAAAATAACATCATCATGTATCATAAAATTTTGTGAATGAAATGAATGATTTATGTAATTTTTACTAAAACTCAATCTCAATAAAATTTCATTCATAAAAAAAAACTCCCACGTGACATATTTATGCGTGTAACTATTATTTGATTAGATATAAAACACATTTTGTTCTGATCAAATAACATGATTTCATAAAATTTGATCCCATTTACAAAAATAAAATAATGTTTAACACCTCAGGCCATAAATTGATACTCAATTCAAATTTTGTTTATTCAGTTACACCCCCATTAAGGGAAATTATTGCCTTCAGACGCACAAAACTCATAGGATTGAGCAAAGGGAATTTTTGTTATGACTTTGAATCACAAACTGACAAGCTTGGAAATTTTTCCAGGGTTGTTTTCAAAAGAATTTCAGAATCGAAAAATTTTTGCATAAAATAAAAATTACCTTAAATGACACAATGACAAATTCTTGAACCTTGAAAATTTTTCTCCCAAAATTCTCTCTCAAAAAATCACTCTCTTGTTTTTAATTCTCTCACAATTTGATATCAAACCTATCTCAATAGGATCAAATGGATTTTACGCGTCACTCTCTTCATCTCTCTTTTATAACTTTCAATTCAACTATTTTTCTCTCTTAAACTCTTTGGAGCGTTGAATTTGGAGTGAATTTGTTTTGAATCATTGCCATTATCTCTCTCTTAAAAATTTCCTCTCTAAAGCTCTCCGTCCCTGAAATTCTTGCTCCTTATTTTTTTTTCTCAAATGAACTAAAGTCAGCATTATTTTCTCTTAAAAATATTCTCTCACTTATTGTTTTTGACAATATCTCTCTCATTCTCAGTTAATTCATAAATAATCCTCTCAAAATATGCTTCTCTTCCTTTTTCAGTCTCAATCAAGTTCGTTAGTCAATGCAAGATTTTTGATGAGTGACCCTCATTCTGTTAAAATTTTTGAGTCACCCAGCATTTGAACAGGTTCTTCAGTAAAATACTTTATTGAAAAAGAGAGTCCGCAAATTTTTTTACTAATACAGAGTAAAATCTAAATAAACAGTTTATCTTTATTTTCTAATAATATCTCTTCACTTACTTAACTAACAAAATACTTGTCAAAGATCACAGGGACCAAACCATAACCGTATATTATTTTTTTTTTGTAAAATCATACTAAAACATATCCATATATCCCACATTATCCACTCGAAACATTAAACATAATGTGTGTTGTACTAGATGACCTAGTGCCATATTTATTCACAACATACAAAAAAAACATGAAAGAAAACCTACACACACACTCACACACACACACCCACATACAAACATGTGAAAAAGTGAGTATTTGAATGTATTTGTGTTAAAATTTCATTTCAAAGAAGAGAAGAAGAAGCAGAAAAAATATGTATTATAAAAGATAATATACAAAAAAAAAAGAAAACGTCCAAATGAAAAATAAAATAAAATGAAATGAAAACTAAAGTACCTCATAAACGCGAAAGTGTTCGTTTTCAATAAAATGTTCTATGTAAATGTCTATAGACACATGTGTGTGTGTGTGTGTGTGTATGGAAAATTTAATAAATTATTCAACAAATAATCAAAACGAAAATGATTTTATTTGCAAGTAAAGTGAATTGAAATAGTTATGTCTGATCATGTCTATACTTTGACAGTCAAAGACGATTGTCTGCTATTACAAAGAGGTTGAATGAATTTTATATACCTTTGCACTACGACTGAAGAAACACCCTGTATTAGCACTATCACACATTTTCTTGCTGCTGCTGCTTCTTTTGTCGTCTAAGAAAATTTTCCCAATAATAAAATTTATTATATTCTATAGCCAATGGCATTTGATATGTTTTTGATCTGATATCACACTCATTACTTTAATTTTTATTTTTTTTTTTCAATTTAATGGACAGAATTTTTGTTTTTTGTCTTAATATTATTATTACTAGTTGTAGTAAAATTTCTTCTTATTATATTCGTCTTCTTACTTATATAAATTTCTATTTAAATGTGTATGGTTCAAAATTTCTCCTCATATTCTTATATATTTTAATGAAAGTAAGCTAGACTAAGAGCAATGCAAAAAAAATGAAAACTTTTCACTTTATTTTTACAATAATTGCACATGTTTCTACACAATTAAGCAACACTTTTCAGTTAGAATACCACTAGATTAGGCGATTTTTCACATTTATTCTAATTTTTAAACACTATTAATAAGATAATTTGAATTTTTTTTTGCATTTTACTTTTTTTTCACTTCACCACACTCTTGCTTCATACATTCTGAATGTGCTACTCTCTTTGCTACAAGTTAAAATTAAATGACTCAATGTTACTCCTCTGGTTTATCTGTGGATAGTCGTCAATGAAGTTTTTTCACTTTTTGAGAGTGAGAGACAATGCAAGGATATAAGGAAAATGTTTCCCCAAAATCTAGTACTACATTCATGTCAAAGTTGTACGCATGCGTTGTTTCATATTATTTTAACATACATTGCCCACACACACACATTCACATAGAAGTCACACATTTGAATGAAAAATAAGCATTGGACTCCATTTCATTTCATTTCATAGTTAAAATCACTACTCAAATGTTCGTAGTGTAAAATTACTCGCCGTTTCCATTCAAAATATGTGTATTAATTTCTAGTATTTCGTAGTACTACTTAAATGAGAAAATTTGTGAGGAGAAATGACACACACACACACACACACAAATTTTATGAGTTCGAAGAGCACAATGATTCTCCTTGAACTCTACCTATGAAGCCCACTATTTTTCTATGCATGTGTGTGTGTATGTGTATTTGTTTGTTCAGATCAATTCATGAAAAAAGAAAAACACACGTCACAAGATATCGCGTGTCTTTCACGTACGTATGTGTGCATGAATGTAAGTGAGACTGAAAATAACACTAAAGTTACTTGAAATGATGATGATGAGCAGTGTAAACTGACAACAACTGAGGATCTTTTTATTTTTTTTCATTGCTATTGCTATTTTTTTTCATGATGTTTACAATAACAAAGGTAATATACATTTTATTTTCTAAAAATATAGATATGAATTTCATTCATATGTGTATGTGTGTGTATGTATGTGTGCAGTGATTCACGTGCGTGAGATGTCAACTTGGATTTTTGTTTAATAATATTTCGTCATGAAAATGTTGGAGGGAAAAAAATATTTATAACATTTGAGATTGACGTGAATTTTGACCCATGTTCCATTTTTTATGTGTGATTTTCTGGTCAATTTGAATTGACAGTGAAAAAATAGGATTTTTTTCTAATAAAAGTCTTTTTCAATTAAATTGACCTAGTTTTCATTTATTTTTCTTTAAAAAAGCACTCACAGTTCAATTTTTTTTCAAAATCAAACAAGTTGAATCAAGATTACGATTCAAAACGTTCCTTTCATGTAACATTACTTTGCACTCTCATTCTATACAATTTTTTTTCAATACAAGTAAATAAAAAAAGATCATCTTGATAATACAAGTACGATTAAAAAAAAAAATAAATGTATTTTACACATCATATTCATTTTACTTACACTTTTCTCACATTTTCATTATTCACTGTTGAATTTTGTTCTACAACGATGATGATGATGATTGTTGAAAAGATAAAGTAAAATTAAATATTGTGTCACACATTTCTTTTTTATTGGTCTTTTGAGGGCAAATAAATACAATCAACACTCTTTTATTTATTTTTTATCACAGTTTTTTTTGTTCGTTTTCATAAATTTAATTCGAAAGTGAGCATGAAAATATCAATAAAAGCCAATGCAGCAGTAATTCAACGAGAATAATGATTACAACAATAACCGAAGATGAATAAAATGAGTGAATCAATAAATTTGCTTAAGGGAAGGAAACATTTTGATCGCAAAACTTCTGAAAATAACGAATTTTATTGATAGAAATACTTAATCTGAGATATTACAAGAAATTCATATTTTTATGAAATGTTGTAGTTGGATATGAAGAACTTCGTTTTCAGTTTCATCAAAAATGATCTCACTTCAAAAAATGACTTTTAATGACCAAATTGGTACTTTTTAGTCAAGAATTTTCATCTCACTTCAAAAAATGACTTTTCATGACCAAACTGGTACTTTTTAGTCAAGAATTCGACTCCTAACTTCAGAAATTGGCTTTAATGGGTACCCTCTGAGAAATAAAAGCGTACTTTTTACGCTTTAAAGCGTATTTTTTACGCTCTAAAGTTTAAAAATTACGCTTCAGTTTTAAAAATTACGCTTTAAAGCGTAGAAAGTACGCTTCTATATTTTTTAACAAAGAATTTTCATTTTTGAATTGTGAAAAAAGTCGAAAAACTCAAAATTTTCAAAAAATCTCAAATTTATTTAAAAAACCCGAAAATTTCAAAAAACTCATAATTTTAAATTTTTTTTTATTTTTTAAATTTAAATTTTAAAAAAACTTAAAATTTTCAAAAAAGTCAAAATTTTCAAAAAAAGCCAAAAGTTTCAAAAATGCTAAAACTCAAAATTTTCAAAATTTTCAAAAAAAATAAAAGTTTCGAAAATTTCAAAAACTCAAAATATCTAAAAACTCAAAATTTTCAAAAAAAATCAATATATTCAAAAAACTATTAAATTTCAAAAAACTCAAAATTTAAAAAAAAAACTGAAAATATTCAAAAAATCCGAAAATTTTAAAAAACTCAAGATTTTCAAAAAACTTGAATACTAAAAAGTTCGAAAAAATTGTTTTTTGAAAAATTTAAAATTTTGAGTTTTTTGAAATTTTAGGATTTTTTGAATATTTTCAGTTTTTTGAAAATTTTGAGTTTTTTGAAATTTAATAGTTTTTTGAATATTTTGATTTTTTTTGAAAATTTTGAGTTTTTCGAAAAATTTAAAATTTTGAGTTTTTTGAAATTTTTGGGTTTGAGTTTTGTGGGTTTTTTTGAGTCATTTTAAACTTTTTCACAATGTAAAAATGATAATTCTTTGTTAAAAAATACGCTTTAAAGCATAAGTTTTATACTGAAGCGTAATTATTATACTTTAAAGCGTAAAAAATACACTTTAAAGCGTAAAAAGGACGCTTTTATTTCTCACAGGATATTAGCAGTTTTTAGTCGATAATTATCATTTCATTTCAAAAAATGATTTTTTATGACTCTCCATATTTATAGCAAAATCAGATATACAGCAAAGTACAATCCCTTTCACCACCACTTCAGACTTCTCTTAAGATTCCGTATCTAGAACAAAATTATTATTACATGTAAAAGTTATAACACAAATCTATCTAATAACTTGTAACATTGTTGTCGGAAAAATAAAATAAAATAAAATACAAAATGCTTGTAATACCTTATTCGGTTTTAAGTAACGAATAACCCACAGCATAGCAGTAAAATCCAAACATTTTCTCTTCATATAGTTTTTTTCTTATCCTTCTTATTTTCAAATCATCGTTTTACATACATTTAAGTTACATTACATAAACTCCTATGTATTTATGGTTGTTACATTGTAGTATTATTGTTATTATTATTATTAAAATGAGTGTGTGATATGAATGATGATGATATGATGTGAGTATGCTTTTTTTTTGCCACTTTTTGATCTTTCATATTTTGGATTTTTTTTATTTATTAATGGTATCAACAAACAAACAAACAAAACAACGTCAGAAACAGGCGTTTTTTCAATTCAAACATAGGCGTATGAAGAATAAAAAGAGAGAAAATCTACATTACAATGGGAAAATTTTGTTTACTTAACAAATTATAAATGTTAAATTTGATGAAGCCTTGTTATGTATTCAAAAATTATTATATTTTTTTCACACCTACATCAAATTATGAATAAAAGGAAAAAAAATTGTGTGTGTGTGATTTTTTTTTCATTTTCAATGTAACTTGATGAATTAGGTTCAAAGTGCCTTATTCAGGTATTTTTTTTTAAATTAACGGCTTTTTCTGTAACTTTAAAGCTTTACAAGTCTTTTATTGATCAAAGTACAAAATATTACGTTCATAAATTACTCAACTAAAAAATCAGAGAATAATTTTCTTTGATGTTTTTTTTTACTTTTAAGTTGCATTTAATGATAAAAAAATCATTAAAGTTTACATTATTTAATTTAAATGCTGCACTTTAATTATGTTAGAAAAAAAATTGAAATTATATCCCTGGATATGTCTTGCACTGCTAAATATGCGAGCCATGGTGCAAAGTGAAAATAATGGGAAATTCTAAACATTGGGTGGTTTAGAAAAGTGCATTTCGATGTAATCGTTTCATTGAATAAAATTAAGTTTTTAAGGATTTTTTTTTAAATTTCGCCATTTTGAAATTTATTGAAAAAGTTCGACATTTTGAAAATATTGTGATTTTTTTTTTGAAGCCGAATCCTTGAGCCCAATTCTTAAAGCCCAATCTCGGAGCCTAATCTTGAAGCTAATGAGTTAAAGTTCATTTTGATGAGCTTTTAGATCCAATGAATCATCTCAGCAATTTTTTAAAATTTTTAACCGTTTTTTAACGGTTTTATATCATTTGATTTAGGGTTGGGCTCAAGAGCATTCCAATTATCAGGGATGGATTAACGTATGAATCAAGGAAGGGGGGAGGAGAGTCCTTCTCATGTATTTTCATGTCTATGATTAAATTTTGCCGGCTAGAGACTTTTTATTTGAATTTGACTATCGAGATGATGGAAGGGGTCCGTCCCAGTAGTGAATTGGCCACACGGGCAATCTAGAAAATGCCAGAAAGACCGCAGTCGATTGGCTTGTAAAAGTTAAGTTTAGTGTATATAAAAAAAAAAAATCATTCAGAATGCCCGGGGCTTTAAGTATTTTTCGCTGCGTCCCTGGGCCCCTCGTTTAAAGAAAAATTCCGTTCTAAATGCGTCCCTGTCAAAAACCCTGCGAATTTTATAAAAGCCTGTTTTTTATGTCCTAAATTAAGAACCTCATGCGTATCAATTTCAACTAAGGTATTTCGATTTCACAAGCCATGTGCCCAAGAGCCTTAATTCAAAAAAAAGGCCGTTAAAATATATGCATTTTTTTTCAATGACAATCAAGGTAATTTTTGTTAAAATGTTAATTAGAAAAAATTCCATTGAATTTCAATGTTTTTTTTTTTTAATATTCCATGTTTTTCATTTTTGCATTATCATTTTAATCATTTTAATTTGAGAGTTAAGCTCAAATGAATACGAATTTGTCCTATTTTTCAAGTATAAATTAAACCAGGAAGTATTATTCCCGTTCATTGCTCTTTTTTTGCTTTGTCTTACATTTAAATGCATTTCCTGTCAGTATAAGGGAAAAAATACGCCAAGTCTGTCTGTGCCATAATCATGTTAAAAAATTAAAATTTCTCAGAATCATATTTTAACACCATTTTGAAGATTCTGGGCAACGCATTTGAATTCGTATGAAATTATCATTGAAATACTGAATTCAATTTAAGTAAATGCACTCATATAAATAGTTAATGACCAATTACTACATTTTTTTACATTGAATTTAATGTCAACAGTCTTGGCAAATGTGAAAAATGTAACAAAATGTAAAATGAAAAGATAGAAAAAAAGTATTCCACTTATTCTGAGAAAGGATGCTAACAGGCATGTCATGGCATAACAACAATTTTTTTTCTCAACTCTTTTATTTTTTTAACTCACATTTTACACAACAAGTATCTTGTCTTTTGTTTGAGGAAAAAAATGTAATATAATAAGATTAATTCTATTAAGAGAGAGAGAAATAACAAAAAAATGAAATTCTTTTACAAGAAAATTGAAAAGAAAAACACATCGTCCTTTAAAGTTTTCAATTTTCAGATAAATGATTTTCTGTGTGTGCACCCTTTTTATTATTTTCATTATTATTGTGCCTTTTTGTTGTGATTTGCCATGTCTTGGAACTCGAGGATACGAAACGCACGTTTAAATTTCACATGCTCAGATGAGTATTCAACAAATAATGTGAAAAAAAAATAAAGCTTTGAATTAAACTTTTGATTGTTGAAATTTTTGTGTAACTTGGTAACAAAGTAAGAAGGAATAAGATTTTCTTTCCTTTAAAGTGGTTGAATCAACTTTTCTTGGTAATAACTCAATACGTTGCTGCTTGATTTGAAACATTTGTCAATGGAAAATCGTTGTTTTGTTATCTTACATGATTGTTAAGAAGATTATTATTTAACAAATAAACTTGAATTGAAAAGCACGAATTTAAGCTTAAAACTTTTTTCTTTTCATTTCAGAGAAGTTTTATTTCAAGCATTGTTTTGGTTTTAAGATTTTCTTCCTACATAAAAGATATTTTTATTTTGAAATAGGGCTGCCAGAAATTTCATATTTAATTTAATCTTCACACAATGAGTTACAATGAGCCAGAAAACGAAGGAATTGAATTCAAATGAAGCTCAATTCAAAATTATTTCATTAAAATATGGCACTTCGCTCTGAACTCAATTTATGAGATTAATTTAAGATTAGGGTTGCCAGACATGTCAAAATTAACGATTTTCTTCAAATTTTATCAATTAAGACAAAAAAATCAAGAGTAAAGTCCACTTGTGATGATTTTCAATGAATTTTTTCGCTTGATATCATTTTCAATGTTGCAATTCCAAAGATAGGGTTGCCAGAAATCGTATTTTAATATTTTTTCTTAAAATACTTATAAAAAAGCCGAAAAACGAGGTAACTGTAACTGTTCAAATGAACTGCACTTAAAACTTTTTTGTTCGCAGTCATTTCTCGCTTTCGTTCACATCTATTATGACCTTGAATAGGGTTGCCAGATACATTTCACAATTTTTTTTTTATTAAAATAAAAATTAACATTCAGCACTTTCCTTACAAATCATAACAAAACAGATAGTTTGATTTCCTCATAATTGAAACACAACCCATCACTCAATTAATAATTTGATAAATCGTTCTAATATCAACAAGGAAGTTAAATTGATTGGTTTGAATACCAACTGTTGATGTGAATATGAAAATACAGAAAAAAATAAATAAATTTATCTCTCAAACATTTTTTCATTTTCCTTTTCATTTCAATTTGAATTTGACGTGTCAGAAAAAAGGAAATGACTGATAATTAATTAGAAATGTGCGTGAATTTCACGAAAACTGTTTTCAAGTTGAATTTGAGTCGTAAAATGAGTTGGAGTTGCAATGAAAGGGTTAAATTTTACTGTGATTGCCAAAAAAAAATGGAATTAAAGTTTTCTGTTGATTCCAATAAAAAAAATGTTTCAATTGTTAAACAGCGTAATTACATTTTCCGAAGTTTTTCCCATTTCTTGCTTTAACTTGGCACACATTTTTTCCTTCTTTTATTATTTTTATTATTATTTAAAATATAAAAAAAAATTATACGACAAACAATTAAATGCAGATTTATCGTGTTTTCTTTAATGAATACACCACACAACATACAACATCATTGTAATTTTATAGAGAATGGGCTGAGTAACTTTTCTATTATATTTTAACGTTAAAATTTTCTGAGTATTCATCGAAAAGTACGACAAAAAGTAATTAAGAGTTTTATGTTGAAGTATGCTTAAAATGTATGTTTTTGAATATTCGAATGCTGTAAATAGGTTAAATTACAATAAAAACTAATAATAATAGGATGAAGGTTTTTTATTTTTTTGAAAAAGTGTTATTGAAAATGTGTAAATCATTTAAAAGCTTTTATTTCATTTTATATTGTTTTAATTTATATATAAAAGCATTTAAACAATGAGAATTTTGAAATAAAAGTTTTAAATATTATTTAATTAGAATGAAATTATTTTTTGTAACTTCAGGCAATGAAATTATCATTAATGTTTCGAAGAAAGGTTTTTTTTATGATCCTTACAATCTTTGAAACTTTACAAGCACTGGTAGCCCTAAATCAAAAGTTGCCCACGTTAAGTTTTATTTAAAAGGTCATATTTTTTGTAAAATTATGGAAATAAGATTGGTCTAATTGAAAAACACTTTTCAAAAACATTCAGTGTCTAGTTCGATACAATTTTACGAACCATCTTTTAAAAAATCTTTTATCTTTCTTTTATTATTCCTTTTCCAGTCTCTCACCAAATAGACAAACATCCGATTATTTTATTTATAATGTGTCTGAGCCATTTAATATTTGTTAGTCTTGTTTGTTATTGTTATTTCTACGACACAGAAAACATTTTCGTGTCTCTACACATTTTAAATCCCTTAAATACAACAGTTCAATAGTCACTCTGAAACGATGTGTTAAGCTTTTTATTGCATTCAAAATGACATTTAAGCTATCTTATATTGGTTTATAAAATGGATTTTTAGGCGCATTTCTTGTTGATTTAAATAAAAATATGAGTATTTTGGGTCTGTCTGTCCGTCCGTGCACTTTAAATTGAAAAACACCCCTCAGACCACCCGCATAATATGCATAGATTAAAATAGTGCACATAACGCTCGAATTTTTGTTCCAAATTAACTGAAAATGCGCTTAAAATGTCATTCATTCAATGTCCTGTAAGCGTCAATCAAATATCTCCATCTGCGGACCAAGTCACTGCGGCACGTTTCAAGCTTTTAGTGTGTTTGTCAAACTCAAAATGGCATATCTTCGTAAATTGACCCACTTTTCTAAATAAACTTTAAAAAAAAAAAGACGGAACTCTCCAAAATGGCTGCCTTTTTCAATATGGCGGAATTCGTGAATCAAGAAAATTACTGTCTACGACATGTCATAAAGCGAAAAACACTGCGGGTCGTGAAGAAAACACAAGTCTCGAAATAAAAAAACTAGCTCGGAGTTTTCGTTAAACACGGAATATACGAAATTTTCAAAAACCGTTGATCCAAAATAGTTAAAAACTGTAAAATGGCCGACTTTCACAAAAAGGTGAATTCTATCTATGAAAATGCGCTTGTGTATATTGTTCACGATCAGGTTCTATTATTTTTGTTATTATTTGTTCACTCACACTTTTTTTCTATTAAAAAATTCTTCAATTCTTGTTTGTTTATTTAAATATTCAAATTTTATTTGAGATAGTTTTAAAACCACTATGAATTTTGCTAATTTTTAACGTGATAAAGGTCATTCACGTACTTTTAAACCCAAAAAAATAATCATCACGACCTTTTTATTTATTATTATAACAAAAATTCGAGACGTGCATTTCCTTTAAATTTCATTTCATAAAATCAAAATTAAACTTCCTCACAAGTAACAGTAATAAATTGTGTATTAAATGAACCAAAACCTTGATAAAAAATTAAAAAAAAATAATAATGAAAAGTAATTTTAATTTTTCTACATTTTTTCTCTTCGTACAAGTTTTTTCCTGTTATGTTTTAATGTTTATTCAGTGTCTGTTGAAACAGAACATCAAACTTTTTCACATCATTTTGAATCAAAAGTTAAGAATTATGTGATAAATGTGCGCGGAAAAAAAATTAAACTGATTTTCTTACGAGAAAATGAAAAAAAGTCATATCAAAACATTAAAGATTGAAGTTCACAGGTATACCATCAATTAAATAAATTAAAACAAAAATGAAGGAAGGAGAAGAAGAAAATGAAGAAAAAATGTTACTTTTTCCTTGAAATGTGTACAATTTTTCATCTTTTCTGTGTTTCATGTTTTCTTTCGTTTAATCTTAATTACGCTCCAATGAACAACTTAAGGAAAATTGTTGTTAAATGAAATTAATGGTGACTTTTAATAGTGTTTTCATTTAATTAAAGTAACTTTAACTCTTTAAGTTAAAAAATCTTTAATTGAAAAAAAAAAAATTTAAAACGTCA
Source organism: Culicoides sonorensis (assembly GCA_900002565.1). Classification (NCBI taxonomy): domain Eukaryota; kingdom Metazoa; phylum Arthropoda; class Insecta; order Diptera; family Ceratopogonidae; genus Culicoides; species Culicoides sonorensis. The sequence goes on along the minus strand of LN483354.1, from coordinate 361,244 downwards.
TCGTGAACGATAAACATGAGCGCATTTCTATGTGAAGAACTCGCACTGGCTGAAACGCTCGTTTTTTGAATTTTATCGGCCATTTTGGGTCGGCGACATTTTTTCAATGATTGGCGACATTTACACAAACGGACGGACAGCATGACCGTCCACAATATTTTCATTTTCAAGAAATACGCTTAAAAATGTTTTACATCTCAAATATTAAAAATTCAAATAACTCTGAAAACATTGCAAATGTCTATGATTATATGTCATCTTTGTATTTTTTTATAAAAATTTCATTTCAGTCTCGTTTAGCCAAATAAAAATGTTTGTTTAGTTCAGAGAGTGTTAATGGAATGTACACAATCATTTCCTTTGGCAATTTTCATCACATTTGAGTAAATAATTTTTATTTGTGTTGTGAAGCAATGACATGAGAAAATTTTTTGAAAATGTGAAAGGTGGGGTTTGATAGACATTTACAGAGTGACAGGATCTGACTGTGAACTTAATTGCTCTTATGGTGCCATCAATTTTTTCTGTCTTTATCGGCTTTTTTTATGCACAGTAAGAATCAAGCCAATATTACATTTTTCTTCTTCTTCTTTTAACTCCATGAACAGAAACTTAATCAAAAATTTGTCATTTTTTTCTCTTGTTCTTATTTTATTTTATTTTATATCATATTATTACTGTTACTAACTGATACTTTTCACACAGTTATGCACACACACAGACACATTTTCAGATATAAATTTTATATTATTCGATCTGTTTCATTTCATTTTCATGTTATAAGATGAAAAAAGGAATAAAAAAGTATAATATTACATTTAAGATTTCATTTCAGCTACAAAAAAAGGAGTGAGTGAGAAAAATATTTGTTTTAAGTGTGTGTATCTTCGATGCTTGTGTATATGAGGAAAATGCTGAAAATACACATGTGAAAATTCATGTGATACACTTGGGCGAAAATAGCATCATATAGCCTCATATACGACAAGAAAAATTTATATTAATAATAGAGGTTTTTTTTTTGTGTGTGTTTGTCAGTGGAATGGGTGTTACATTTCATGGCTTATAGCTTAGTATAAGTGTTGCAATATTTATCATGTCGGTTTTTTTTCTTGCTACTTCTGTGTTGCGTATAGGAATATGATGTATTTTAAGCACATCAGAGACAGATGGAAATTGTTTTACAAGCTTCTGATTTTACATTGAACATGAAATCAGATTTTATGAAATGAAATGAGACATAGATGGAATTTGGTATTGGAAAAGTTTTAGAAGTGATTCAAGGTCGGTTTTAATTTAAAGAAAAGGAATATTTTTGCCATTCATTCGCTCAAAAATTCATGAAAATGTAGTCGTTTCGATGTAGATCGAAAAAGCTCTCGAGATTTATCGATTTTCTAGCGATTCCAATTACCTTTATGAAAATAAGTGAAACATGAAGGACAAGATGCGAATTAACGAAGAAGGAAATTTTTTAAAATTTAAATAAGAAGTTTTTTTTTAAGCCGAAATCGGTTGTTGACCGAGAAATCAAGATTAGTCGCACTTGGCATTTGGTAATTTGGCAATTTTCAAATTTTTCACTTGGCGTTTGGCGCATTTGCCAAATTTGGCTAATATGCTGTTTGTCAAATTCGGTATTTGACGGATATGGCTTTTGGCGATTTAGGCATTTGGAGGGTGAATTTGGCGCGACTACCCCCTAGTTCACATCCTTAGTAAAGCTCATTAAATTTTTGATATAAATCAGAATATTTCCATTGTTATCCAAAAAAAAAACGAAATTTAATACATGCAAGATGGTTAATGTCTTTTTTTATTTATTATAGATTGCATGCAGCAAAAGGGTTCAATGAACTTGCAGCTCGTTTTTCTGAGTTTTTGCCAAAAAATGTTCATACACACACACACACACACACACATTATGTTGTTTATATAAATGAACGAAGTTCAAAAACACAGACCATAGACATAAATTTCTAAATAAATAAAGTACAATTTAAAATATTTTTAGCAACAATGTGTCTTTGTTCTTTCATAGACACAGAAAAAGCCTTAAAATAAATTTTTGTTGTTGTTTCTCGTATTTAAAAAATAAAAAAAAAGTTATTATCATTATTATACAAGGATGTTCCAATAAATTTTTAAATAGGGTTCAATACACATGGGAATGAAATTCAGACAATGAATTTGCTTATCTAAATTAATTAAAATTTTATTTTAAAAGGGTTTCAATGAATTTTGTCATCAAAAATCACACAAAATGAAATAAAATTATCTAAACAAAGATAAATGATGTTGAATTTTTTCATTTATTCAAATTTATATTATTATTTTCATTTTATTCAGCTTCTTACTTATTGCAATGCACAACTTATTGTAGTTTGTAGTACTTTTGACGTCAATTCAATGCAAAAAATATTCAAATCATTTATATAATCACATATTTTCATGAAACTGACCTAAATTTCGTATCATTATTGTACATTTTTTGTGCATCTCTTTATGTGTGTGTACGGAGATGCATCAAGAGAGAGGTAATTTGGTGAATGAATGAAAATAAATGGCGCATGTCAGTAGTAAAATGATAACCAATGTACTTTTCAATATTTTTATGTATTTAACCGTATTTTACTATTTCATATTATTATTAAAAAATGAAAAATATGTGCATTGTAAATAATGATGGTTGTAACGCACACAGATTTTATCACAAATGATTCGGAGAATCACATAATAGAAGGTATTTTTCAATATAATCATGAAAGATTGCCTGTAAGTGGTTAGTGGGAAAATTGCAATTTGTTGAAAACAGGAAAATATAATTTTAAATGGAATTTCAGGAATTTAATACAAGTTTTTTGCTGAAATACAACAGAAGATTAGCTGAACGAACATGAGCATGTTTACCAATTTCATGTTAAATTTCAATGTAGCTCGTCATGATATTTATAATAATTTTCATTCATTAGCCACTTTGAGTCCAGCTACTGCTAATTTGTGGCAGACTGGAATTGGCCACGGGAATTTTTTAAAGGTAAAATTAAAATTTTAATCAAATTTCTACGGATTTTCAGAACGGAATCATATTTATATAAATTTTAGGTAAAAATGGCTTGAATCCAGACTTCACAGAGAAAACAGGAATGTTTGGAATCTCGAAAAGAGACAATGTCATATTTCTGGAGATTACTCACATAGTTCAAAAAAAAAATTCGACGTTGCAAACGCTTAAGCTGAAGAATGCATTGAGAAAGTGTTTGTAGTAACGATGGAGCTGCTGCATTCTACAAATCGCTATCTAGCTTTTGTTCAATCCCACTGTTATCTATTAGACTGGCTAATGGTTCTTTAACAACCCATGAAAAGGTTATACTTGACAGAATGCTATCGATTCACTTCCCTGAGTGCTTAAATAACGTTCAAATGAATGTGCAGCAGTTCCGTTCGGTAAGTATACCGACTAACTTTTCAGAAAGTGTCTGGTTCATCATTGACGAGGATAGAGTTTGCTTGACTTTTAAGTCTTTCGAACCCTATAAGTCGGCAAGTGGTGATGGCATCTTTCCTACACTTATCTAAAAAGGACTGAAATATCTTGTGGGTCCTTTGACTCGGCTATTCAAGGTCAGTCTGATGACAGACAAGGTTCCATCTGCTTGGACTTCTGTTAGAATGGTTTTCTTTCCCAAAAAGTGTAAAGAGGCCTAAAGCAAAGTAGTAGAGAATATTTCAAGCTGAAATTTTGCTGAACTGACTAAGTCGATATTTCATATATTAATTGGCTAAAAATGTCAAAATACACAATTTTGAGTTTATTTGCGATATGTCTTTATTTGATTCACAAAATCTCAATTGCTTGAAAGATCCCACACTGCTCCAGATATTTTAAAGTAGTATTTGCGTCATATTTATGATACTTCACATAAAAATATCGGATTTCCAAATTTCAATACATGACATCAATCAAAATCATCATCCCAAATTTCATCCTATTTTTACATTCAATAAGACGTAACACATATAAATTTATTAATATACTTAATCCTTCTTACACCTCATGTCACTTTTATTTTTGCTGAGTAATTTATTATTAATGACTTGTATACATTCACGTTCATTCACGAAACCCAATTTTTCATTCAATGAAACAATAATACGTGCATATCGTTTTTATTTGTATAACGTAACCACATTAAGGCAACATTGATTGAATGAATATTTTATTTGTTTGAGGAAGAAAAAAATATTATATAATTTTTCATATTATTTTTAAATAACACAGATAATTTAAAGTAAAAATGAGATGGATTCCTTACCTTTCTACGACCGCAACAAAGCATTCTACGATGTCCACTGGCTGTTGATTTTAGTCGTGCAAACTTCCTCCACTGCATTAGTCGACAACTTTAATGTTAAATAATTTTTTGGTTGTCGGCGGTATATGTTCTGTTTTATATATCGCCGATCTCTGTGAAATTTTGTCGTTTATGCCAATATTTGATAATAATAATGTAAATTTCTTATTGATAATCCACATTTGAGATACTTTTTTTATTTCATGGTACACATTTAATAACAATTATTATCCTAATTCAATTCTCATTTTTGCTTATTTTAAATTTTATTTTTTTTTTAAATTGATTTGTCTCTTAAATTCTATTCTTTATTCCAACGAAACAAAAATTTGATTCATTTTTCAAAATAATGGTCATATTCAGGTTTACTGCAAAAAATTGCATATATCAGGAAAAAAAGAGAAAAATTGCGATGCATCGATCGATAGAGAAAATATAAAAATGTCAGAAAAAAATTAGTGCATTTCAATTCACTTGAAAGAACACATTTTTCATAATATGAACAAAAAAAAATGCAATAAACCATCACAGTACGTTGCAATATGCAAGGAAAAACGAAGAACAAAGGTATATCATCGTCACAAATGTTCAGAACAGGTAGCATTAAATAATAATAGTAATAATAAAAATAAAATACTTAAAGAAATAAGTCAAAAACAGAAAAAAACATCCGCTCACTTTATTTAATACTCTATCTGGATTTTATTCCGATATTGTGTACATGTTGCTAGTTTATCAGAAATGCATATCTCTTATCAGTTACTGTCAAACATCAACGACACAAAATACGAACTGGAAATAGAATCGTGGAAAATACGATTTTGATCATACATTAAACATAATAAATTATAAACACGAATAAAACACATACAGCTCATGTGTTTTGTCAAATATACATGAAAAAAAGTAAATTTATTTATCTCTCATTCATTTGATGTATGTGAGCTTGTTTTTTCCCTTAATGTGTGTATGAAAAACAAAAAAAAATAAACGTAAACTCTTAATGGTGTACAAATAAATAGTAGGGGTTTCCATTTGAAGTGCAAATAATTGAATCGAACATTTTACCTTTCGAACAGAGCTAGGAAATAACGAGGTACATAATGAAATCACAAGATTTCTAAAACAAAACATTTATTGTAGAAATTTATTTGATAAAAATCGTTTCTTTACAATTTCAGTTTTTAGACAACAAATCACTACAAAAAATAGCCCGGTAAAAATAGTCTATTATTTTTTAATAAAAAAAGATGCGTTCGCTAAGCATTATCATATGATTTCAATCTTAACTTGAATGAGACGAAAATTCATAATCGATAAAATGGTTTTTTAGCAAGAAGTCTTTGGACCTTAATTTTTGAATTTTCACACAAAGGTGAAGGTTGTAGCGAGACATCTTACCTGAACCCAGTGGAAAATTAAAGGAAATGTAATACATCAGGAAAGCAACTGATCATAACGAATCCAAACGTTCTTAAAAACACTTCGCCAAACACACTTTTTAATCCAAGTCTATGAACCAGGACAAGGTCAATATTTTCTACTCCAATGAAAATTAAATATAAAAAAATATCGTATTGGACGAAATGAAACGAAAATTTAGAGATTTTGTGGACTAGGAGCCAAAACGTAGAAACTTCTACGAACCAGAACACTGGCATCTCATCTTGGATGGATATTACCTATGTTTTGGATAATATTATTGTTGTGAATTTACCAATGAAAAGAAAAATTAAAGTAAACTACAGGACGTAAAGATGCCTAGCTTGTGATTGCTACACGATCAAAACGATCAATCAGGTATCAAAACCATGAAATTTTTTTTTGATTTTTTATTGCTCGATATCTGAACTTGAAAGGGCGATATCCGAAAAAAGTCGAAATGGTAACAATTCAAAGGGAAGAGTCCTACCCTAATCTGACTAGACTTATTATTTAGTCCAAAAAAGGCATAAAAAAGATAAAAAAAAATTGCAGTTGAACTGATTTGATGTCAATATTTCGTCGAGTTTTGAACCATCAAAATTATTCACTTTTTTCATAATCAGTCAATTCCTAAAACATATATTTAAACAAAATTGATATTATTGTAACTACCCCTAATAATCATGGAAACACTTTATTTATACTCACAACAAAAAAAGGATATCAAGCAAATGTAAAATCAAATTCGTTCCACATACACATAAAACACACACACACTCTCTCTCATAGTCGGTTTTATACTCCACTCGTATTTTCATATGTAGAACGAAATTTAAATCGATCGATATTCTTCCATAGGCACAGTCATACATACAGTTTATATGCATATACGTTCGTTCTTCTCTAATGTTTAGGGAAGAAGAAAATTCCTGAGGATTTTCACACACATTTATTTAATTCTTAATGAACCATTAAAATTATGAAACATTCAATTCAACAAAATGATTAATTTTTTTATCACAATTTATTTTAATTTTAATTATTTATTTAATTTGATGCGTATTTTTTGTCATTTTATTCTCGTATACACACTTTCCATTAAATATTAATGACCACCATTTTGAAAAATGAACAATAAACTATAAACGGAAGGCAGGTTGTATGAAAAATTAACGTAAATGTGTGTACGAATTATGTGCACAGTGAAAAAATAACACTTACATTTTTTTTTTGTTTAAATTTTAATTAAGATTAATTAAAGCTCACACTTTTATTTTATTTTTTCGTTTATTTTCAATTAGCATAGTATTAATTTAAATTTAATGAAAGAATTTTGCTAGTGAATTTCATTCAGATTTTTTGACAATAAAAAGGATTTTCTCGCATTTCAATTTTTTTTTTTGAATCAAAATCTTTGATTGATTGTTTAACAATAAAAATTTATTTATTTTTCGGTTTTCACTTAAAGCAGCACTGTAATTATTATTTTTGTTTTAAATACACGAATTAATTTTTTTTTATTTTAATCATAATGCTTTTAATTTAATTTTTTATTATATATTTTCAATTAAAGTGATGAAAGTTGTGTACATATATGTGTGAAATTTAATGTAGTATATACGAGAAAATCAAAAAAGTAGTTCATTTTTTCACTAGTGTCTCGATAAAACTAAATCCGGTTTATGCATTTTCCATCGGAATCGATATACGTGAAAAAAATGTTAAATGTGTGTACGATGTTTATCGTGGTGTTACCATGCCGAGGGTGTGTATGAGTGATAATGGAGATTGACAGAAGGGAAACATGCGCAATAAATGGGTGAAGGGTGTCCAATGCGATGTGATTGCGACTCTGGTAAAATTGAAAGGATTGTGTGGGATATAAAATTGAGTCGTTATTTTGTTTTTTGAACAAATTATGATGCAAAAGTGTTGCTCTCAGGTTTGTGGCCTGATTAGGGTCCGACTGCTCTCGAATGACAGTATTAAAGCTAAGTTGCACCTTCGGCTTGGCATTTACAATGAAAACTACGGTGAAAATAGAATGAACACAATAGAACCCTTTGGGACAACGGTGGGGCTTTGTAGACCTTACCCTTCAAGAAATAAGTAAATTTGTTTCTAGATAAAAATTTTAATGACGAAAAATATCCCAATGACAATTCCAATGATACCAAAAAGCGCTGATGCAACGACTTTATGACTAACCTCGTGGATATTTTTTATATCATTTGACCATGTTTCAGCATCAATATATTTCAAGCAATCACCTAAAAAGTATGGATTTTTCGTATTAATTGTGATATTATTTTCTTCTGCAGAATCACTCCAAAAAATTTCGTTTTTGATATTCGGTTCATTTTCATTTAAACCTGTATCGTTCAACATCTTCTCAAATAGTTCATCAACATTATCTACCTGTTCTGAACCCATCATCAATAGTATTCGATCATGAATTGAATCATTAACTTGAGCACATCCCCAAATAAGTAAATATTTGTTGGTGACATCATCAAAAACAATTTCATAATAGTACGGAGATCGTTTGTTCAAATCTTTGCACTGTTTTAGAGCTGTTCCATAAAAAGCTTCAGGTTCTGCAGCGTTATTTTCGAATTTGAATGTTCGACCAAAGATTATATTATTGTATGTTAGTGTTATCTTAATATGATTTGTTTTTGGGTGCCGTAGACAGGCAAAACTAGCTGAAATCAATCTTATTTGGTGATTTTTTGTACTCAAATTGAACGATAAAAACGAAATTTGTTTATATTCTTTTGATGCTGGCAAAAGTGCATAAGTCATTGATGATAATATCGAAAGTTTATGTCCATGTGTTCGACACACATCCGGTGTAACACGTTTAAGACCGGTTAAACTCAGTTTGGGACATTTCCCTGAGGCCAACTCCGTTGATACGTGGCAAAATATTGAAATTAATGTTAAAATATTGAGTGGAAAGGCTTAAAATTTTTTTTCAACTTCATAATTTGCTTTTAATGTTATCAGTTCAAAGTCTTGAGGTGAAATAATATCAAAAAAAATAAACTTGCGTTAATTACGTTAACTTTTTAACTATTGCTACAAATGAAGCAATAGTGTAAGTGATTTATGTATTTATCAATTATGTATTTCATAAGTAAAACTTTTTGGGAAAGAAAAAACGATTTTGTTTGAAATCTATATCTATTAAAAATCAAAATAACTAGGAAAGAAGGTAAAAGTTTGACAGGTTCTGTTTACGTACAAACTTTGTGAAGTTTCTGGATGCTTATCAAAACAAAATTAATTGTCAAATTTTTCTTGTTTACGAGCTAACTGGGCATGCAAGTGAAATCTCTTTTAACGTACATAATTTTTGAAGTTTCCATATATGTATCTATGCAAAATGAACTGTCAAATTTTATCTGCGTACCCAGTAAAAGGTTTTAAACAGATTAAATTTGACAGCTCATTTGCATAGATACATAAACGGGAATGTCAAACTTTTAATTGCGGGCTAAATCCATAGAACATTCATTTTGACGTTTAAAAATTTCACATAAAAAAAATTATGTTTCCGTATGTGTTTCTATAGAAAATGAACGTCAAATAAAATGTCAAGTTCTAAATGCTCTGAACTTTGCTAGTTACCCATCTGCTTATTGATGATATTTGACAGCTATGAATTGTCAAAAAAAAATTCCCGTTTCTTAACAAATTACCGATTTGAGTTGTTCAGTTACCAAAAAAAAGCTGTGAATTCGTAGATTTTAATGGCTCAAAAATTATTTTTGTACAGCCATTTATCGAAAAGTAAGAGCAATTTGAAGTTATATTAAAATATTCGTAAGAATTTCCTAAATTTGATGTCAAAGTAAAAAAAAATTGAAGCTATAAGAGTTATACGTCTAAACCACGTGGTTTAAAATCGCGCCACTTCATTTTCATATACGGATACACATTTTAGTCCGGAGGCATCAAAATTAGGGTGTAAAATCAACTAACCGCAATAACGTAGAAGTATTTTTCTAAAATTTCCAATTAAACTTATGAAAGTTCCAATAATTTCAATATTTTTTAAAATTTATTCAATATTTTCCATATTATACGAAAAATTCATAATAATATCAAAAAAATTTGTTGAATTTCGTCAAAAAAATCTCCTTATCAATCAAATTACATGAGAAGCTCGTTCCACTTTCTCCAAAAACGTACCCTCAAAAACCGATCGATAACATTGCAAATCTCTGTTTACATTTTCATAATCGCTTGAATTTTCTACTCAATTTGCAATAAATTACCTTTTAAATAATTAATTTTAATAATTTAACTATCAAATTGTCATATTTTAACAGTGTGATAATCAAAATAAGTGTAGATTAGTGTAAATTTAAAGGAAAAAAAAGATTGCTGCGCATGATTTGACACCTTTTAAAATAAATATATACAACAAATGAAAAAGGAAGACTCTTAAATTATTTTGTAGAGAAATGAATTGAATTGTAGAGCATATAGAGATGTGTGACAATGGAAGTTACCTTAGCAACAATAACCTAACAATAAAATAATAATACAAATTATATGTAATATAAAAAATATTAGTCATGAAGCCAGTGTTCAGTTTGAAATTTAAGACAATTGCAGCAATAGTTTTGTTTTATTTAATTATTACGTGGTAGATCTCTTGGCAAAAACAAAAAGGATTCCATTTCATCGATTATGGTTTTAATTTAAATATGGTTTCACGATTTTTCATTTGAATTGTCAAAGGAAATTCACGTTTCATGGTATAAAATCATGAAATACAAAAGCAGAGCAAATTGTAGGCTTTGAATTTTCCATCAAATGATGTCCTGTCAAATTACATCAAAAATTTCATCGGATATTTCAAATATAAACAAAACTCAAGGTAAGTGTCCTTTTAACGTCCAATTGTTTTATTTCCCTTCACAATTAAAAGTGGTTCAGGTTCAGTAATCGCGAATAGAAATCGTTGCCAGGACACGCCAGATGACGATTAACTGACCAGGTGTATTCTGTTTTCAAAGGCATGCTTGAGTGATTTTACATTTAAATGTATAAAAAGTTCATTTAAGGGTATTGTACCTTAAATTCAGCTCAAATTTAACGGATTTCGACAATTAATGAGCCTTGGAAATTTATTTCATGATTGAATTTCGATGAATTTATACAGGATTTCTAAAGAAAGTTAAATTTCATTCAAAGTTCATGTAAAAATCGGTTCAATATGGAAAATTTCTATTCAACCCTTAACCATATACAATAATTTAAGGTACGAACGACTGTCAGTTAGTTGTTTATTTTTCATGAATATAATTTCGTTCCACAATATTTACTTCCCACTCAAATTTATTTAATTTTTTTTTAAACACAGAAATGAGAAAAGGATATCTCCGCTCTACTTAATTGTGAGAGTCATATTTTACATGGGCCCATTTTCAGGAGATTTTAGGTCGTAGTTCGATTCATGCTTTGACCATGAAATTGTACAAGTTCAAATTTTTCGACCGCTCAATTTGAGTTAAAGGCTAGATAAAGGTGCCAACTACTTGGGATGGCAGGATAAAAGCTAAGTCCCTCGGATGATGATAACGGGTATGCACAATGGGCCCGACTGATGGCCCGAGTGCAGGCTTTATAGGCGCCTTACAAATCTGATCTGATCTAAAGGTCGTGGCGTCCACTCGGAATAACAGAAAGCTCAGAACCTCTGACGATGAACGAGTATGCACAATGAACCCGACTGATATCTTGAGTGCAAGCTTTGAAAAAGTCCCTCAAAAAACTTGAATCTTTCCAATTGGCAGGTTCCATTCAAAGAGAAGTCAAGATCAACTCAGATATCATCACGGTCTCAACAAGTCCTATTGTCGTCACCTCGATATAAAGCGTGAGCTTCATTCTTCAAAAAAAATTGATGTAAACATTTTCATAGTGATCTAATTTTTTTTTCTTGTCACCCTCTTCACCACCACAGTCCATTTACCAGCTAATTGTATATTTAAATTTCAATAAAATTTGTGTAAAACATGTTGCATAACTAAACCGATATACACACATCAATAAAATAATGTTGCTTGTAAGGGTTTTGTCCTCATTTCCTGCATTTAGTTTATCACGTGAAGTCTTAACAGTAAAAGCTGTTCATATTTTTCTCCTCATTTCATCGCATTTTAAAATTATCAACATCATCATAATTATTTTCATTGAAATTTAAAACCCACCTACAACAAAAACAAATATAACCAGATCCTTATTTTACGTTATTTTCAGTGTAAGTCGTCAGATGCGTTTTTTTTTTTTATTTTCATGTAGAGCCAACACTCACGGTTTTTATTATTATTTTTAATATCATATTTCATTCCACGTTTATTTGATCAATAAAATAATCAAACGTTTGGAAATATGGAAAAAAGTTCATTTGAGTAATTTTACCTTTTATTCATAAATAATTTTGATTTGGCGTCGCTGCATTGTTTGTTCGTGTTACAAGTGAAGTTAAAAATTTAAATCAAAATTAAATTATACATTTAAGAAATATGAAAAAATTTAAATTGAAGTGAAATTTGAATAAGTGCATGCTTAAAGGTGAAAACTATAAGAAGAAAAGACTGAATGTGTAAAGAAATTAAGATAATCTGAAAAAAATAATGAAGGAAAATGTTTAAAAGGAGGATAAAATTACATGAAGAATTTGATAGATTACAATTAAAGAAGACATACATTAAAGTGAAATTTTAAAGTAAGTTTTTGTGATTAAATCAGAGTTACATTCACGATCGATTTTAAAAGATATTCGCTTAAAATTGAATTCTGTGGGCTTCCTGTAAGTTTGAATCTAAGCATCTCTATTGCAATGTGTTTTACGAGCACTGTCAACATTTAAAGTCACGAAAAATCGAATTTCTTGAATTTTAGAGATTTGTAGAATAGATTTTTTTGCCTTTTGTCTTAAAATTTATTGTTAAAAATTTGCCAATTCTCGATTCCAATTTAAAAAATTAATAAAAAAGGAAGCTCATCCCTATATGGCTTATATGTGTTTTAATTTAAGGAGAAATCGATGAAGTGAATTAGTCAAGCTTGGACCAAAGTACTATTGGGTACTTCACGTCATTAAGGATTTCGAGAAATATTTCTAACATTGTAAAATTTTCTCCGTTAAAAAAATTTACGGTTTTTTACATGAATCTTACGCTGTCAAAAACACATTTTGAGCTCGAGATTCAAATTTTTGCTTTAAGTCCACTTTAAGCCCCTCCATTGCCCCGTTAAGTTCGAACTCCTTCAATCGAATTAATCTTGAACAATTTCAATGGTATGCAAACCCCTCCAAAGAATGGTAATCTGATCCCTGTCCCAGTTGCTCATCGAAGAAGAACCAAATGGATTAAAATGAATCGTATTAGAATCAAAGTTCAAGAACTGCTGAAGTACAACATAGATGAAGATACATTGATTCGCCAGTTTGCAATTGTGGTGACCCATATCGAACTCTTGATCATATCATCAAAGACTGATCTTTAAGAAAATTCGACAGACATCCTTTGACTCCGGAAGCTGTCGGTTTGGTGTATTTTGAAACAGCTTCCCTTTAACCTCAAGTTTCATTCCTTGAATCAAATTGACAGTTAAATATTCTAGATTTTTCTCATAATTGTTAATGTAAATGCCAGATTGAATCTCAAAATCTGTCACTTAAATATCCAATAATGGCGTAGTTCTTTCACCTCAATTTTCAATTGAACAGACAAGTTTATTGCAAAACAAGTGATTTGAACAATTAAATGATGAACGTATTTGTTGAAGTATGATTTTCTTTACTTGTTTTCACATGAACAAATAATTTACAACCCAAAACATTGAAAGAAAAATCAAAGCAAAACGAGACATTTAAATGTTTATATTTTCAATATATAAAATTTCAATATTTTCATGAAGAAACTCAAAATAATGCCGGTAAATTATAAAAATATCGTTCTATGTTACCAAGCAATCCAAAGGATTACACGGGCCCCTAATTTTATTGTATTATCATTATTATTAAATTGAATCCGTGTCATGGCAACGCGTTTACCTTTTAATATTTATTTTGTCCTTCACCTGAACAATGGGTGCACACTGAGTGCCTGGCTCATATTTTGTTCTTACTTTTTATTAAAAAATTTTCTACATAATAATAAAATAAAATAATAACTAATCAAACGATGTCTCCCTCACAATTTTTTTCTTTCAGAGTTCGACAACCAACTTGATTGATGTGGAAAAAAGGAAAAACCACCAAATAAATGAACGTTTGCATGCGATATTATTAAAATTTAAATTAAAATTAAAAAAAATATGTGTCTTATTAAAATTATGTGTAATAATTAGTGTATTTTAAAATTCCTGGATAGAATTTAATGTATTTTTGCATAAATGTATTTTTTTTAATACATATAAATTCATTTAAAAGAGCCTGAAAATAATTATTCCTATTAAAGTTAATAATAATTAAGTGTATATCTTATGCATGGTATTTAAACATATTCATGATTCAAAATAAAATTACAACAAAAATTGCGACAAAGGTCCAAATGGCAACACGTCTAGCAACACAAAGGACGAATTTTGTGACAGTCACTCCGGTGTCTGCTACCCCGGCAACTTCTGTTGTTGAAACTGTGACGCAAAATAATAATAATGGCATATCAGCTGTTCAACAACAGCAGAACCAGCAACATCAACAACAACTTAATCACCATCACCACCAGCAGCAACAAAACACAACAACGACCTTGATTCCAGCTGTTAGTGTATCAAGTAGTGAAACTGGCATTTCTGAAACAATAATTAGTAGTCCTAGCAGTGCTGGGGCAACAGTTACCACGAAAACGGATGATGGTAGTGTTACAAATGCCCTTACATTACAACAAGTGATACGACAAGTGTGTACTAAGGTGAGTGTGGGTTTAAATTTATTATATTGTTTTAATATTCTCTTTGAAATTAATCAAATTTAGAAAAAAGTCCTGCTCCAGGCTGGAAACGATGGTCAAATATCCGTGATCGATGTTGTTCCTATTGAAAATGCAGACTCAAATGATGCCACTCCAATCACTGTTTCACTTGCAACCGATCAATCTGAATCGTCACAGCAAGTGACAGCTCAAGTTGCAGTTGTCCAAGCAGATAGCCCAACTGACACTGGACCGCACTATATTACAGTGACTGGTAAGTTTCAACAAAAATTCAACTTCTCCTTTTGAATTGTAATGCATGCTGTTAAAACTGTTAAAAAAAATTTTCATTTTTATGTTTAAACATTTTATTTTTTTTACTTTTCATGTACTAACCACCTCCACTAACACAATCCAATTTCATTCAAAATTTAACTAACATTCAAAATTTTATAACAAATACATTTAAAATGTATTTAAAAATAAAACAGCAGAAGGCGCTGTCCGTTCATATGCTCCGTTAACTAATGTTGGTGAGTTTCAGTTTGATTTTGAGTTTGAATTTTTTCTGTGCACATTTAAATTATTTTTGTTTTTTTTTTGTTGGTATAATTTAAATTAAAACTAGAAAGCAATCAAAACTTTCTAAATTAGATTTTTATTAAATGTAACATTAAAGAAATTTTTTTTAGATTTTAATTTTCATTGCAATGAGACTTTCCTTCGAAATTTCACCACCCTTGTTATATACGTGTAATCATAATAATTGATGTCTTATCGCATTTAGCAGCTACTTGATTTGATTTTACTTACTTATATTTTATTTGATGTACTCAACTCATTAAAATGATACCAGTAGATTATTTTTATTATTTTTTTTCAACTATCATCATTTTATTTATCATTATAATTATTTGTAAGATAAATTATTGAAGTGGAAAAATTACACGTGTTTATTTGTATAGGAGTGAATCCACCCCTTTTTTATAATCACCAGTAATTCCCTATTAATAAGTACGTTTTAAAGGTAAAATGTAATAATTTCAAAAGTTTCTTTTTTTTTGTTGTTATAATTCAGCGTGTGATCACTGATCACACCGTATATAATTTAGTAACAAACTCCCTCTTTATCACATTTCAATTCTTTTGATAGATAATATAACTTTAAAATTGATACATGATGAAATACAGATGAATCCTTATTATAATTATTATTTGTGATATTCATGATGTTTGATGTAAACACTGATTTAATTTTTTTTTCTAGTATGAAATTTATAAACAAATATGAATTGAGTATTAAATGCGCTTTGAATGGTGATTTGGCAGTGGTGAAGTTTCTCTGTCATAGTGTGGGTAAAATTAATTAGTCATAACTTTTCATAGAATTTAAAGAATATTTTTTATTAAATTAACACAAAAATTGGCAATAAAAAATACAGTATGCTATCTGGGAGAAACGTCAAAGTTATCTTACTCTTTTTTCTGAAACGGGTAAATGAACGGACTCATTTGTCCGAGATCAGCATTTTTTAATGAAAGATTTGAACTAATAAAGATCCTGTGTTTTCTTGGAGTCATAAACCTCACAATATGAATCACGCATAATGATGATGAATATGAATAGTTTAAGTGACAGACGTGGAATTGCTGATTTTTTGTTTATTTGTAAATTATATGTTGAAGAAATCAATTTGCCTGTATTAAGTCAACAATCCTGATCCTTACAACACCAAGCATCATCAAAGATTTAAAATAATTTTTCACCCGACTAATTATGGTAAAAGTGAACCAGTTACAACAATGTTAGTACTGGCTAATGAAAATGAGCGGCTATTTCCGAAAAAATGCAGCACCAAACTAACTTCTGTTGAAAATGATTAATTAATTGTTTTAATTGAAGCACCTAATTGTAATTTAAGCTGAAACACTATTTTTAAACAGAAATGAACTAAACTAACGTTTAACATAACGAAAATTATCGTAAATCTCAGGATCTGAATAGCACATTATTATTTTAACCAAACTCTAATCTGTAACGAGTTAGAATAAATTTACTGCTGGATCATAAGACATGTAGGTTTTTGAATAACTCTTCAGACATTAAAATATGAATGTTGATATCAAAAACTCAAGTTTTCCCTTCATAGCGAAAGCCTTAGATGCTACCATTACGAACAAACCAAAGCAAAAACATTCCTAAACAGTCTTCAATTATTTCAAAATCTGATTGATCCTTAACACAATTAATTGACAATTCAAAGCAATTGATTTTAAATGGCCTTGACATAGATCAAGGAGAGGAGTCTCAATCACTAAGATGTTAATATTTTTCTTACTCATATCAATGCACTTAAATTTTAATTCAATTTACTTTTTCTCATTGTAATCGAAATCTGAGATACAAAAGAGATTTTTTTTCTAATATGACGAGGAGATAATACCGCACGTGCAAACAGGTATGAATAATAAAGTAAGATTAAAATGCAACAAATACCTAAGTGAATATGTTTTATTTTTTTATTATTTCATTCTTTTTTTTTCTGAATAACAACAATGAAGGTGCATTTCAAATAAGAGAGGGAGATATCGATGAAGATAAAAGATACTATGAACAAGATCAAGTATGTTAAAAGTGGGAAAACAAATTAAATTTGATGTTTGATTTCATTTAAAATGATACTTGAACTTTTATGGTTTTTTATGGCCAGGAAATGGAACAAGTAATAGATTTTCTTTAGTTCTATGGCTTGATTCTCAAAAGTGATTCACTGCATTTGTCCATACCTGAAGAACTGCATTACATGGGTCTTCTGTTTTTTTCTAATGCCCTCACTTTCATATTGGCATCCTGATCAGTTGCCACCTTTATATAGCCTACTTAAATTGAGTAGCCGGAAAAAAGACATATTAAAATTAATGGACTCAGAGTTTAAAAAATTAAACTGAAATCTCCTGTTGAATAAAATCTGATCCATATTAAATCAAAACAAATTTCAGTTGAACAATGTTTTCACAATTCAACGTAGAGATAACGATAAAATAAGGGTGCAGATAATTATTGTGTAGTATTTTGATGAAAAGAGAGAAAAAAAAATCATCTAATAATGTCTATAATCTAATCAAATTGACATCAACAATAAGGTATCAAAATAATTAGGTACTGAATCAGAAAAAAAAAACATCATTTAATTATGAGTTTGTTATTTATTTATTCTTTGGGATGAATGAAAAACAATTTTTGCCATAATAAGCAGTATTTTGTCGATTCTGGGAAATTGTATCAATTTTCTAGCATATAACATGAAAATAGGCTGAAAAAAATTGCAGACTAAAGTTTTCAACGACCTTACTGATGTCATTGATAGCTTAACCAGCAAAATCCATTGAACAGAATTTCCATTAACGTTTAATTTGACGTTTATTTTGTATAGAAACACAAACGGAAACTTCAAAATTTTGAATAAGACATTTTCAAACGTCAAAATGAATCCTATTCTATGGACTTAGCCCGTCAAGTTGTTTTCAGCCTTTCTAAATTATCCCTGAATCACGCTTCCCCGAAAATAATGAAAATAACTTAAGAATAAACTGTTCGTTTAAAACCAACACTTTAGAAATTAAATCAGATCACATCAAATTCAACCTTCCATTTAATAATTTTCAGTTGAATGCTTCAACTGATAAAATCATGTGATATGTATCCCTTCTTCGTACATAATTGAAATTGGCAAGCGTTTTATTTCAAATTTCATTACTTCAACAACAATCATAATAATAATAACAATACCGAGAAAAAAATACATATAAATATAATAAATAAACTCTAGTTTAGATGAAAACATAGAAATTTTCGAATCAGATTATTTTTCACATAGATATAAAATTGAATTCAAATTATTCTTTTTTTGAAGACTGAAAACATATAAAATATATTTACTTATCAATAATAAATTTGATGCAAGCTTTAAGGATACACAATGAAGCTATTTTGAACCTTATTATCGATGTAAATATAGATCAAAATTTTTTGTTTGTTGTTGTTGTGATTGGAAAATAAAAACTTTTAAATAAGAGTTTTTATTTGTATAAACATTTCAAAGGAAAACGAACAAGATGTTGTGTTTCCCATTCCATTGAATTGATCAAATCCTCGAGATAAGAATTTTCACTTGTTATAGTTTATATAAAATGATTGTGGTATTTTACTTTTAATCGATTGTTTGATCTCTTTGATACGATTTTTAACATTAATGGAATTCAAATAACAATTTTATGATAAAAATTTTAAACGGAGCTCTTAAGTTACTCTGTCAGATAAAATGCTGCTGAAGTAATGGCCAGTCATAGCCACGTGACGAATGAATTTGATTCCATCTCCTGTCTCCATCTCATGAAAAATACTATTAAATTCTCTCATCATGTTGGACATTGGTGTGAAATGTGCATAGTTTGTCCTGTGATTTTAACGTACTTAAAATTTAGCTGACTTAAGAGTACGGGAGTATCGATCCGACCAGTCAGTAAATCAAACACAAAAAGGGTTAAAGCATGATTTCTTCTCACTTCCAAGGATCGAACATCAATAAGTTGTCGTAATTCAGATGATGGAGGTAAAGATGAGTTTCAACCAAGACTAGAGACCGCAAAATGAACAAATTTGTTTTGGACGTGCTCCAGTGTGCCAATAAAAGTCTTTTGATATGGCGACCAAAATTGCAGATACTGTCAAGAGAGTCCACAAACTAAGCTTAGTAGCTTACATCTCTTTGCAATTCCTCAATTTATATCGAGCTGACCACAATAGGACTCATTATTCTCGAAACCGAGGTAGTGTCCTTGTAAAACTTAACCCAACTTAAGTCAAACAGTACAACCTCGCATTAGAATGACGTTAGCTAGCCTTCATCTAGCTTCAATCTGACCACGCTTTTAGATTTTCTAAAGCTATATCAATGCTGGGCTTTATCTTACGTCAAGCCTATGATTTCCTGACCCAAGAGTCCAGTGAACTCTCTTTTATGCTTTCGTTCGCTCAGTTCTCGAGTATTGTAGTGTGGTTTGGTCGCCTCATTATCAGCAATATAACACTGGAATTGAGAAAATCCAGAAAATGTTTTTAAAATCCATCGTTTGCGATCACAACAATCTAAACTATCAGCAAATGTGTCAAACCTTCAATGTGGAATCTTTTGAAAGTCGTTTCTTATGCTCTCATTATCAGAGGTTCTTAGCTTTAATCTTTTCATCACAAGTAGATTCCACGTTTATCTAGCCTTTAACTCAAATTGAGTAGCCGGAAAGAGGAACATTTGAGATTGAAAAGTTTCATGGCCTAAGGAAAAAACGAATTGCCAACCTTAAGATTGAGAGTCCAAAACGCTAACCACTACACCATACAATCCCTAAAATAAGCGAATCGTTTCAAAAATGTTCATCATAAATCAAATTAAAACAAAATAATTTCAAACTTCACTAATTAAAGATACAATTTACTCACAACTTATATCTGTACAGCTTTAAACAATAAATTTACTCATCACTTACCCGCCATTATTCGTTTTTTTTTTTGAAGTACTTGTAAAATAAGCATCAAAATACGCACTACATTCATAAGAGCCAATCAAATCGTTATTACTTGTCTACAGCTCGTTGAAATCTTTACATTTACTCGCGTACTTTGAAGCGCATTCATACACAGTGTGAAAAGTAGAGAAATAAGATGAAAAGTTATGAAAAACGATATCCTTGTTCCATTCTATCCAATACACAGATGTATGAGAATATGTGAACACAGTAAAAGAGAAGAGACATCATCATATCAACATGATCTCATAAATCATAAATATTAGAGGCGTGGTCCAAAGCAATTATTATTATTATTTTTTATGAAAAAGACAGGGATTGCTACCTTACGCGTGTTTGTGTGTGTGTATGTGTGTACGCGTTAAACTTGGTTTTATTTTTCATCTCGTTTCATCGTTCACTTTCTTGTTACTTTGTTTTTTTTTTTTTTTTTTTTTTTTGTATAGTATTGAAATATGATACAGAATCACAAAATTATTACTGTGAGGTGAAAATATTTAGGGTAAATTTTTTTTTTCACATTAAATATATGTGTTTATATTATTGTCCTTTTCACACGTATTTCATGTTAACGTTAAAAAAAATAATATTTGAAATCATAATGTGAGATATTAGAAATATTTAGGTAATGTGGTGGTCCATATCAACTTACAACTCACATATACACAAAGTATTCCACCCACCTGACGCATCATTTCTATTAGTTTTATACTTTTTTTTGCCCTGTTAAATGAAACTTTGTAATACATACATGGCTATAGACAAGAATAGACACTAGACACATATTACTAAGATAATTTTTGATATCCGATTCAGTTGAATTTATAACGTCGCGCCGCCCGTTGCTAAGCACAAGTTAAAGAAAATAAGAAGAGATTTCACTTTTCATTGCCACTTGCATACACTTCAAGTCAATTTTTTTTTTCAAACTTTATACCCAAAAGCTACTGAAGAAAAGAAACACTTCAAATCACCTTGAGCAACAGTGAAAGTTGATTCCTGGAGTAAACTAACAACGAAAAGATCAATTTACATTTGAGATTTTTTTTTTTTGAAATTTCTTTGTCTCGGTTTCTATGAAAATTCATTGATGATTATAATTGTGAAAATATTTTAAAATAAATTTAATTTGTGATTCAAAGGAAAAAAATTATAAAAGTTATTGAATTTTATAACAATAAGTTTAAAAGGAAATTTCTATTTCAAAGAAAAAAATTAAATTAAATAAAAATTAATACAAATGAATATGATGTACAGAAGGACAAATAATCACAGTAGTAATATGTCGTATTGTGGTGGTAATTATTAACTTGATACAATTATACTTACTTTGTTAGAATTTTAATTGATGTGAAATTTAAAAAGAAATACAAAACTTATTCAGTGATTTTAGTTACTTCTATTGATAAAAAAGCTTTAAAAATCAAAAAAATTTAAATTGAAAATTTGTCTTCGAAATTTCGTTTTTCAGTTTGCGTCGGAACAGTTTTTTCGTAATACTTTAAAATAACCTGGTTTGGTTGTTATTTAAAATACCAGAAGATTGCTTTAGCTGGAGTAAAAAAAATACAATGAAATTTCGAATGAAATAGAAATGGAAAAGACATTTGTGAAATAGGTCGAAATCACACTTTTAAAGCTTTTGAAACACCGAACCTGAACAAATCTTCTTGATTCACAATTCTCCTCGTTGATGTATGTAAAAAAAACTCCATCGCGATTCATGTGATTAATTTCTGGACAATTTAGCTCCAGAAACCTAAAGTGATATAAAATTTCCATTAATATCAACCCTCTAGTTCAGAGATAAATTTTTACCTTTACTTTCAGCGACGTGGTCTGACCTGATCAGGCCCCTAAATATTTTGAGTAAAAAAATCATATTTTTGTAAGTTTTAGGCAAAAGTCATCTGAAGCAAAGTTGTAGAGAACATTTCAAGCTGTAACTTTGCTGAAGTGACCTAGTCGATATTTCATTAATTTAGAGCCCAAAAATGGCAAAATTCGAAATATTCTAGGAAATTCAATGATTTTTGAATTTTATCTCCATTTTAGGCTCTGGAGCCGATATCTTAAATAAAAGATTTTAAATTAGATCAGTTAAAGCCACTATGGAGAAAAACTTGATGATTCTGATTACTTAATTACTCACTTACTTTACGCCTTGTCCTTCCTCAGGGAGTCAGACTGTCCTCATGTTGAGCAAAGGCGATCTACAAAATGTCTCCATCTACAACGTCGGATTGCAATTTGTTTCAGTTCCCCTAGGTTGTTAAATTCTGCCTCATTTGTCTCTCTGACAGAGTTGGCATCAGAGAGGTTGAGCGTCGCCAGGTGTTTCTTAATCGACCTCTTCTACGGCTACCTTGTGGGCTTTATTCAAGGGTGGGAAACTTCTGAAGGGTCTTTTCGTAAGGTGTGTCCAATATAACCAAATTTTCTTCTACGTATCACCATATTTATTTTTTGCATCTCAGCTTTTCTCAGCAGTTACTCATTCGAAATTCTATTCGTTAGAAAAATTACTTAAAATACACGATGAAGGGTTACGAACGGTAGAAAGTTCCACGACCCTGTTTGACTAAACTCAACATATCTCAAATCTAAAGATGAAGAATGTTGGCTTGAAATGAAAAATTTTCATTGCTTCTGAGCCTTGAAGCTTAAAAATTGTCGAAAAAGCTTTTTAAAAAAATAGAAACGGGTTACGAACGGTAGACTGTTGCACGACCCTACACATTTTTTCGATATTTTCCAAACTTTTTCGAAATTTAAACTTTTTTCATTTTCCATCAGAATAAAATTTCAAAATTTGTCTCTTGACAATTCATTTCGAGTTCAAATCTGATACGAAGATTCGTCAGTTTACTTTAAAAACGTTTATTCAAAGCCTTTGATCAGGTTGTTCAGGTTTACTTATCTTACAGTTCGCAAATATGACACATTTTTTCTTATTTCATTTAACAATCATTTGATGCAGCAAACCTTTTTCTTATGATAATTTGAGTATGAATATGATAAATTATAGAACATTTCACAGCCAGCACTTAAGAAATTTTTGTTTTAAGTTTTATTACAAATTCTAAATTTTTGCGTGTGACGTTTGAATTTGATAATTTATTAAATATATTTTTTTTGTTTATTTCACACATTTAATTTTTGAAAAAAGCTTTGAAAATTTAATGAAAATTGATGAAATTTCATGAAATTTTCTTTTCAGTTTCATCACCACAAGATAACGTCGGTAGTCAAGGAACATATCATTTACAATATGTTGATCCAGAGATTTATACTTCAGGACAAGGACAAGCGCAAATGTAATGAAATTCAATATTTCATATTTAAACATAATTTTTGATTTAAAATGTCTTCATTTTCAGGGCGTATCCCGTTTATGTTAGTGATTATTCGTCATCTGGTCAACAATATTACACAACAACCGGTAATACAGGTAATTATTCGAATAATATTGGTTCAAATGGGACATCGGGCAGTCAGTATATTGTTCCTGCAGATGAAAATTTGCTCACATCTAGTTCACGTGACTCACCTCAAACTATCACGTCAGACGTTCATTCGTACAACATTCAATCGTCAAATAATAACTCACATAATAATCAACATCACCAACATAACACAAGTACAAGTGAGACTGAATCACCACCGAATTTATCACATGCAACACGAGTTGCACCCGCAACTGTCACATGGTTAGTTGAGAATTACGAGACAGCTGAAGGTGTCAGTTTACCAAGATCCACTTTATACAATCACTACATGAGGCATTGTAATGAGCATAAACTTGACGCTGTGAATGCTGCGAGTTTCGGCAAATTGATTCGATCAGTTTTTACCGGATTGAGAACTCGTCGCCTTGGTACACGAGGCAACTCAAAATATCACTATTATGGAATTCGAATTAAGCCAGGAAGTTGTTTGGTAAATGCAGTCGAAGAAAAACCATCGATGAATAGCACGCAACAACAACAACAACCGACAAATCAAAGATCATCTAAACGTGCGGTAAAACTTGAAAATTATGAAGCATGTTCACAGTATTTGGGAGATGGAGCAAGTGCGATTCCACCATTTCCAACGATAAATGTCTCACTTATGCAATTACCTGATGACATTGGACGTGAAGATGTTGAGACCCTGAAACAGTGTTATCGTGAACATTGTGAAGCATTCCTAGATGCTGTATTGAATTTGGAATTTAATACGGTTGAACAGTTATGGCGTGAATTTTGGCGATTACAAGACAACAACAATGGAGATGAGTGTGAAGAGGAAAAATACTTGAGTCGCTCAAAATTGTACACATTGTGTCAGATTAAAGGAGTGCAAGATTTTATTAAACATGTTGATTTGTTGTTTTATCAAAATATGGTCGATGTCCTGATTCCAGATGTTTTGCGAGCAATTCCTAGTGCACTCACACAATCCATCAGAAATTTCGCAAAGAATCTTGAATCATGGTTGTCGTCTGCAATGAGTGGATGCCCAGATGCGATCTATAAAATTAAATTACACAGTGTATCAGCTTTCAGTCAAACTCTGAGACGTTACACCTCGCTGAATCATTTGGCTCAAGCAGCACGAGCTGTTTTGCAGAATAGTGCTCAAATTGCACAAATGCTTAATGATTTGAATCGAGTTGATTTTCATAATGTTCAGGTAAGGACTTTTAAATTTCAAACAAATTCGAATTGAAATGACATTTTTTTTCATTGAAATCCAGGAACAAGCATCCTGGGTATGTCAATGCGATACAACTGTAGTCCAACAACTGGAGAATGATTTCAAGGCCGCATTACAACAGCAAAACACTTTGGAACAATGGGCTGCATGGTTGCGTTACGTAGTTGATACTGCTTTGGAAGAACATCGCGGGAAACCATCATTTCCAAAGGCTGCACGTCAATTCCTGCTGAAATGGAGCTTTTACAGTTCAATGGTGATTCGTGATTTGACTCTCAGATCAGCAGCGAGCTTCGGAAGCTTTCATTTGATTCGCTTATTGTACGATGAATACATGTTTTTTATTGTGGAGCACAAAGTAGCCGAGGCAACTCACACAACACCAATCGCTGTAATGGGATGTGGCTCTAATGGAATAGTAAGAAATTAATAAAATTCATAAAAAACTAAATTTAAAATCAAAATGTTTTAGTCTTTAAATCACTCACACACACACATAGACAACGATCACGACGTTACCCAAAGTGACACATTTGAAGCAACGCCTTATCATACAAATCCTGGTTTTGAAATTAAAATGGAGCCTTGTGCGCAAACTATCAAACGAATGCGTTCTAGTTAGGATTTTAACACTTCTATTAAAAAAACCCAACAAAAATACGTGCTATAATATAAAAAAAAATAACTGTTACTTATTTACCGTACCAACAAAACAAAAGAAAATGATCTAGTCTCGTATAATTAAAATGAAAAAAAAAATAATTTATTTAAAATTTAACTTTTAATATAAAACGTATAAATGTACTAATATTTATCTTATAATTCTAAGAAAATCATAAATTAATTTTTAATTCAAAGCTGTCCATACACCGTACAATTCAAAAAAAAACTGAAATTTACTTAAAATATGTTATAATTTACTAAATTAATTAAAAAATCATTTTTTTCTGAGAAAAAAATTACATTAAAATTAAAATAAAAATTAATCTTTAATTATGACAAAAAAAATCATATAAGCTGATTCGTGGAACAAAAAAATGAAAATGTATTAAGTTAGATGTGTCCTAATACAAAAAAAAAAATATAATTAAATTTTATTACTTTAAAATTAAAATTAAATCAAAACGAGTTTTTAAATCGATTTAGCTTTTTAACTGACATTTTACTGAAGCACTTATTGCTAGACTTAACATAAAATTAAATTAATGAATAAGAATTATTTTTATTAAATATAAATTCAAATGAAGAGAAAAAAAAAATATAAATTTTGCACAAAATGAACTAAAATTATAAAATGAAAAAATATTAGGTTTAGTAATGAAAAGTGGAAGAAATTATTTTTGTCTATAAAATATTTTTAAGTGTGTGCAAAAACAAGAACATAATTAAAATTTAATGAGAATGTGCTCATTTTTCGTTCGTTTAAACTAAGATGGAAAGATTTTGTGAAAAAATTATTCAATTTAATTTTTTTTTTTATAAATTTTATTATTAAGAAATTGAAATTAAAATTCTAGTCACTCTCAAAAGACTAAATTTACCTGTAATTTTAATTAAAATTAAAAAAAATATTTATTATTAATGTAAATTTTTATATAAATTGTGTGACTGAAGTTTTCAACGACCTTATAAACTTTTTTGACTTAATTCATTTTAAACATTTCAAACTTAAAATATTTATTTAAAAAAATTCTAGATCATGAAATTTTTCTTAAAGTGCTCTACTTATGAGTGTTAGTAAAAAATTTTCAGGTTTCAAATTAAATAGAAATAAATTTTTTTTCCATACCCGGATTTAAACAGTTAATCGGATTGAACTGAAATATTTTATGAAGTCCGTTCATTTACAATATCTCCGTACTATTCGTAAATAAATTGATTGATCTCAATTTTTATTTTGATGATGAATTATACTTATACGATGGACTTTACATTAGTACCCTTGAATACGTGTCTTTAAAAAAAAACAAACTTAAATTGAATGGAATTAATAGAAGACGATGACGAAAAAAAAACTCATATACGATTAAATCATTTTACCAAGAAATGAAACAAAAATGGATGGAATGAGTACACCAAAAATATATGCCATTGCGCTAGCCAAGCACGATTGAAATCATAAAATTATGTAAATCACCAATAACTGAAAACTGTGATGGTGTCGGACATTTACCTGTAGATAATCAATGAAAGAAGGTGTTGGAGAATAATAGGTTGTGAAAACCGTTCTCACATCATACTGCAAGAAATGTGATATCCATTTTTGTATTGCGTAGGAACGAAACTGCTTTACTAAATCATTTACGGATGAACATTTAACTAAACTAAAAACTGCAGTGAAAAACCTCATTGACGAGATATTCAAAATAACTGATTAAGTTCAGCACTTTAAAAGTAAATAAGTTTTTCAAAAAAGTATTTAAGATCATTATCAGCCAACATTAAAGAGAGAAATGCATGAAATTTATTACAATCCTGAATTTGAAGTCATAGCAAAACGTGCTATGTAAGATCTTTAAGGATTGAGGGAGTCTTTTCTGAGGGGGTACGCAGATATAAAATTAACAGTTAATTTTCTTTACATGCATATACGGAAACTTCAAAAATCTTGTATGTAAACAGAAACAGTCAAAATTTCACCTGCTCGCCTAATGAAGCACTATGGGGAAATTTGATAATGTCTGTAAGGTTTTTAAGGAATAACCGATGCCTAATAGCAAGGGTTTTTTGTGCCGAAGCAAGAACGCCGCGTAACGACTTTTTATTTTGAATTTAATATCGATCAAATAGGTTCTTGCTCCAGCTTTTTCCCTATGTATATGATCATTTCAAGGGCACACTTTCTCTCCCTTATCAGATGATAAGAGAGCAATGGTCACTCACAACATCTTTAAATTGAAGTGAATGTTATTTTAACATTCAGTTCTTGTAACACCATCACCGGAATCACACTTGAAAATAATTTCATAAAAAAAAAATAAATTTAATTAATTTAAACAAATTAAAATCGTTTCTTAATTAAACTATAATAAAATAGTTTTTTTCTGTGATTTCGCTCGAAATAACAGCAACAAATAAAAATCTTTTTCATTAAAATTATTCATGATTTAAGGACCAAGTTCAAAGTCCATTCAAATAATCATTTATGGTGTCAATTAATTTTATAATGTCGTTGATAACTTCAGTCAAGTCATAGAATTAGAAATTAAGTTGATTTGTACTTCATCGCAAAAAAAAAATCATATTCTTAAGATTTTTTTATTGAAGCCATTATCGTTTCCTTGATATGATAAAATTTAATTAAGTTTTTTGTTTTTAAATTAATTGCACAAAATTTTCGTGATTTTCGAGTTTTAAGTTAAAAATAATTTAAAAATAAATATTTTTTTTGTAATGAAATGCAATTGTAACCACAAATGATTATCAAATGATTATCAAAGAAATGAAAATGAATTTATAACAAATCAAAGATATTTTAAAAGACAAAGAGAATGTTTGATTAAAAATAAAAATATATTGAATGGTAATTTTTTTGTTGTATTTTATTTTAAATCTAAATTCAAATCACAGTCATTTCAATGTAATCATCAGCATGGAATCCATTTAATTTTCGTTAATCCAGCAAAAACCTTCACACCACCTTCAACTTCATATGGCTCGTAGTCCGGAAGAAATGCGAATGAATTTCCAACTTTAAGTTTCCCCACAATTTTATCCTTGGGGTCCAAGTAAATTGCACATCTTTCGTCGTCCATCGTGAAAAAAATCATCATTGAACCACAAATTTTCTCAACATGTGAAACAGTAAAGTATTTTGTTTGTGAACTTGGTGTTGTCGTTTCAAAGTCCCATTTGATATTTTGTTCTTGTCCTTCTGAGAGAGCTCGCAGTAATTTTGCCACATATCCAGAGGGCTTTATTTTAAATCCATGCACATTTGTTACATTGAATTCGTGCGTTTGCGAATTTTGTTCAGATGAAACTTGGGAAATTGTGACTTCGGGATCGTAATTGGAATCTTCTGATGAATTGGAACATGGTATTATGACTTCACCAGTATCATTGCTGGAGTCTTCAAATTCTTCGATGACTGGTATTTTATCTGGTGTTGGTGCTCGAATTTCACTTGATTCTTCATCAGACTCGTAATCTTCGATAATCGAAGTTGAGCACTCAATTTTTTTCACTTCATCCTCATTTTGAGGTTTTTTGATCCGCTTTGGATTTGGTGAATCCTGGAAAAGACGTCTCTTCTGTAAATTTGACTCTTCATTTTGTTTCCGCGTATTTTCTTGTGAAATCTTTAACAAACAATCTGATGTTCGTTTTCTGAATTTCAAGACAGTCCTCGTTGATTGTACTTTTGGCGTTTTTCGACGTGGAATCGTCATATTCAATTTAGATGCATTGACAGCCGTAAATTCCTCGTCATCCGAAGATGATGAGGTGCAATCCTCGATATTGACTTCAAGGTGTTGAGGCACTCTCACAATTTGTTGAATCTTTTTAATTTTTTCAGTCAGATTATTTTTTCTCGTTGAATTTGATTTTTTTGCCGAGCTATTCATGATTCACTTAAAATTATTATTGAATAAAATTATTAAGAAACGCCTTCCTCTGTTTATTCAAGTAAAATTGCGCTTCAACTAAAATCAAAACAGAGAAAAGAAAACATAAACAAAAAAAATATGAGAGGCCAAAATGTTAATCATATGGGGCGTCATTCATATTCAATGTAAGTCAATATATAACATTTTAGAACGTGTGTGAATGAAAAAGGCCGTTTTTTGTTTACATCTGCAAATCGACCACATGAGTTTGTTTATTTTCTTAAAAACTTTCACTTAAATCCAATTTAAATTAAATGCCGAAAATAAGAAAAATTAAATAAGAAAATCACATCAAAACACTCTTAGAAATCATTCATAGAAATGGAAGAGTTAGAACTAGAGAAAATCCAATTAAAAAAATCACATTTACAAATTGACTCAGACGAAGAAGTTTGGCTTGTCCAATGTCCCAAAAGTTTGGATCTCCAAGACCTTGTAGGTGCAAAAGTCAAATTAGGATCCAAAACGAGCATGAAAGTTGATGATTTAGGAATTGAATGTGCATCTGTGAAATACCCAGAAAATCAAACACTTTCAATTACAACCGGGAGCGAAAAACTTCGACAAATTCCGTGCATGGGCTCAATTAAAATCCGAATGAAATCAATTTCGGATCAGACTGATTTTAAAAGTGAGTTTAATTTTTTTATCATTGTTGAAAAGGAAAAATTTAAATTTAATTTTATATTAATTTCAGCTCCAGTTGAGACGAAATCCATTAAAAGGGAGAATTCATCGCAGGAAAGTCCGAGTAGTAAAAGAAAAAAATCAAAAAAAAATTAATCAAATAATAAATTCGAGTGATTTTTAATTAATTTCAATTCCCAGGTATTTTTAACATATTTTGAGCTTTATAAGCGTTTTTTTTATGAATTGCAACGAAATGATTTTTTTTCTTTAAAATTAAATTTAAATTAAGAGGTAGTAACGACTATTTTGAAATTTTCGTGCTTTTCTTGAATGAATCTTTCGAGTCCTTTTCGTCTTTAATTTTTGCATCTTGCTTTTCAGGTTTCACCTCACTCTCGTCCGGCTCAATGTTTGGTGGTTTTGGATTTGAAATTTCGCCCACTGTTTTCATACTATCCTTAAATTCTTCCTTAAACTGAATATAATCGTCCATAATTTGTTGCTTCTTGCTGTCAAATTCCTCTTTCATTGCTTCCTTTTTCTCGTACATTTCCGCTTTCTTGTCAGCGACCTTTAACTGAACTGTCTCTTTTTTATCCTGATAAATTTGCATGAGCTCGGCACGAGATGGAACTGGTTTTATGTAGCCCAGTCGGACGAGGTGCTTGATTGCAACGGTCGTGGAACCTAAAATTGAATTTTTTTTGAATGAAATTAAATTTTTGTATCAAAAAATGTCATTACCTAAGGTAACAGTGTATCGTGCTGGTGTTGCAATTTTATACAAGAGATAAGCAACCGCGACATGGCCTAAACTTGAATCTCGAAATGGTTTGATAAGGGTTTCATTGAAATTCCAATGCTGCATGATAGCAACGATGTCCATACCACTGAAAATAATGA
The DNA here is from genome assembly GCA_900002565.1 of Culicoides sonorensis. Taxonomy (NCBI): domain Eukaryota; kingdom Metazoa; phylum Arthropoda; class Insecta; order Diptera; family Ceratopogonidae; genus Culicoides; species Culicoides sonorensis. The sequence continues at coordinate 330,089 of LN483354.1, read as the reverse complement.
AATGTAAATTTAAGTCATAAACAAATAATAATAAAAAAGAGAAAGTTACCTTTTAGATGCGTAATAGAATGTACCAAACCAGACAGCGGAGGTCGCTAAATGTACTGGAACTAAAACATACCAATATTCTTTGTACATTTTCTTGAATTTTGCGAATAATCCCAAATTTGCGAATTCATCGCCTGGTAACACTGGAATATTTTCTTTTGTCCCATCTTTAATTTTATCATCACTCTCTTTTTGTGATGATGGCCTACTTCCTGCCACAATTGGTGATGTCGAAAATCGTTTAATTAATAAATTTTTATCTGTTGATTTGTATCTCAGAAAAGACGAGACCCGCTTATTTTTCTGTTTTCTTTCATCACTCACTTCCTTATCTCTGAGGATGGAAGACGATGAACAAACTCTGAAATGCCTACATGCCGAAGTGTTCGTAGCAAATAATTTCACTATTTGATTACATTTTAAACTAAAATTCATCTTCTTATTTTAACACAAATTACTTTATTTACAATATCTGAGGCGTGATTTATTTTTCGCATTAGCGGCACTTGAAAACAACAACTTTTTTTAATTGATAATAAAAAATTGCATAATTTTTTTGGGACATATTTCAGTTGCCAAAAAGAAAAAACATCAACTCTGTTGTGTGTACAGACACGATTTCTATTTAGTTTTATTTGAGTGTAGAAGGAAAACATGTCAATAGAAAGCCGATATCAGATGATTTTTGTTTTGAATGGGAAGTGGAACGTGCATATGAAATCTGATTGGAATGTAAATTTTTTGTTCAAAGGGATTTTTTAAGAGTGATTTTCTTTATGCCTCGAAAAAGGTGCACAAGAACTATAAGCGAGTCGTTCCTCTTAAGAACATCGATTTTTTCTATTTTTTTGTACAAGCCAACGTTTTATGATAATTAAACGATAAAAAGGTTTTGAGGACCGTTCCTCGAGAAAATACGCTGATAAAAAGCTCAAAAGCTCAAAAAGTGTAAAAAAATACATAAAATTGCAACGATCAAAAAATTTTAAATTTAATCTTTATCCTGTCCTCGGTTGAAGCCAGCGGCGGATTCTGCAATCTGACAAATGCCAGAAAAGCCGCAGTCGATCGTCTTGTAAAAGTTAAGTATAGCGTAAATTTTAAAGAACATCATACAGAATGCCAGAACTGTTAGTAATTTTTTATCCGCCCCTGGTTGAAGTTGAGTTCATTCTTAGGGGATTTAAATTTCGAAAAGGTCGGTTTCCTTCCAAATATGAAACTTTTGTTCTGGAAGTTTTTAGCACTTAAAAGAGGTGAAATATTTTTAAAAACTGAATTTTTTTGATGGCTTGGAAAAAGGGCAGACTTTTCAGATTCAGTATTGACTAGCTCTAATTTTATATTTTCTTTAATTTTATCTCTGCCTGGCATGACAAAGAGCAAAAACTGCTAAAATTGTGGAAAATGAAAATTCGCCTCCAACAAAGAGGATCAAAAACGACGATTTTTACAGTTTTTTTAAGGATTTACGAAATTTTTTTAATTTTTCTGATCACATTCTGATTTTTCCGTAAAATATCCGAGCAGTTTTTGAGTTTCAAGGTCATTTTCCAATCATATTCCAATTTTCGACTGTCTTAAAAATATTGACGTGAATTTACACCTTAAAAATCAGAAAATACTTCACCAAGCTGATTGAAAAACATGAAAAATGACTCTCACTCATTGTTTGTAAGTGAAAATGTAAACAGCTGATTTTTGTTGATATTTTTTTCTTAACAAAACTTTTCCATTAAATAAAAACTAAAAAAAAATAAGTTCCTAGTCACAATGAAATTTCCAAATTTAGCTCGAATAGCAAAAACAGCATTTGGTGCTCAAACAATTCATCCTCCTTATTCTCACACGGTTCAAATCGGTAAATTTTATCATCTTACTTCAACAAAAACATTGCATTAAATCCAAAATTTTCATTTAACAGGTGACCCCGTTTTACGCTCAAAATGCATGGAAATTCCATGTGAAACGATAAAATCCAACGAAGTCCAAACCCTCATAAACCACATGATTAAAATAATGCGCGAGTCAAATTGTGTCGGCTTAGCATGCAATCAACTTGGAATGCCCTACCAAATAATGACAATGGAATTTACGGAAAAGCGGAAAAAAGATTTCCCACCATCTGTGTACAAAGCACGTGAAATGCAGACTTTACCGCTCACCGTGATTATAAATCCCAAGTTGACTGTAACGAATTTCGAAAAAATTGCTCATGTCGAGTCATGTCAATCAGTGAGAGGGTATTCGGGAGAGGTGTCGCGATATAAAGGTGTCGCCATTGAGGGTTTCAATGAAAATGGAGAAGCTAAAAAATGGGAATTTAATGGATGGAATGCGAGAGTTGCACAACATGAGGTTGATCATTTGAATGGGGTGGTTTATACAGATAAAATGGATCCCAAAACATTTATTTGCACCATATGGGAAGCCGTGAACTCGAGGGGTGGGAGGGTTCAACTGCCATTTTTTGTTAAGTAGATTTTGATTGTTAAATAAAATGACGCTGATAGACTGAAAATGAAAAATTTTGTTTAATTTCCAAGAAACTTAATCAAACAACAAGCAACTTTGATTAAAATGCAAAATAAAAAAATATGATAAAATTCAATTTACTAGTGTTTACTCAAGGTTTCACTCCATACAACAGTATATCAAAACATTTTTTTAATGATGAACTTCTTCTTTTCCTTCTGCATTGAAGTCTCGAAACGATGCAACAATAATGCAAAACATTTTGCATTATACAGGAAATTCAATTTAAACTAAAACTATTTTGATTACTTGTTTTCAGGAACTAATTTCACCTCAATGTTATTCGTAAATTTGCATTTTATTATTCATTTTTTTTATTGGCAAAGTTTTCCACTTCATTGTTGAAAACGCACTCCTTGAAACATGAAACAAATAAATTTTAATTAATGTTGAGCAAGTGACGATAAAAGTGGCAAAATCGCACACATATAACATCCCTCATCAATAAGTCTTGATTGCATGTCTTAATTGTAAAAAAGAATATAAAAAAAAATTCCTTATCTTTCATTTTGAGGTAGATATAGAATGTATAATTTTCAATGATGCGTTGCTTTGCATATTAATTAAAATTCGAACATGGTTTTAACCTTTTTCTCACACTACAATGTCTTGATTAACATTGAATTCACCTTTTTAACGTATTTCTTGTTGATTTGAAATGAAAATGCGAGTATCGTCAAAAGGTCGAATTTTCCTTAAATGGTCGAATGTTCGTCAAATGGTCGAGTTTTCCTCAAATGGTCGAGTTTTCCTCAAATGGTCCAATTTCCCCCAATTCTTAGATTTTCCTCAAATGGTTGAATTTTCTTCAAATGGTCGAATTTTCGCAAATGGTAAAATTTTTCCAAATTGTCAAATTTTCCTCAAATGGTCAAATTTTCACTATTCATCAATTTTTTTAATTTTAATCGAATTTTCTTGAATTTAATTGAAACTTCAAAATGCCCGAATCTATGCAAATGCACTTGTGTTTATCATTTACAATCCCAGTCTAAATTTTTTTCATTAAATAAAACATAATTTCATACAATTAGATTCCTCTTTGCCATTTCACTTGAAAATACCTTTGCATCATCTCTCACTTCTGCTTGTAAAAATGCATGATTAAATTTTTTTGACAGAATATTGGTTGTAATTATTTTTTTTTCATCAAGTCCTCATCCAATTCAACATCTCATGAAGTGGAACTAAGATACTTTGGAATGTTTCCTCTTTTTTCCATTTCAATTCATGTACTTTTCATTTTTTTTTCATTTTCACCAATATAAAAAAAATTTTTTATCATACAGTTGAACATAAAACAAGTACTTTAAAACCATTATTCGTTGTAAGTATGACGTGAAAAAATGCAAGATATTCTAGAATGGAATGCATTCAGCATTCATAATAAAATTATAATGACGTTCTTACACATAATTTGTAGAATTTTTTTCTGTGTATGTTTGTATGAAACCTTTTCTCATTTTAAATGTTAAGATAAAAATAAAAAAAGTGTAGTTTTCAATGTTATTTTTTTTTATCGTATTTTTATTACGAAGGAGGACATTTAATGCATATTACAATGTTCGTGTTTTTTCTCTTTAAGTGATATTTTTTCTTTTTTAAAGTTTTTTCATGTCATATTTTTATTTGAACTATTAAAAGGTGTTAAACTTGAAGGTAAAGTAAAAATATTATTATGATAAATGTTGAAAATGTGACACTTGAAATGTTAGTCTTGTTAATTAAGAGTCTTTAGAAATAAACAGTCGTTAATCTTTTACTTTACTTCCTTTCATCTTGAAAATCAAGAGTTTTACTACTTTTACTACTTAAAAAATTGTAAGCAAATTTTAAATAGTTTGTTCTTCAATTTTTTATACCATTTCGATGTTAACAAAAAAAAAAGTCATAAGGCAGCTTCATGAAATATATTCAAAATTCCATTTTTAAATTTTATTTAAATAACGGAAAAGGCTTTGTTGAATGAACAGATATATCACTGAGTTGTTGTTGCTTTAAATATTTTCCTAGTAAATCATTTTTTTTTTCACACAAATTTAAAGCCATTAAAATAAGAAAAATGATAACATGAATAGTGTAAGTGTATTCTTTTGTATTCGTTCTCTGCTTCACACTTTGCTATGAATCATAGGCCATGATACCGTTTTGTGTCAAATGCATAATAAAAAAGTTCAATAAATTAAAAAAAAAACTATACGATATATTTTATTTTTACACATTTAACCACAATTATGTCAAGTTCAATGGTTTTTGATATTAATTTACAACAATTTTTGTCGTCTGTGAATTTTATGTAAAAATTTTTCATTTTACTCTTTCGTTTGAAAATGTAAATTTAACTGTTAACGGTTTAAGTTTTCATAACCAAGATCAATTGGGTAGATTTAACTCTCATGAGCCACTGTGTTGAAATTTCACACAAACTAAAGAAAATTCTTAAAAGTTTTGAAGGCAATGCATTACGAAAATTTCTTTTGAAATCTTCGTTTGCGTTGACTTTGTGAAATCTTTAGTTTTCCACTATTTTTTCGTCGAAATCATTGTAATCGCTAGAAAATAGAAATATCTCGAGAGCTTTTTCGTTTTACATCGATACGCCGAACTTTGAACCCTCCAAACTGTCTTGAGAGGGCTTTTTGTAAAATTTTGATCATATTTAGGCTTTCCTGAAAAATTTTCCAAGTTAAAAGTCGTTTATGAGTATACAGATCGATAGAGAACATCAAAATACAAATAGGTCTATCTGGGTTTTTTGATTAGACCCTCCTGAGGATTTTGAGGGGGCTTTTTGTGTAATTTTGATCGTATTTAGGCTGTTCTAGAAAGTTTTCGAAGGAAAACGTCGTTGATGAATATACAGATCGATAGAGAACATCAAAGTACAAATAGGTCTATCTGGGTTTTTCGATTAGACCCCCAGAAGGTCTTGAGGGGGCTTTTTGTGTAATTTTGATCGTATTTAGGCTTTCCAGCTCACAATGAAACTGTTTCCCATAGAAATTAATAATTTTTCACTACTCACCTCCCTTAAGATCATTTCAACGATTTCTTGGAAAACTCTTATTGAAATTCTTCAGGCGATAAAATCCCAACCATCTCACTTCTTGTAAAAAAAATACCAAATTTGAAATAAAACACTTTTAATTGCACAAAAATATTTCTGATATTTTATTTACCTATTTCATAGTATTTTTCTTAAAACTTTTTCATCTTAAATTATGACTAACAAATTTTTTATAATCATTCATTTTATTTATTTTTAAATAAATCATATCATAATTCATTGAAACATCTCTTATAATTTTTGTCTAGAAATATTTACATTAAAAAGTTTTATCTCATACTATCGTTTAAAACTTAACCTTAAAATACAAATTTTATTGATAAATTCTAATGATTATTTGAAAAAAATCAATTTAAATTAGGCCATTTATGAATTCATTGTCTTTTTTTCAATAGAATAGAAGTTTAAATAGGGGAAAAGTCTTGGCACAGAATTTGAATTTTCTTATCGTATTAAATTATGAAAATATTTAAATCAAAATGCTTTAATGCATTCATATTACAAAAGAAAAAGTGCACTGTGAATTCTGGTAAAAAAAAAACATAAATATTTTTGTAAAAATCTCTCGCATAAATATGAAGAACTAAATTCTTGTAATGAAAACTTTTATTTATTTATTTTTTTTTCTTCTTCTTTTACAATTATATGAATTTACCCTTAAGATAAGAAAATGTTATGCAAGAAAATTTCAATTCAAAACAGAGGAAATGTGGTAAAAACATTTCAACAGAGAGAATGCCAAACCTTGAGATAAGCAAATAAGATTAAACTATGCAAGGAGAAAAACTATAAATTTCATATATGAATAATCCAGAAATTCATCTCATTTCTTCTTTTAATATTTATTACACATCATCACCATTATTATGATCATCAGCATTCAGGCTGTACCTGTAAATTTAATAACTCTAGTCATGTCTGACAAATAATAATAATAATAATGAATTCATGTAAAGTAAAATAAAATATGAAGAGAAAAACCATCATAAATGCTCTTCTTTCACGATTAAAATATACGTTGTGTTTGCTGCATGGGTACGACGATGTTACTTGATGATAGCAATCTAGAAAAATAAATTTACCTTTTGCACTATGATATATGGTGAAAAAATTGTTTTATATTTTTTTTTGTTATTTTTTTCTCTTTACATATGATGTAATTTCAGTGTGCAGCATTTTATTTTACTGCACATTTTCAAGTAAGGCCATTACAATTTTCCTTTTTGTTTCTCGTCGCAGTCCGCTCAAAATAATAAGAAGGAGGAGGGATGAATAATGGTAATAAAATAATGAAATTTATAAACAAATGTCATGAAAAAAATTTTTTCATGTGAAAAATATTTTAAATATTTATTGTAAAAAAAAAATCAAGCAAATTAAGTAAGTTTTGGATTTTCTGCATGTTGAAATTAACAAAATATTCAGTAAAACTGTTTTTAAAATTTGAAAAATTTAAGATCGTTAAATATTTTCAAGGTTTTCAATGGTTTTCATTATTTTATTAATATTATTCCCTCCCATTATTCCCTCTTCACTTTTGTGAAATAAAGAAGTAGGAGGCGACGAGAAACAAAAAGGAAAATTGTAATGGCCTAAGTGTAGAAGAGTGAGAAAAGTTGGTTTACTGGTTTTAGTTTCATTCTGACATCGTCCTTATATGAAGTGAATTAAATTTATTACTTAACCCTTCATTGTAATAAAAACTATTTTTTTTGTATGTTAAATCGAATTTTGCATTGAAAATCAATAAATTTCAAAGAATTGTTGTATTTTCAGGTCAAATTTTGTCTTATGTTATTTCAATCATTGTTTCAATACGGGAAAGGGTTAAAAAAAATAACGGCAGTAAACTATGAAAAGACGATTTTAATGTTATTATGTAAAACAAACAGTATGTAATTTATCTTATGAACGGAACCGTCCTTTCCACCTTCATTTATGTCTTTTGTTTGCTGATGTGTGAAATTTTAATTTATGATTATTATTATGAGGAAATTTATGAGTGGATCTTAAAATGATTGTAAACATAAAAATGGGACTTTAAATTTAAGCTTAAACGTAAAATTTTGTGAAAAAGTGAGAATTTAACCCAAGTTAGCATGAGTTTATGGGTTGTTAACTCCTTTCAGCATTCAAACTCTTTCGGACATATTTCAAAACCTCAAATTCATGAAGAGCTTTCATAGGCAAAACTCCCTTAGCATCAGTACTGAACGATTCGATTGTGTGAGTCAAGCGCGGGAGGCAATAAACAATTTTAAGAGCTCGGTTCTGAAGTACATGTAACGACTTCAAATGAAATTCGGTGCAACACCATAAACATTAACCAAATACAGTGAATGACTGTGCACTAACGCAAAATAAATTTTCAGAAGGTCATTTCGTGGAATTAAATCGAGCAGCATACTAAGATTGCAGAAATGCTTTACTACTTTCATAGACTATTTCCGTTAACAGAAACACGCACTGAGTCTTCGAGTTGAACAGAAGCGTGGTGAAAATGCATTAATTTTGTTTTTTTTCATTCAAGGTGAGCAAATTGTCTCCAAAATATCTTGAGAGGGTGGGTAAATCGTAGTTAATTTTGTTCAAATTCTCAGTGCGGCCCTGTCTTGCGTAAAACACAGCAGCGTCATCAGCATAGAGATAAATTTTTCCATGAAGTGTCAAGCGTTGTATATCGTCAATGAACTGTAAAAAGAGTGTGGGCCTCAGGACAGACCCTTGAGGCACTCCACTTTTTACTGTCCTTTCTGTACTTGTAGTTCCATTCACACAGACTACTTGGGACCTATGTTCTGAGGTTAGAAGTTTCGGCAGTTTATGGCGGTGTCTGGAAATACCGCGGTTTTTGAAATTTTGTAAAGTCCACAGTTTTTTAAGATTTCACTGTTTTTCTCGACTGTAGAAATTTTATCATTTTTTGACTTCCTGAAGGTTTTATGAAAAAATAAACGGAAACAAGGCTGAAATAAATCGCCGGGTTTGCCAATGCAGGATTTTAACGTTCTGGATTATGAGCCTCCCCGATATGCCTGACAATGCTACATTCACAGATTTTATGGCGGGTGCTTAAAGAATTCTAGTGAAATTAAATTAAAGTTTGTTAATTTTCTTCTCCTTCTTACACTTAACGATGATACTTAATTAAGGTACTCAAGTAAATTTTAACTCATTTTATGATCAACAAATCTTTTTAAAACATTTATTTGTGTTAATCATCATTACTCATGATGTTTATGTCAGATCATAAGAACTTATACTTTAAAAACTTTACTAAATGAAACTTGAGGTCAAAATTTTTCCTTTTCTTCGCCCTTGAAAAGAAAAAAAAAATGTCCTACAAAATTTCATTTAAAATGTGTACTGATAGCATCAGATGTTTTACCTTTTTTATAATCTTATCATATTTTATGCATTTATCATTATTATTATTTAATAAATTCTAAAGTCATAAAATTTTGTTTCTATGATGTACTTATGATAATTTGCCTTTAAACGTAGGATAATCCCACTGCAAATGATGCTTATATGAGTTTTGTATGATAAAATGCAGAGGAATGCACTCAAGTGCTTTTTAATGACATTTTAATTTAATGATAATAATATGACAATTAATAGATTTTGAAATGAAATAAAATTAATATGAAAACTATTAAATTAAAGCCATGTCCTTAGAAAACGTTTGGTATCACCTTCGCCAACACAACTATCTGTATCATCGGCATCATTTAAAGATGCACTTAAATACTTTGTTTGTTCTATCGTTGAAAAATGATGATTATTTGATCCCTTTTTATTAGTATTACAATTCTGTGAATTGTGATGTTGATTTGCATAGAAACAACTTGAATTTAAACTACTCCCCCTAAATCGACGTGGTTTTTTATTCTTCTTCTTACAATCACAATGGTTGTAAAATTCATCGGTTGTCCCATGTCAAGATAGAGCACGTGGTGGTTGTTGTGTTTGACATTGTTGTTGACGTGTTGTCGTTGTCCATCGTTGTGTCACATTGCCACTACGTGCATCAATTATTTCACCACCACCACCACCAACACCAACAACACCACTACCATTACCACTAGCACCAACACCAACAATATTTGAACTTGCATTATTTCTTGTCAAATTGCAATCATTATTGAAGGAATTCAGCGAATGCATATTTTGATTCGATGAGAGATATGATGAATTTGTGGCTGGACTGTGTTGTGCAGTATGGCAATTTGATGTTGTTAAATGCATTGGAATTCGAACAGAGCCTGAAATTGATAAAAAAAAATATTAATTTATCATCGGTTTACATGTTTCACCAAAAATTGTAACATGGCATACAAGGAAAAAAAACATTATTTTAAATTTTACATTTCAGTTGAGTGATTATTGGATTCATTTAAATTTATAATTGAATTTGTAAAACTATTAGCTTTACATCATTTTCATTGTAAATTAAATGTACAATAAATAATTGAATTTTGAAATAATTTATAACTGTTTCTGTTGAGCAAATTTTACAATATATTTTCGGAAAAATGTGATAATGAACCGTTGTCTGTCTGTCCGTTTGATATTCTCAACTTTAATGGACTAGTGTCCAAAAAATGAAGCACGTGATCGTGAAGCGCATTTTTTGGAAATTTTAGTTAGTCGGCATAATTTTAAGTGTATTTTCCATGAAAAAGGAATATTTGTTCCCAGAACGAATCCCTACGTTAATTTTCCGTCGCGTTTCTGTACGACGGAAGCAATAAATCTAAATAAATTTTAACCACTTTTTATTAGTTTTAGGTGAAAGTGATGTACGGCAAAGTTGTAGAGCATATTTCAAGCTTCAACTTTACTGAAGTAATCACGAACACATTGCATACATTTAGGGGCATAACAATGCAAAAACACAATATTAGCTTTTTAAGAATCGAATTTTTTTCAGATTTAGTTAAAAATGACCTTGAGCAAAGTTGAAGCAGATTTTTTTATGGTATCCAAGCTTAAACTTAGATAGCAACGTGACGTTAGTTTGGTAAGGGAATTCTATTTACAGTACTAGTAAAATTCAAACTAAAAACCCGCCATTTTTGGAAAATGTGCGATTTTGAGCTTTGACTGTTTTAAGGCTCTGGAGCCCGATATCAAAACTGACTGATAAGTTTAGGCTTATTTATCCAACAAAAAAAAAACCCTCGTTCTCGCTCCGATCAACCATTCCGAAGTTAAGAATAGGGAGAAGTGTCAGAGTGGCAGAGGACAAATCGTCTGTAATAGTGCCTTTTTTCTTACAAAATGCACTAAAAAATATCGTTCAAATCTATTTTTTTCTGTAAACCATTTATAATAAAATGATGTACAGTCAAGTCTCCATATAGTGAAAAATAAGCTGTACGTAATGATTCTATATAATGAAAAGCCAGTATCTATAGAAACTGTAGATCTATAGAAAGTGACTTGTCACTATATAGAATCGTTACGTACAACTTATATTTCACTATATGGAGACTTGACTGTACTTTACTGGTTCATTAACACTGCACTCAATTCAGATGCATGCTAAAATTAAAACAATTCAAAATGAAGTTGTTCAGAAAATGAAACAAATGAACTGGATAAATTGATAAAATAAAAGGTATACCATACTTTCAATGTCAGTTCATATTGATTTTCAACTTGAAATCCAAAATTTGTTTGTGGTACAAAGTTTGCGGTAATTTTTTATGCAAACATTGAATTCGATATAAAATTGAGGTATAAAAACAGATTATTTTCATCCAAGAAAGGGTAACTAACCTCTTTAAATAATATAATTCATTTAAATATAAATGATGCTAAAAAATATTTTATTATGATGTGAATATAACGTCAATTTTTCTTTTCTTCATTCTCTCTTTGGGATTTTCCTTTCTTTCATGAAATACAACGTTCAAATAAATTATTCGGAAAATATTGGTTTCTACTTGACTTGTTAAAATTACGTGATTTCTTCATAAATTTCATTTTATTAATAATAAATTAGAGGTTAACACTGTTTTTCTTTTTCTCTCATTTACCATCAACTTGACCTTGAACTTTCTTTGTTATTTCAATGAAAGATAAGAAGTTTGACGTGAATAATTGACAAGTGTCTCGTTAAAATATAAACAACTGAATGAAAACAATTTAAGGAAATATAACGTTGAATAACTGCTTCGAGTTGGTGGAAAACCCCAAATCCAATTAAAAAGAAAAGTTTTTAAATTAAGTTGAAAAAAAAACAGTGAATATTTAATTACACTTGTTATATCTATGGCAGTTTTAAATTATTTCTTTGAAGAACGATCATGGTAAATCAAAATGATAACTATTAGTGCAAAATAGAGTACATGGAAATGGCGATTCTTGTCAAAATAAGTCAATTTTCAATTTTTTTTAAATTGAGAAATTTTTTTAAAACTTTTCAATTCTTAAATTCGACCAAGTTATAAATTTTTCATCAAACTTTTTGAGATTTTCAATTTTTAAACTCTCAAATTCGAAAAAATGTTAATCAAAACGTTCGAAGAGCGAAAAAATCACTTTTTCCAAATTTTTCGAGTTTTTCAATTTTTTAACTTTCAAATTCGAAAAATTTTTAATAAAAACGTTCGAAGAGCGAAAAAATCACTTATTTGAAAATTTTTGGAGTTTTTCAATTTTTAAACTTTCTAATTCTAAAAAGTTTTAATCAAAACGTTCGACAAGCGAAAAAACACTTTTTCAAAAATTTTTGGAGTTTTTCAATTTTTAAACTTTCAAATTCGAAAAATTTTTAATCAAAATGTTCGAAGAGCATTTTTTGGCTCTTCGAAACGGCTACAAAATTTTATGGGTTTTTCAATTTTTGAAAATTTCAGATTCGAATTTTTTTAATAAAAACGTTCGAAGAGTGAAAAAATCACTTTTTCAAAATATTTCGAGTTTTTCAACAGTTTTTGAATTTCTTTAGAATTTCAACTTACTCATTTGAATTCTTAATCTAAGAACTTTACAAACTCTCATTTTCATTTTCAACATTTTTCAATGACTTTAAGAAAAATGATTGTAATTTTACGTCATCATCCTATTCTAATTTAATCCAAAAATAACACAACACTTTTGCATACGAAAATATTGACAATAAAACAATATTATTTCTGAAAACACTGAAGACACTTCAACATAATTCACTCCTTTCACAATAAAACAACAACAAAATATGTTTTAATAAATTGAAATAAATTGGAGCTTTAACAACTATTGCGTAAAGTTTTCGTTCAAGTTTTCTTTTTTTTTTGTTGGCTTTGATTTATTACAAAATACAATGAGACAAATTGAGTTGATGATAGTTTGATAATTGAGTTAAAAACTTTTGATCAGGTATAAATTGCTGTGTAATTTATTGATAAATTCATTTATTTATTGAGACATTTATTATTATTTTTTTACAATAAATTGAAATGAAAAACAATTATAAATTTATCGAATTTAAACAGATGTCAAAAAGTTTTTCATCGACTTTTTCGTTTTTGTTTTATTGTATGATGATACTAGAATCATTAGAAAAAGAAAGATAAAAATGGAATTCGATTTTATTTGTCGCAATATGGTGAAAATTAAATGACATTAGAAATTTTGAGATTTTTTTTTTAAGTTGAGGAGTTTTTGTTGTCTGATATCTTAAATTTAATATAATAATTTTTTTGATCACTGCGTTGGACTTGAATGAGTATCAAAAAAAAATGAGACAACAAATGTCATGTATTGGCAAGTCAGCATCAGAAGAAATCCATGTTTATTATTATTGCTATTTTTATTGCATTTGGTAAGAAAAATGCACTTTTACAGTCGGTTTGTCCGCCGTCACTCTTCAGAGCCTAAAAACCGTTAAAAACTCAAAATCCCATATTTTCCAAAATGGCTGATTTTTCCAATATGGCTGATTGTTTTAATTTTTTTCAAAATGTCAATTTTTTTTTCAAAAAAATCAAAATAGCAGAAATTTTCATAATGGCGGAACTTTTAATATTATGGTTTTTTCAAAAAAATTTAAAATGGTGGATTTTTCTGATTTTTTTGAGAAATGTGATACCAGGCGTTTCCACCAAACGTTGAATACTGTTTCAGAAATATCAGAATTCAATTGAAGTTGCTTACAATTAAATGCACTTTCAATCTTCAATTCAATACATATCCTGATCATTTTTTTTCCTATCTTTAAACATTTATTTCAAAAAAAAATAATATGTAGAGCGAAAAACACTGTCTTATTCAAGTCACGAAGTGAATTCACAAATAATAGCAAATTATTATGGTTTTGTTTTTTTTTTACTTTTTTTGATTGTAACAGTCAAAGTATAGACATCGAAAGACAATATAAGGTGAAACTTTGATGTCAGATCATCAGAATAACAGACGTTCATTTCATCTTATCTTTTGTATTATTTTATTTCTTTGACATTATCCTTCGTTTTATTTTATATTCTTCCATTTTATTTGACTCGGAATTTCTTTTCATAAAATAGTAACAGACAAGCTATTGATACGATGCTGAAAAAATCTTGTCAAAAGCATTTTTTTATTTTTTACATAATAAATGAAAAATAACAGAAAAAAACTTTTATTTCTTAAAATTTCTTTGACATATTGCACTCACAACCTCACACAACTTTTCAGAATTCGTATGTAATTGTTATAAAAATGCAAATTTTTTTTTGATATCAAGTAATTTTATTTTTTATTTAAAAATGTAATTCTACAGCGGTTGCATTTTTTTCATCTTCATGATTCATGAATTTCACTTCACATACATAGAAAAAAAAAAATAAGAAGAGAAAAAAATGCAAATAAAAATTTGTTCAATTTCATACACAACTGCATCATTTCGCTGTAATTTCTTAGAAAAAAATAATAATTTAAATAAAGGGATTTGAAGTATACGCGTATTTTAACTGATGCTTCAACATTTTTCATTATTATTATTATCATTTATGAGAATGCTGCGTTAGAAAGATAATTTTAATAGTAATTTTTAATAATAAATATGGCAGAGATAAATTATTTTTCCGTATACAAATTAAATACGGTTTTCAGTTTCATGAGATTTTCTTCACATTTTTTTTCTACTTTACTTTCTTGAACATTTCATAGTTGTTATTTTTTTATTTTTTACAAGTTAATTTCATAACTGAAATGCGTAACAAAATATAAGTTGATGACAGGAATCTCTGAATTTTTTTTTATTTTTATTCTTATTAAAGCATGTGTGACTTTGAAAAATGTTTTGAATTTGTGTTTGTGTATGTGTGTGTGTGTGAAATATGATTTTCTGTTATAATTATAATAAAAATAGCTCATAACAGCCATCATCATAAAAAATATGAGTGAGAACATTTCTTATTCCCCACTGTTTTAATCAAATTTATTAAAGATGAGTAATTTTTATGCTTATTTTCTTGTCTGTAATGTGCTTCATTATGATTTTTCACGATTTATGAGTCCTGATATTATATGTTCTTTTTTGGGATGGTTCAGAGACGCATTGAAATTTATTTTCGACCGGGTTTTCTTTCAAAAGTTTCATTTCACATAACTTACACTTCATTATGACAGACAATCAAAGACAGCAAACATTTTCAAAAACCGCGGAAATTTATAATTATAATTTTTAATATACCGTAAAAAATCGTTGAGTTTTCAAAAACTGCAGAAATTTTCAAAAATAGCGGAAATTTTAAAAAACCGTAAAAAATCGTTAAGTTTTAAAAAACTACAGAAATTTTCAAAAATAGCGGAAATTTAAAAAACCATAAAAAATCGTTGAGTTTTCAAAAACTGCAGAAATTTTCAACAATCGTGGAAATTTCAAAAAACTGTAAGAAATCGTTGAGTTTTCAAAAATTGCAGAAATTTTCAATAATTGCGGAAATTTCAATAACCATAAAAAATCGTCGAGATTTCAAAAAAATTAAAAAATTTTCATAAATCGCGGAAATTTTCTAAACCGTAAAAAATCGTTCAGTTTTCAAAAACTGCAGAAATTTTCAAAAATCACGGAAATTTAAAAAACCGTAAAAATCGTTGAGTTTTCAAAAACTGCAGAAATATTCAAAAATCACGGAAATTTCAAAAACCATTAAAATCGTTGAATTTTCAAAAACTGCTGAAATTTTCAAAACCTTGAAAATCTGAATTATCTGAAATGAATCGAAATTCCTACAGACCGCTTAAATTTACGCGGTTTTCCGTGATTTTGGAATTTTCGGCGATTATGGAAATACCGTTGACAATTTTTCAAATTACGTAAGTCGACTCCATTTACCAGGATGTTTTACCATTCATATGTCAATGTCAAGGAAAAACTTTATCAATAAGAAAAGTTCCAGTAAAACTTTTAAATACTTACATTATTCAATTATATTCGAATAAATCCTTGACTTTCAAATAAATTTCTTCTCATATCAGAGAAGTAAAATAAAAATAAACTTGAGGTTATGAAACACACAAAACTGATTTTATAAAGACCTGAATAAACAACATTCACTGTACTTTTTCTTTCCTTTCTTATTCAAAGTAGTTGAAGTTCATTTAAAGCAAATATCAAAACAGGTGTGCATAAACTTTTCTTTCTTTCAAAAAAATGAAAAGAAAAGACTTTATATAAATTTGTTCATGTGTGAGTGTCTTAACATAATATAAAACTACATGTGGTATAAATAAAATTCATGTTACGTAAAAGTTTCTTTGTGCTATAAATGTTGAACAAATTGCATGACATGTGGGATCAAATTTAAAATACGTAACGGTGTGTCATGAAATTCAACGAAACGAAAGTAATGTTTTTGTTCTATTTCAATCTGACTTGACACTACAATTTATCATAATCATAATCAGATGAATTTTAAATAGATTTCATTCAATGCAAATTAATTAAAAATTCAATTGAAATAAACACAATACAGATAAAACTCAAAAGTTAATTAAATTAATTGTTTAAAACCTATCCATTACATTTAAAGTAGGTTAGAAAACTTTTTAACTTTGTGCATGTTTGTTTGTGGTTCTAAGGTCAAACCCAGACTTTTAATATCATTATTTTATGTGCATCGCATATATCACTAATTTGTTGTTATATTGTTGAAACATTTCTTTGGTTATGAACTCATGAACTGTGTGTTTTGTGTAAATAAAATATAATTTATTGTGGTGAAATAGAAACCATTAAAAGTGTATTATATGTTTGTTGAAAAAGTTTTGTAATTTGAGTAATAATTACGATAAAGTTTTTTTTATGAAAAATAAGTCGTTAAAGTAATTTTGCTAATGAATGGAAAAAATGCATCAATGTATCTTTTTGAATACAAATAACCTCAGTGAGGAAGGTTAAATGGCAATTTCCTTTGAATAGAATTTCGTATTGACATTTATGGTCTATAGAAACACATACGGAAACTTCAAAAATTTTTATCAGGTCAGGACACGTCAAATGTCAAAGCCACCAAATGCTGAATTCGCCAGACGCCAGATTTTTTCTTTGGCATGTGACCTGACTACCCCCTGAAGTAAATTCTTGCTTATGGACCTCTAGCCGTTACCTGAAAGATGGTCAAAGGCGATTTTTAAAGTTCCTATAATGTAACTGGCGTCCTACTGATTTCTCACTGGTCCTGGTGATGCTACTGAGGTTACACGAATAAATTAGGCAAAATGATTATTCACCGTCTTGAGTTTTTAATACCTTAAAAATTTTTTCCTGTTTCTTTGGCTGAATCCAATTGGTTTTCGACTTTTTTTCGTAGAAATTTTGCTAATCGCAAGGAAATACTAATATCTGGACAGCTTTATCGATTTACATCGATACGACGAATTTTTCATGGGTTTTTGGACCAATCTCAAAAAATCTCACCAAACACTACGAAAAATTCGTCGTCTCGTGTAAATCGCAAAAGCTCTCGAGATATATCCATTTTCTAGCGATTGGCAAAATTTCTATGAAAAAAATTGGAAAACCAAGGACTAGGAATAATTAAAGCGAGAAGGGATATCTTTTAAAACTTCGTCTCAACACCACTCCTTGGGACGGGGAAGTAGAGGCACTGAAAAATCGTATCAGTCCCATGAATCAAATCTAAATTTTTTTTCTTTCTTGAAAACGCCTTCCTGTCAAAAAACGCAAACCAAGAACAACTAAATTCACTTCAGAAATAAAACTTTTCAAATAAAAAAACAATCCAATAAAATGTCAATTCTTTTGAGAAATTTATGAAATCCCTTCTCCAATAACATTTCAAAAACACAATAAATATTAAAATAGTTTCATATAAAATTATTAGACATATATGTGATTGGTAAAAAAAAGTAAAATGAAAAATGTATTTTCAATCAAATAAAAAACAAGTTTTTTTGTAGCAATTTTTCTCTTTTTCAAAAAAAAAAAAAAAATACAATGACAATGGAAAATCATGAGGGAACCTGAATTGACAACAAAATAAATTAAGTGCCTCATACAATTTACAATCCAAACAACACACTTGTTATTGATATATTTTTCGTTGAATTGAGTAAAAAATAACAATAAAAAAATACCACACATTTGAGTTTTATCCCATTGGACGGAATTACAATGAACATAAAAAAAGGGTTTTGAATGAATTTGATTGTTAAGAGCTTTTGAATAACCCATTAACAACATTTTTTGAATTGAATTGTCAAGAGGAAATTTGAAAAGTCATTTAATGGGTTAAAATGAAGGGGACCATTTCAATTTTTCTTTTGAAAATGACACGAATTTAATGCAAATTGATTAGATGATTAGGAAAAAGGATTTTCCTTTTAAATGTCAATGGAATTCTTTGTTATCACTTTTATATGGAGCATTTAAAAGAAAATTGATTTAACCATGAACGTAGGGGTTGCCTTGAACTTGAGCTGTAATCTGATTACAATTTTCATTGATATTGTTGTGAAAAATTGTTGTAAAAAATAAGAAATAAATGTTATGACAAACAAAAACAGTATCGATTGACACAAAAAGAAAGTTTTTTTCAACTCTTTTTATTACTTCTTTTTACTTTTTCTTTTAAATACCTGCAATGTTTATCATTTGTCTGTAAGTCAAGATAAAATACAGACAAGTTTTGAGCAACATGAGACATTTGATGTTAATAAGATCGAACTAAATGTAATTGGATTTTCTTTTGACATTTCGTTTTTTAAATAAACAGTAAATCAAATAACTTTATCTATATTACAGTCTTATCTCGTACTTTTTATAACTTTTATATTATTTATTATCAAGTTTCTTTTACTGTCTCGTTGTTGTTTTTTTTTTTTTATTTTAACGAAAAGTGATTGAAATGCATCGATGAACTGAAAACTAACATGATACGTTCAGTGAAGAATTTTTACTAAAGAGAACTTTAATAATTATTTAAAAGCAGAGGATTTGAAGAGTGAAGAAAAATTAAAATGTTATCGTGAACGAAATACACGAGTGCATTTCTATGTATAGAACTCGCCAATCTTGTCAAAGTTTTTACTGACCGAAAAGAAATCTTTCAAATTTGAGTTTTATCGGTATTAAGGTGAAAATATCGTTTAGTGGTTTTTATCATACAGGATTGGGTTCATTTCAAAAATGCGTTCAAGGTTCGAATCATTACTGTGATTGGTTCGAACTTGCCATAATCAATCCGACGATATGGGACAACGATGCATTCTGGATGTCGACTAGGCTGGTTGTTTGTTCGAAGTATAAATTTGCTCCGTATGTAGTTGGAATGGATAATGTTAGTCATGACGTCATGAGCAAATGTTAAGCAATTAAGGATTCTTCGGTTCATTAAAGATGAAACATTTAAAAGAAGCATTGTGATTATGTATCAGAGCATCGCATCTAGAGAAAAAGTGGTGTGGTTGATGACATATCTCGTGAAACGCCTCTGAACTCTCTCTATATTCATCTTATATGACTCATGTTGTGGTAACCATACAAGTGACGCATATTCCCTAAATCCATCATTGCACGACTCTTTGAGGGTTTGATGTTGATATGCTTTTTGTTATAGTCAAATGTGTCTACCATATTGGAAATTTTGCACATAAGACACATTTTAACGGTGTTTTGTCCATTTTCAGGCTCTGAAAGCTCTAGAACTCAAATTCAGAGCCCAATCTCAAAAAGTACTTAAAATTCACAGTAGAGCGTGGACAAACGTGAGACGGTTCCACAACTCTATTATCTTTTCATACTGGCAAAATGATGCAGTGACACATTTAACCCAATTTTTTTCATTCAAATAATACCTGAATCAAATGCAGCTGTGCATCATCTTCTCATTATCTTCATGTTTCAATATTTCATTATTTAAATTAAAATTCAAACTTTTCAGACACAGGTGATGCATTTTCCTATAGAGATGGATAGATTATGTGAGTCAATATAAAAATAGGATCAAGTTATGATTGACATAAATGTTAAAAGTTCTTGACGCGCAATTTCCAGTCGATATGTGTTTTGAGTGAAATTGCTTTTAAAAGGCTTTAAACTACTAAGGTCGTTTTTAATTGAGTTTGAGTTTGATTGAAAAAAAATGTAACGGACAATGAAGGGAAATAACATAACCTTTAGAAAAGTTTTGATGAAAAGAATGAAAAGATTTCCACTTAAAACTTAAGTTAAATTCCCAAACAAATCGGAACTGATTCACAAAAAAACTCAACTTTGATGAACCTTGATTTTTTTTCCGTTTATGCTTTGAACTCAATCCTGACTGAATTGAATGACATATTTTTGCTTATTATCATAATGATGATGAAATACTTTTCTTATTTTCTTTCATTCCTTTGTTTTATGCAATTCTTATGCAATTTAAAATTTATTTTTATTTCATATCAAAGTCAACTTTTGATCGATCGAAAAACTATTGTTAGAGTGTTTTATTTACTTTTCATAAAAAATTTATGGAAAAAACAGAATTTTACGAGGCAAGAAATTCATCATAATTTATGTTTGTTTATTTTTTAGAGTTTTTCAATCACATAAAAATGTCTTCGGGTTGAAAAAAAAATATTTGCTATGAATAACACAAAAGAACGAAAACTGTTTTGTGTAATTATAATTTTAAGGAAAATCTTTAAATATGCAAAAAAATCATCATTTAATGTCAAAATGAAATTAATTTAAAGAAAAAGCAAAATCTGCATTAATTTTTTTTCCTCATTTTCCTAGAACCCACTTGATCGAATCATATTCAAATAAGTGCAAATTAATTCTAATAATACTCTTAAAATATTTTCTCTTCCTCGTTTTAAATTGAATACAACACACACATGAGTCTTAAAATAGAAAAACAGCTTGACTGCAATAACATTGCATGGCTTTTGTTCAAAGGAAACACAAAATTAATTTAATTTTCTGCACAAACTAAAACATATAACATGAATCTCTCTTTGCAATGGCTTTGTTTTAACTCTATTGGAGTTTCATGTGTGTTTAAATTTAAAAATAAATTGAAAAATAAGCGTTTGCTAGAGGTGTTCAAGGTAATTTTTTGTGTGTACTGTTTTTTTGTTGTTGATATTATTTAATTATATTTATAGTGCATTTAATTACATTTAGACAAAAATGTATGAGTTTAAATGAGTTCATGTCATGCCTCATATAAAGAGATATCAGTCATATGAAAAATTGGCATCTGGATAAAATAACCAATGACATTTGCTGCACTTTAGAGTTTGAAAATGTATTTTGTATGTAAAAGAATTGATAAAAACCAGTCGTCTCCACTTTTCATTTGATTTTGAATCAGCTTATGGTCATCTCTCAGTTTCTTTCGAACATATTTTAAGACATCATATTCATGAAGACCTTTCACAGGCAGAATTCCCTTGACCTGAGTACTGTATAATTCGATTGTATGAGTCAATGGAGACAAGGAGTACTCAGTGCATAATTTTAAGAGCTTTGTTCTGAAGTATCTGTAAAGGCTTCAAATGAACATTCAGTGCAATGCCATAAACATTTACGTAAATGACTGTGTATTAACGCAAAATAAATTTTCAGAACGACATTTCGTGGAACAAAATTTTTCACTTTGAACAAAGCTCCCACTTTGGCACTCATCTTCAGCGCAATCATGTCACAGTGCTTTTTGTACGCATAAAACACAGCAGCGTCATCCGCATAAAGATAAATTTTTCCATGAAGTGTTAGGCGTTGTATATCGTCAATGAACAGTAAAAAGAGTGTGGGCCCAGGACTGAACTTTGAGGTACCTTTTACTGTCCTTTGTACTTGTAGTTCCATTCACACAGATTACTTGGGACCTATGTAGAAGATAGCTTCCAAATAGTTCCAGGACAACACTAGTTTACAGTTGTTAAAGCTCAAAAATTGAAAAAAAAATACTTACTTAAAATAAAATTACTTAACATTGCATTAAATTTTTCAGCGGAAATTTAAGCACAAAAAAGTTAATTATTTAAAAGTTATCCGATTTCATTAAAATCATATTTATACCTTTTAAAAGCATATTTTTATTAAAACTTTTTTTTTTGTAATTCATCATGACAAAGCTCACAGTTTTTCCATTTAGAGTGCTTTTGTAACATTTCACTCATATGACATTGTTTTTATTTTTATAGTGTTTGTCTTCTTTTCATATTTAATGAATAAAATGATAATGACTCGCATTAAAATGTTCAGTTTTATCATAATCATAACATTTCACAGTAAGGATAAACATCATAAAATAATAAAAAAAACATACACAAATCTGTGTTACTTCTTTCTCTCATTTTCATTTTATATATGCAGAGACAACAACTATTAACTTTATTATTTATTAATGTTTGTAAACTTTGTCATTATTTTACAGTTAAAATGAGTTTATCATAATAAAGTATCATGTTACATAAAACATTGTACTAATTTTTATGATTATTCTAATGAAGTTCCTTAAAATATATGTGATTTTTTTATGGAATCTTTGAGTATTAAAAGTTTGTTGAAATTTAATACCAAAATATCTGTATTTATTTTGTTTATAACTATTAATAGTTATTTTTTGGTTATTTATTTAACGAGTAAATGTAAAAGAAAAACTTTACTTACCATGAGATTTTCTGGCAGAGCCCTTTGGTGAGCCTGGACAAGTATACAAAAAGGAACGTTCTGTATCTGTGTGTGATTGTATATATAAAAGTTTAAAACTAGTTTTACTTTTATTAAAAACAAAAAAAAAATAAAATAAAAATAAATTAAAAGGAAAACTTTTATGAAATGAAAAATTAAATGAAACAAAGTATAAATAATTTAGAGGACAGTAAAATGTTATAAAACAATATTTTTTAACTTTATAACGGGAAGATGGACATTTACCCTAATAACGTACAACTCTTATTCAATACTGGATGCAGATTAAAGTGACCCCAAAAGGACTGATCGAACGTTACCTCTTGAACTGTGATTAAGAAGGAATCAAATAGTTATCAGCTGAAAAGGACACTTTTCAAAAACGAGCCAGACAGGTGTCGTTATGTGGGCCAATTTAATGCGAAATGGATTGGGAGCATCAAAACAGATCAAAGGGTGCTACAAATAAGAAACTTGAACAGAAGCCCAGCACGAGTTGCTGGCATTAAATTTTTGACTAAGGCTTAAGCTAAGCTTTTATACTATCATCCGACAGTAGTCGCACTCTTATGCGAACAGAATTTTACCATAAGCTGAAAACGCTCCTCAGTACTAAGAGAAAATTTGATTGACTCTTACAGAGCGTTTGATGAATGAAATTTTTATCGCATTTCCTGTTAATTTGTAAATAAATCGACTATTAAAGGCACCCTTGTAGTCGACGCTTATTAAAATTATCATTATAAGCTTCATTCAGATATTTTTGTTATTATACATTATAATGTCTCTTTTCGTCTCTTGCAGGTTCTCTCAAATAGCTTTATTAATTTCTAAACAATTTCTTTTTATTTCAGGCATAATCTTTATTTTACAGTATTTCCTTATTTCATTTTTTATTAATTTTCGTTTTGCGTCTTCTCGCTTTCACGATTCACACTTGACTCCCGACTTTTTCGTTTTCTTTCATGACAGTTTCCTTTCAAATGTAGACTGGGCTAGTTAAGATAGTATTACACCATATAAGATAGTATTGCAGAGACTTGATTTAGGTTAGGTTAGGTTTTACAAGGACACCACCTCGGTTTCAAAGAGTCCTATTGTGGTCTTGACTTAAACAAAGTTATTGCAACTAATAATGGGCATTTCAATTTAACATTAGACTAGATTTCAACTAAGGACGATAATGCGGACCGTCCTCAACTTACAGGGTATTATTCAAAAAGTAAAAA
The DNA here is from genome assembly GCA_900002565.1 of Culicoides sonorensis. Lineage (NCBI taxonomy): Eukaryota > Metazoa > Arthropoda > Insecta > Diptera > Ceratopogonidae > Culicoides > Culicoides sonorensis. Next base: position 306,088 of record LN483354.1, on the reverse strand, counting down.
AGTCACAATTGAGTTGAAATAATTTTTGGATTTGAGCCCACCCCAATGACATTATACACGAATGCCTCAATCACTAGACTATAAATCCAACACAAACCAAAGGCTTAAAAATTAAAAAACTTAAAAACACACAGAAAATAAAATTTACTTACCATTCCTAATGATTCTATGATCTGGTGATCCACTACAGGAATATCTTGATGTAACAACTTCTCTTCGTGTCAGTGTCTCATGGGGAATATTTATGAATGGACACCAAAAAAAAAATTGTTTAAATCCACGACGAAATCTTGAAGATTATGATGAATGGTGATGGCACACAACAGCAATTGTAGAAATATGAAATGAGAATAAAAAAATAAATCAAATAAATTAAAAGAAAAATAAATAGAAAAAAATAGTGTTAAATTTCCACTGGGCATTTACAAAAAAAATAACTTAAATGAACAATTTTTCTCTCGTCTCACAAAGGACCATGATAAACTGTTTTTAGTTTCATTCATTTTTTATTTTATATATTTTTTTTCTTGAAATAGAAATTCTTTAATAAAGTCTTGACACGAAAAAAAAATAAAAATAATAAGCTTAAGTTAGATTGTAGTGAGATCATATGTAAGATAAAAAATACACAGACATGATATATTAAGGGCCCATCCATAAATCATCATTTAAAATTGAATTCCATAAATTTTTTAGCACTCTTTGATTGATTTCATTATTTATTAATCTTGTAAAATAAAGTGATAAATTTTCATCGATGAAATGTCCCAACTTTTCTATGTGTTACTATGATTTATTGCATTAGCAGCTCGCCTACTGTTTTTTGTCGTCTCTCATTATTAAATGTAACATGGATAAATTGTAGTGTAAAATAAAATAAAATGAACAATTCCATTTTAGATTCAAATAATTGGAGTAAAACCAAGACATTTCAATACTTTTTGCAAGAAGTATTGCAAAAAATTCAATAAAATGTAAAAAAATGCATTTTTAAATGTAATTGAAGAAAATAGAGATGTTTTTTTTATAATTTAATTCATATTGATTATACTCTTGAGATATCAGCCAAACAACTTTAATCAGCTTTATATTTATGTTTTTGTTCCTTTTGATTATGCGCTGTATTGCAAGCTTTGAAAAAAAAATAGTTATGAATATTAAAAAAAACTTTTTAAGATATTTTAAGCGTATTTTTGTCGATTTGAAAAAAAATCGAGTATTGTAAACCGTCAAATCGTCCGTGGAATGTAAATGAATTTCTTTTTTTCTGTTTCTTTTAAAAGTGAATTTAAGTTATTTAATTAAATCCTCACATAAATTATTTCAATCAAATCGAAAATCATTAAAAACCACTTTGTTTAAACGCCCTTATCTTAAAATCTTGAAATTCAATGTAATTTATTGTAAATCTTCCTTTTGTAAAATATTTCTTGGTTTTCTTTTTTTTTGTCTAATTGTGATTGTAATAAATACCACCATTAATCCCACTATAACTTATTTTCTGCTTTAATTGTTTTTTAAGACAAGAAACAAGGGATCAGACAATACCAACAAAAGAATTTCTTGTAAAATAAATTATTTTCTTGTCTTCCTTGTTTAGTTGCTTGTTAAATTGTTACTTGATATTAAACGTATTTGATATTTATCGTTGGGAAAATAAATAAATAAATATTATAGTAAAAAATAACCAAAGGAAATTTAAAATAAAATAAACATTTTCTGTTAAAAGTCTTATACTGATAGGAAATCTAACACCATTTTATATAAAGCAATATTTTGTTTGAATATTTTTTTTTTCATATATATTTGCAAAGATAAACAAAAACACCTTTTGATTACCAGCTGTTATTTTTCATTTTATTTTTTAAAAATAGTTAAACTCAAATTGAAATACGTTTAAAGCTTCAATACAGAATTTGATGTGTTTGTGCGAAATGCAAACCTCAAATGAATTGTAATAAAATTATAAAAACAAACAAATTTTCACTGGAATTTCTTGTTTATTAAGGATTTGTTTGCTATTCATAACTTTTATATGAATTTTCTAGTCATTAATTTTGTACCTTTTGAGTAATTCATCTTCTGTGAAAGTAGTTTTTGTACTACACTGAATTTATTACGATACAATTTATTTGTTTGTTGGATATTTTGTTCCAGTAAAACTAAGGTTTTATGATATTAAATATCATTAAATTACAAGTGAAAGGTTTTTTATGTTAAGGTTTCTTGTAAAACTCTTATATTAAATTTTCATTTTCAGTTAAATTGCATTCGAATTTTCCTTTTAGCTTCCCGAAGCTCCTGGGACGAGGCGAGAAACCAACCACAAGGATGTTGATCTCTATTCAGCAACTTGCTGGTCGAGGGCATCTCTGTGTCCGCTGTAATTACATACATGAACCTTAATTCTTTTTTGTATCAATTTTCATTTGAAACGTCTTATCCAAGACATACGCCATTATATGGTTGGATGTCTTTACTATGGTGCGTAGGAATTCATACATCTTAGCGTTCTGGTCCAAGAGATCTTCAATTTTTCGATGGCTTGGTGATATACATATCCATTGAGTGGAAAAATCACAAATATAGCACTATTTGATTTTTTTCTGTCTGCTTCGAGTATCGAACCCGTGGCATTCATTACACTAATCTAATAGCTTAAAAGTGACTTAACCTTGAAGTCATGATTTACTGTCAGCTACCATTATAATATCTCTGTTGGCGAAATTTCTCTCAATCATTGTTCTAGCACATATTCGTATTGCCTCCATTTCTGATTGAAAAACAGTCACGTTCTATAACTCGCTAATACGCTAGTTTATGGACTTTATGACACTTCATTTGATTTCCAATTAATTAAATAGAATTACAATTTACGAGACGTCTTTTCTTCTTCATAACACGATCAGAAAAAAACAAACCAAGGCAATGTCACCTTTGACATTTGATTAAGAGCTACACTTCAGCGGTCTTATTCAAATACGACGGTTACACTACCATTAATCGATTTGCTCATTTCTTATCTATAAACTCCATTATTTGTTTCAGTTGTCATTTAAAAGCCATCAGTAAACCAAGATACATCGAATCAGTAAAAATTCCCGTCGTCAGGCTCAAATAAGCTCAGAATTGTGTATTTTGCCTTTTTTGGCCTCTTAATATATGAAATATTGACTTGGTCAGTTCAGCAAATTTGTAGCTTGGAATATTTTCTACAACTTTGATTCAGAACAGATTATGAAAACATGATTTTTTTCCTCAAAAACGTAAAAAATTGTTTTAAATTTACATTTTTACTTTTGAAAGCTCCCGCCACAACAAAAATAGCATTTACAGTATATTTTTGTACATTTTCCATGATCTTTCCATGATAGTTTTTCTTTGCTTATTAAATTAAAAATTCTTTTTACACAAAGTCCATGTGCTTTAATTTAATTTTAAATATAACACAGTTTTCATAGAAATTTAATATCAAACAACATAATTCTTGATTTTAATCTATTTTCAACGTTCCATTAAAGTAGAAATGCTTTTGGTTTCCTTTCATTTTATAAATTATTTTGAATTGAATTCATAAATATTGGTACTTGAAAATAAAGTTCTACATTAAATGAATGATATTGAAATAATTTCAGTAAACCAAATATGCAATGCAAATCTTCAAATAAACTTAATCCTATCTAATGATGGTTAAATATTCTCAATTTATAATTCAGGTACATTTAAATTGTTGTTAAAATTGTTCAAAATGAATTTCTAATTACATTAATTGAATAAGTCAACGAGTAAATTACTTGAAGTAAGTTAAATAAAATATTTATCTTCTTTCGTTTGAGTGTTTATTTGATGTTACTTCATCAATTAAATTATTTTTAGTTTAAGTCAATACAATTAATTTAATAGAAATGTAATTGATCATTTATTGCCCAAATATTTTATTACCTGATTATTTGTTCCTTTTTTTATTATGTTTATTTATTTACTTAAACTTATATCATATTACTTTTACTCACCTCGCATTCATAATACAATAAATAACAGGATTCACCATAGAATTGCTCATAGCAAGCCAATAAATTCCTAGATAAATTTCCTGAATGTACACAGAATTTGTTATTTCCGGATAGTATGATGTTACAATGAAATATATTTGAAATGGTAACCTGTTTAGAAAAGATTAAATTGATATTTAATGCAATGTTTGGTTTGTGAAAGTGAATTAAATTTAAGAAAAAGGTTTTACTTACCAACATATGCCAAATATGGCCACAACTACCATCATCATTTTTACAACCTGAAATGTAAAAAATAAGAGAAAAAAGGTGTTAATTGATTGGAATTAAAGTTAATTAATTAAAAAAAAGAGCCTTGAGGTCATTGAAGAGCCGTAAAAGTGTAAAAGTTAAAATGTAAGGTCAGTCTTAGCAAATTGACAAGTCATCCATAGCAAATTCATAAGTCAAGGATAGCAAATTGATAAGTCAAGACGAGCAAATTGATAAGTCAATACTAGCAAATTGATAAGTCAGTCTTAGCAAATTGATAAGTCAAGATTAGCAAATTGATAAGTCAAGACTAGCAAAATGATAAGTCAGTCTTAGAAAATTGATAAGTCAGTCTTAGCAAATTGATAAGTCAAGACGAGCAAATTGATAAGTCAATACTAGTAAATTAATAAGTCAAGGCTAGTAAATTTGACAAGTCAAGACTAGCAAAATGATTAGTCAAGACTAGCAAATTGATAAATCTGTCTTACCAAATTGATGGGACAGCCTTATTGATAAGGCAGTGAATCGAGTGGTCATAATTTGTCATTTTTGAGTTAATTTTTTATACAAGCCTGACTACTGCTCTATCCATAGGCTTTTGAAAGTAATTCTATGCCACGATCCTTTCAAATCTCTTAAGCACATTCATTTCATTTTCCGTTGTAATTAAATTTTCAAAACAAAACTTAATTTAAAAATAAAATCCTGTATTAACTTTTTCATAGTTTACCAGTTCAACCTTTTACACAACAACCATTATCTTTTGCTTCCGTTCAGCAGTGGCGGATTGGCCATACGGGCAATCTGGCAAATGCCAGAAAGGCCGCCATCGATCGTCTTGTAAAAGTTAAGTTTACCGTAAATTTTAAAGAAAATCATACAGAATGCCAGGGCCATTAATAATTTTCAATCCGCCTCTGCCGTTCAGAAAAACAAAATCCTACCTTCCTCTCAAAAATTTCTCTTTAAACTAAAATTTAAACATTAAACTTTTAGTTATTTAAATTTTAAATGAGAACGATATAATTAGAAACTTTAACGTTGAAAATATTTTAGTGCGTTTCAGCACCATTTGCTAACCGATTTTAGAATTTACTCTTAAATATTTCACTCATTTTACAACACGTTGATAATAAAATTTATCACAGATTTTAATATCATTATGGAAATTTGCTATTTAATAAAATTATTTGCTTTAAACTAATTCCCACTGGAACATATTTTGATTGGTGGATGAAGTTAAATTTTTCGGTTTAAATTTCATTTCAATTTTTCCAGACAATTATTTAAACTTTTACTTTGGCTTTGTTTGTCTTTTTATGATAAAATAATAAAACAAACATGTGTGAGGTTTCCACAAAAATTAAAATGTTACAGAAATGTTTTCATATTATTTTTTTTTTTGAACTTTCTCTCTCAACTATTATTACAATTATTATTACAGAAAATTTTAATGTATTTTATCACATAAAAAGTAAACATTTATAATTAAATTGGCTTTGTTCTGACACACTGCAGACTGCTACTCAACAAAAAATAACAATAAACATAAAAAGGGGTGTGGAAATAAGTGGATTTTATTACCTGGTAATAGCATTCAATGAAAAAAAAACGTAAATTTTTAATGGTTCGAATTCAACTGAATTCAGATCATGAATGAGAAATAAAATGTTGAAAAAGCGTCATGATAAAATAAATTGTCATTTTTGTTTTAACAAGTGTCATTGTGTGGTGTGATGTTACATTCATGGTATTCATTGAAGGTACGAAATCTGCAATTGACATTTTTTAAAATGGAAAAAAAAACATTTTCAAACGATGGAGCTAAATCCATTATTTTATGTGAAAATGTTTGAATAAAAATTAATTTTCACAAATGGACACTCTCTAAGAGGAGGATATGTGTCAGATAATGTAATTTAACAAAAATAAATATTTGTACGATAAATTTTCGAGCATCATGTGTTAAATGGAAAATACAAATGAAATGGTGTAACTTAATCTAATACAATTGTATTTTTTACGATTGTTTACTTAAATATTTGAAATGAGTTGTAAAATTATTTTTATTTTCCTGTTATTGAATATTTTTTGGTAAAGTGAATCATCGAATAGAAAACTTAAAAAACTGAAAAAATTAAAAAAATTTAAAAAGTAAAAAATTTTGAAAAAGCCCTAAATATTTTCAAATAAGTAAAATAAATCAAAAATTGTCGAAAAAAATCACTAAAAAGTCCGGAAAACTTTTGAAAAATTCGATTTTGTTGACTTAAAATCATGAATTTTGTGTAAAATTGTGTTTTTGGCCTTTTTTTTTAATTTTTAACTTTTATGAAATATTTTTTTTGATTTTTCCGAGTTTTTCTAAATTTTTATGAAAATTTCTTTTCTAAATGTTTGACCTCTTTGAATATTATGAGAATTTTGACTTTTTGAGTTTTCCGTCATTTTTATTTTTTTTAAATTTTTCAAAATTTCCGACTTTTTAAAAATTTTTAATTTTTGGCGTTCTTGAAAAGTTTAAGGGCTTAATTTTCGAAATTTGACAATTATTCCGAATTTTCAAGTTTTTAACAGAATATCTCAAGAAATTTTTCATGTAATTTTTTTTTGTCATCCTCTCAAAAGAATAATTAAATCAAAAGAGCACTTAGTTTATAACAATCAATTAGAGAATATACTTCAAGAAAAAAATTTAATTACATACAGAAAAATTTATGAATAAACTTCAACTTTTGCACTCTTGCAATGTACTTATTACTCTTTATTATCAACATTCATCATTCAAAATTTAAAGATCTTAATTAAATCATAAAAACAACATCAAAACAAAAAAAAATACAATAATAATAACAAAGATTTTCAAATATTTGCTGTATTTCAAGCATTTTAAATCATTTGTCAAGTTATTTTAATATTTATGTTTGAATGAATGGAATATAAAAGAGGAAAAAAAACAAAGAAAGAACTTTTCTGACTAAAGAATAATTTATTTAATTAAGATAGTTTAAAATGACTTATTGTGATGCAATTAAATATGAAATAAAAGTTTTTTTTTTACAACAATTGTAAGGTTTTAATGTGAATGTACATTGTACAAAGTACAACAAAAATTGAACAAAAAGTAAATAATTTGTTTAATTTTATTTATTTAATTTCATTTTTTTTTTGTGTTACAAAAGTTGTTTCAACTGGAATAATGTTCAGTTACATTTTGAATAATGAAATTGAAAATGTTGGAATTAAGTTACTCCGATAAGAGTTGTAAATTGTGGTAGGAAATAGCACAAAGTGCTAACAACAGGATGTAAATTACAAAAGTTTGAAAGTTTGTGTGAAAATCAGACATCAATTTGCACAGAAAATAAATTTCTAGACAAAGTTTTGTTTTTTTTTCTTTATTTACTGATTATGTTTGCACATGTGATATCTTAACTTTTAAACTATTTACAGGAGAAAAAGGCAAAAACTGATTTCGAGATCGCTTGGTTTAACATAACTCTGGTTTAAAGCTAGCTAGCTAGTCTGTTAACTATACGGTTTTTATCGAGGAGTTTCAAAATCGCAAAAAATTGTGAAAAACGGTGGAAATTTCGAGATTGACAAACAATTAAACATTAATCAAAACCGTTAATTCTAACACACGCTAAAAATCGTGAAAAACGACAGAAATTCCAAAAATGGAAAAAATTCATCAAAATCGTGAAAAATTTTAAAACCCGTTCAAAGTTTCAAATCGCTAAAAATCGTGAAAAACGGTGGAAATTTCGAAATTGGCAAAAATTCATCAAAACTGTAGAAAATTCGAAAACCGCTCAAAGTTTCAAAATCGCCAAAAATCGTAAAAAATCGGGGAAATTTCAAAATTGGCAAGAATTCATCAAAACCGTGGAAATTTCGAAAACCGCTCAAAGTTTAAAAATCGTTAAAAAAGTGAAAAACCACGAATATGTCGAAAATGGCAAAAATTTATCAAAACCGTCGAAAATTTGAAAACCGCTTAAAGTTTCAAAATCGCTACAAATCGTGAAAAAAGGCAAAAATGGCAAAAATTAATCAAAATCGTGTCTAAAAATCGTCAAAAACCGTCGGGGAAATTTCGAAAACGACAAAAATTCATCAAAACTGTAGAAAATTCGAAAATCGCTCAAAGTTTCAAAATCGTTAAAATCAAAATCGCTCAATCATGAAAAACGGTCGAAATTTCTAGAATGTCGAAAATTCATCGAAAACCACTCAAAGTTTCAAAATCGCCAAAAATCGTGAAAAACGGTAGAAATTTCGAAAATGTCTAAAAATCGTCAAAAACCGTCGAAATTTCGGAAATCGAGGAATTGTGGAAAATGACCAAATTTAATCTATGGAAATACGCTCATATAAATCATTTTCTTCCACGATTTACATTTTTTTTCGTATTTTATTTATAATTCATTCAAATAAGCTGTGACTTAAATAAAACTTGCCTAGGGAAATCCACGATCGATGAATGCCACATGTGATTTTTTTTCCAAAACACAGGATGTTAAAATTTTGTATGTGTATCTAATTACTTGACGCATAACAACATGACAAACTTTCTTTAACTGTATGATAAAGTGAAAAAATCACGTATCACAAACTTTATCCTTGATTATTGTCTATTGTTTTTTTACTCTCTCTTTTTTTTGTGTCTTAAGATGTTTATATTTTTTTGTTTGTAATACACAAGTCCATGAACATTGAACATGAATAACAAAAGTTTGGAAGTCAAATCAAATAATAAGATATCATGGAAACTTCATGTGCTATTATTGTTTAAAAATTTTGTTGTTCTTCACCGTTTCCATTGTTGTCGAAAAAATGTATCAAAAAATATGCTCATATCAATATTTTTTGTTTATTTTGCTTCTATTGTGTGCGTAATAATCAATCAAAATGTAGTAAATTTGTGTTTAACATCAATAACCCATCTATTACATGTCAAAACCATTATCTTAATGTGTGTAACGGAAATATTAACATGAATATCATGATGATTTGACAATTATCACTTTATAACTTAACATTTGAATTTCTTTTTAGCAGTTCTCAAATTTTCTTGCATGTTACGTGGGATGTGACGTGACATTTAAGGAAAATTAGCTCAAATTAAACTTTTTCATTGTTTGTTGTTTTGCATTTCAACTCAGTTCAGTGGCATTTCACTTTTGGAACAATAGAAAGCAAAAATGGAACAAGAACAATACAATTTTTACGCATTTCGAAGAAAAGTTTTTCTAAGAATCAGAATTGTTTTCATAATTTTTGTTATTATTAACATAGTTTTCATTGTAAAATTGTGTCAAGCTTTTTATTTTATTTTAGTATTTAAATAATAAAAAAAAAATATTTTTTTTGTTTTTATCAACAAAGCCTTTGTTTTTGTTTTTTCAATAATAAAATGGATAAATTTTGAGCACTTTATTTATTGACAATAAAAAAATGTGACACAACGACTCACATCAATTTCTTTAACTACTATTTTTTTTTATATTCATTTTCACATTTTTAGTTTTCGTTTTTTATTGTTTTTTGGTACATTTATGTGAAAAAAGTTTCAAATGAAAATAAATCTCAAAGGACATAAAAAAATATTAATTGAGATGATGGAAAACTATGAAAAGTACTGGGTTCGTTGAGTGATTTCTTTTCAAAGGATTTGATGGCTCAAATTTTGCCCTTTGTAGCGGAAATGAAATGCTATTTTCGAATTTGGTCCCTCAATTCATTAAGTTATTGGGAAATTTGCTCGCTACGCTTTTGTTCACAGAAAATGCTATTGTGAATTCCCGTGGCAAGCTCCAAAATACAAAAATTAGCTCAAAATTGTGTATTTTACCATTTTAAGCCTCTTAAAATACGAAATATCGACTTAAAGTTTTCAGGAAAGTTGAAGCTTGAAATATTCTCTACAACTTTGCTTCAAGTTATTTTTACCTAAAACTTACGAAAATATGATTTTTTTATTCAAAATCGTTTAAATTTGTTTAAATCTTCCGCAGATATGTGATCATAAAGTTAAGTTCAATCAAAAATTCCAAGGCAGCGCCATCTTGAAATCGGTCCAACTGAATATTTTTTTTTGTTTTCTTTCCATTACATTTGAACAGTAATAAATTTTTTTTGATCTCTTTGAGTTTTCAAAAAAAAATTCCGAAAATTCTTTAATCAAAGCAATTTTGTGCTGTATCCCATTTCACTTAAATTAATGAATGACAAAAAAAAGGAGTATAAAAGACAAAAATAAATATAAAAAATTACTTACTCTTCTTTTACTTTTGATATTTTCAAGTTGACGTTGAGTACATTCACCAATACTCTGTGATCCCCACAACTCAATTCCCACACGTGCATATGTAAATGTCATTGATCCAATTGGGAGAAAATATGTTAGAAACATGAATACCACATTATACCTGAAACGATAACAATAGAACAAAAAATATAATAATAATATCCATTAAAGAAACATGAAAAGAGGTTTCATGAGGAGCAAAAAAAAAGAAATTATTTGAATAATCATAGACATCAACACAACGCATTATTTTTAACAGGAAACCATGAAAACGAGACAATCTTTAAATAGTTATTTTTTTTTAAATATAAAAATATCAATTTTAACCAGGCGCACTATGGGGCTATTAGAACAAATATTTGCTCATTAGAGGTAAAAATGAAAGTCATTTTTTTAATTTTTTTTTTATATGATTGAAAAGAAAACATATGCAGGACCTCAGATGTAAAAAAAAAAATTAAAAAAATTATCATTTTCTAAGTTTTTCAAGCCTTCAAAGTTGAGCAATTTTTTTTCTTATATGGGATTTTATATGGAAAAACGTTTTGGACTCGGAAAAGATTATTTATCATTATTTACGTTTGGGACTAGGCTTAAAATGTAGGTCTTGCTAATACCTAAAAGGCTGTGAAGAGACATCATGCCAAAACTTGCCAATCCGCGAGCTACGAGCCCTCAAAGTTCCCAAAAATCACTAATATTTCTCTAAAATAAATATTGAACTTGAGTATGCTTTGTGTTGACTCATACTAATACCTACATATTTGTGTATAATATTTTGTTGAATTGGTATTTAATTGTATAGTACGCATAGAAAATATGCGTTGCACACTGTCTATTGTAAAATGAAAAGTAAAATATTTCACAATTTTACTGTTTTATTTTAATAAATAAATATGAATTAAGAACTAATTTTTCTCAAAGTCTGATTCGGGGATGAAATTTTATTTTAACATCATTGCATTTTTTTTATTTTTGTTGTTTTGCGATTTAATTTTTTTTTAAGTTCTGGGAACAGTTTTCCCGTACGTAAGGTATGAAAATATGAATTTTTAATTTGTAATACTGTAACGTAGATAATTGTAATATACGATGTAACGGAAAAAATTTGAATAAGCATTAAAAACGTAGATAATTTAATAGACGGTCATTTTGAAGTTAATATACGCTGAAATCGTCTATTAAATTATGTATGTTTTTGAATAAAAAATAAAGAAAAATTCATATATTTTCATTTCTTATCACTAAATTCATTTCTTAATATTAGCATTTTAAATGTTTTTCACATAAGTACTTATTTCAAAGCAAAAATAGGTTTGTCAATGCATAAATTTTACTCAAATTTCTAATAAATTTTTGAACTTCTATTTTTCGTCAATAAACGCTAAATTTGAATGTTTTTTTCGTCAATATACGGTTTTTCATTTTCTTATTTCGTCAATATACGGAAGGTCATCGTATATTAGATTTATCTACTTTACAGTAAGCACTTTGTTTATTGAAATTGAAAATTGTAACTTGTGAGCAACAAAAGATTGAAACCAAAAAAATGCTATTTCTGTACGAAAAATCTCTTTCAACGTCAAAATTTACATAATGATTGTATGTCAAAGTGGTACATCATTTACAAGGTTATTTTTTTTGCTGTTAATGATTCTGAACGCGGTTTTTTTTGTCCAAAATTGGTGGATCTCGTGGATCCTAATTAAAAAAGACCAAATATTTTTTCGATATTCGAATTTTTTATACCATTTTCAAATTTTGTAATGAAATAGAACTCGAAAAATGGATTTTTATGGTACTCTGGTTCAAATAAATCGCTCACTTTGTTCTGCAAAGTTGTGGCGCATAAAATAAGATAAAATGTTGTCTATGACCTGTTTTTTGAGTTTTCATACAAAAATATTGAGAAATCATCCAAAGAGTTGCGCATGTTTAGAATGGCAAATACATGAAAAATCGATTATTTGTATGGGAACTGTAATATTTTTTATGAAAACATTGATACAATGTACGGAAAAGTTGTTTAAATTTAAATTTTTTTCTTGGAAAAAAAATTCCTATACAAATCAATAATTTTTCATATATTTGCCATTCTGAAAATGCTCTAATTTAAACAGTTTTTGGATGATTTCTCAATATTTTTGTATGAAAACTCAAAAAGTGGTCTGAGACAACATTTTAGCTTATTTTATAAGCAACAACTTTGCTGAACAAAGTGAGTAGTTTATTTGAACCAGAGTACCATAAAATTGCGATTACGTTCATTAAAAAATTTGAAAATGATAAAAGAAAAAAAATCTTGCTTTTTGTCATTGCTTCGAAGTTTAAATTCAACCGTTTACAATAAACTCTAAAGAAACTCGAAAAATTAGTCTGTGTGTGTGTGTGTGTGTGTGTGTATGTATGTGTGTGTGTTGGTTTTTCAAATTGTATGTAATTGTATCTCGATATATAATATAATTACTTCGCATTATTTTTTTTTAATTTTAATTTTAATTTTAGCATTTTTTTTTTTAATTTTTTAATAATATTACTTTTAGAAATAAATCAGGCTTTATATAAGCCTGATTCAACAAAATAAATATTTTTTTATTGATTTTTTTTATTATTCCCAGTAATGAATGTTTTTCTTGTCATAAATTCCACTAATTTTTTTGTGTTTTTTTTACTCTCACTTTGAAGGCTTATTGTAGCTCACAAGGCTTACTTTAGTTAAATTTCCCAATTTATTTTGAAAGAGTAATATGTTTTGGACTTCTATTCAAAATTTTAGTTAAATTGGACTCTTGGTTCAAAAGTTATTCCTACTTGGGCAAAATATCTTACTTTAACCCTACAGTGAGGCGTCTCCATAGAAACGATCATTTTTCAGTTCTTTTATATTAGTTTAACTTTAAATAGAATTTTTATACATTTTATGTGGGCAATAAAAAATTCAAATAATACACAAAAAAACATGAAGTAATAGAATTTTTTTTCAGTTCAATCCCACATACATGTTTCAAACAATTATGTGTTATGTTTTCCTTTAAATATGACAAGGATATTTTTCTTATTTATTTTTTTTGACGTAACGTTGAGAAGTCTTTCAGATATCAAAAATAAAATGAAAAATTAAATAAAAAATTGGGGACGATCTTTTTGTAATAAAAAAATGAGTGAAAATCCTATTAAAATAAAATTTCATTAAAATAATTGATTTTTGAACTGTTTTGGCCATCCCAATATTAGCATTCTCAGAAAAATGTCTTAATATTGATAAAAAAAATATCCTTTATTGACTTTGAATATTTAATTTTAGATTAATTTTTCATTTTTGCTGATTTAATTCTATAGTAACTTGTTTTCATTAAAAAAAAATGAATCAAAATTGTTTTTTAAGAAAATTAGCTACTAAATAAAAACAATCTAAAAAAAGATTACAAGCTTCTTTTTATATTCAGTTTCAATAATTTTTAATGTAAAATTACATTTCATATAATTTTTTATAAATTTGTCAGATATTGGCATCAAGTGTCTATTATTATTTACATTATCATGTTTTTTTTTTACATGATGTGAAATTCAATAAAATATTCAAACGAAAACCTTTTTTTTTCTTGTATTTTAACATACATTAGATGAAATATTTTAAAATGTATTTATGATCATGTAAGAATATGTTTATTATGCTAAGTTCAAAACATATTGTGAAAAATTTATGGGGAAAAAATGAATTTGAAAAGTGTTTTATATTATTATGTAAACATGGGTTTTTTCCTTGAATAATGGAGTAAATCCAGCTTATGATGTTACATTAAAATGTAATGTATATTTTTTTTGCTTTAGGTTTTGGTACACTTTAAGCTTAAAAACTAGATGGTTACGAGTGAGAACTTGATGTCTTATTAGAAGAAAGAGAGTAAAGAAGAGAAAGGAGTTCAGTGCCTTCTATTGAATGACGCGAGAACTTATAACAGTGACATCGATCGATCCTTTTTCAGATATCTAAAATTTGAGCAAAATATTTACATTACTTGAATACACCTAAATTTTCACAAGAAATAATTATTGATTATAACACAAAATTCGAAGTATTTTGATATGTCTTGTCAAAATTGTTCTACTCAACCCACTTTTCAAGAAAATTAATGAAATGCTATTAATTCCTTTTGTGACAAAACCATTTATCATAACAAATATAAGCTTATGCAGTATGTCTTTGACTGATAAGTCTTAATATTATATGATTACATATTTATGGTCATTTTATTTACTTATCGATAAGCTTTCATTGAATTTTACTTGAATTTACTGTTTTAATTTACGATCCAATGAAAAGTATTATTAATAAACTATTCAAGGATCCATCCAGACATGTACTTAGTATTTATTATTATCTTATTATACATGTACAAATTCCATGTTATAAAGATTAAATTGATTTTTTTCTTGTTCTGTTTCTACTTACGCATATTCTATCATTGAATGATTCGTTGGTCCATCTGGCCATTCAGCATAGCACACAATCCGAATTTCACCATTTTTAAGCTCTTCATCAAATGTTGTGAAAAATAGGAGCATCGGACATGATAAAATTATGCCTACAATCCATATTCCGGCAGCAATACACAAAGTTGTACGTTTGCCCATTCGTGGTTTCAATGGATTTATTATCGCTATATATCTGTAAAGAAAATAACCAAAATATATATTTGTGAAATTAAAGAAATGTGAGGGAATTCATGAATAAATAACAAATAAAAAAGGAATGTACGTTTTGCAAGCTATTTGTATGATAATATGACGATAAAGGTCAATGTTAATGGTCAATTAATCAAATATAGTTTTTTTTTATTTGCATGATATGATGGAAAGGAAGTAAACAAATGGGAAAGTCTGATATAATTTCATCAAGTTATTAACAATTTTAACGTTTCTAGTGTTTTTTATAGAACTTTTTATAGAATTTATTCTCAAAATGAAAGCAGTATCATATGAGATGTGAAGCAGTGTTGGAATGAACAATTTAGGTCTAAACAAAAACTCTCATAGCGCCATCGGGAGAGTCTAGTCAAAAAATCCAAATACTTGAAACCTTTGACGTGTCTGGGAAGGTCCAGAGGCCCCAAAATACACCTCCTCGAGGATACTAAGATCGTTGATAACTTCAGCCTAGTTTTAAAAAGTATTCCAACTTTCGAGATTTTTTTCTGATGATGGTGTTTGAAAGTCAGTTCTTTGATCAATGGTAATGCCCAGATATTTAAGTTGGTTTTTCCATGGAACTTGTAAATCCACAGAATTCATTAATTGGCCAGGGGCTCTAAATCTTTTAAGACTTCAGTGTGTGAAATACAAAGCTTTCAACTTATTCAGCTTTATGTCTTACTTGAGAAGCTTCCAGAGGCCATCAGTAAGTTGACGTTCAAATAGGGACATCTAATACTGTGGCGGCTATAGCTGTGTTATCAAAGTAAGAAGTGTTTTACACAAGTGAGTACACTCTTTCCCACTGGTCTCCCGTTGAGTGATTACAAAATTGACAATAAAATGCTACCCTTTCGTGCTACCCTTTCATGCAACCATGACAGCCTGTCGCGACATGTCCTTCTGATCCTGATCATGAAAAGTGTCATTCTAAAATTTACCTCTAAATAATGCGTGTGAAATCAACATTTGCTTTTACTCCTTTTATTTATTTGTGTAACATCGCATGTTACCATAATGTACTTCACACATCTAACGGAAAAAAAATCCCAAATGCATCGTAAATCGCACTTAGCATTTGAGTACCATAATTGAGTTGTGACAGTGTGTTGATGTCGACAAAATATTGTACTTTACAAGTAAATTACTGCTCATTTAATGTTGAATGTTCTCGCACACCAATACAAACACAAGCACACACAACTTAAAGTGATGAATGGTTAAATGACACACATATGCTTATTTGTTAAAGTATGGCATCATGGTAAAAGTGCTTTTTCGCTGGTGGTTCTCTGTACATTTGTGTGTTTGTTAAAAACTTTATCATTTTGTCATATTGAATTAATGTTTGAATTGGATAACAACGAACTTTTACATTAGTTAAATGTGAATTCTAGGAAAATGAAGAGGAAATAAATTTTCATAGCAAATTAGAGTATGAGATAAAGAGTTGAAATCAAACATAAGCAAAAAAAATAAAAGAATTATTTATTCAGGAAACGTTTAAATTTAAGCTCCACTTTCATGGATCAAGTTTATCCACCCTAATCATCTTAAAACTTGTACAATTCAGATCCTTGATGAGCACTAATCCTTTAAAAACACATTTATTCAATTTACATAAGAGAAAGTTTTTCATTCTATTTCATTTCATTTGATCGTGTAAAATTTTAAAAGAAAATAAAAGTTTAAATATGTGAACTAAGGCACAGTTGTCATTTATTTTGAAAAAAAAAATTTCTACATATAAAATATTACTTTTATTTTACACTTATGATATGTTAATTTGAAAAGTTTTTTAAAATTTTTTAAATAGAATAAAAGAAGTTTAACCCACACACACACACAATTAGAATGAAAATGAAATATTTTTTTACAAACATTTATACTCATGTCACATTGTCAAGCACATGAAACTACACTATTTACATAATTTGAATATGTTTTTTGTTTACTATTCATAAAGTTTTGGGTGCTACTGACATTTTGTTTTTCTTGAAAGTTTTGTAATTCAATTCATTTTATTGCCATGTGAAGTTGCGAAGAAAGTTTTCCATTAAAATATGTTTGACTTGCTTTGAAATTTAAATTTTTAGTACTAAAATATTTAGGAAATCGTTACTTTTTTTATCTCTAGAAATTTTTAGTACACAATTTTGAGTAATTCGGAAATTTTTAGTAATTGGAAAAATTTTGAGTAATTCGGAAATTTTTAGTAATTGGAAAAATTTTGAGTAATTCGGAAATTTTTAGTAATTGGAAAAATTTTTAGTAATTCCAAAATTTTTAGTAATTGGAAAAATTTTGGGTTATTCGGAAATTTTTAGTACTGGGAAAATTTTGAGTAATTCGGAAAATTTTGGTAAGTGGAAAAAATTTGAGTAAGTCAGAAATTTTTAGTACTTGGCCAAATTTTGAGTAATTTGGAAATTTTTAGTACTTGGCCAAATTTTGAGTAATTCCAAAATTTTTAGTAATTGGAAAAATTTTGAATAATTTCTAAATTTTTAGTAATTGGAAAAATTTTGAATAATTCGGAAATTTTTAGTATTTGGCCAAATTTTGAGTAATTCCAAAATTTTTAGTAATTGGAAAAATTTTGAGTAATTCGGAAATTTTTAGTAATTGGAAAAATTTTGAATAATTTCTAAATTTTTAGTAATTGGAAAAATTTTGAGTAATTTGGAAATTTTTAGTACTTGGCCAAATTTTGAGTAATTCCAAAATTTTTAGTAATTGGAAAAATTTTGAGTAATTCGGAAATTTTTAGTAATTGGAAAAATTTTGAATAATTTCTAAATTTTTAGTAATTGGAAAAATTTTGAATAATTCGGAAATTTTTAGTATTTGGCCAAATTTTGAGTAATTCGGAAATT
Source organism: Culicoides sonorensis (assembly GCA_900002565.1). NCBI lineage: Eukaryota > Metazoa > Arthropoda > Insecta > Diptera > Ceratopogonidae > Culicoides > Culicoides sonorensis. The sequence goes on along the minus strand of LN483354.1, from coordinate 287,939 downwards.
TTTAGTAATTTGAAAATTTTTAGTACTTGGCCAAATTTTGAGTAATTTGGAAATTTTTAGTACTTGGCCAAATTTTTAGTAATTCAGAAATTTTTAGTAATTTGAAAATTTTTAGTACTTGGCCAAATTTTTAGTAATTCGGAAATTTTTAGTAATTGGAAAAATTTTGAGTAATTTGGAAATTTTTAGTACTTGGCCAAATTTTGAGTAATTCCAAAATTTTTAGTAATTGGAAAAATTTTGAGTAATTCGGAAATTTTTAGTAATTGGAAAAATTTTGAATAATTTCTAAATTTTTAGTAATTGGAAAAATTTTGAATAATTCGGAAATTTTTAGTATTTGGCCAAATTTTGAGTAATTCGGAAATTTTTAGTAATTAGCCAAATTTTTTGTAATTCGGAAATTTTTAATAATTGGCCAAATTTTGAGTAGTTCCGAAATTTTTAGTAATTGAAAAATTTTAGTAATTCGGAAATTTTTAGTTATTCGGAAATTTTTAGTACTGGGAAAATTTTGAGTAATTCGGAAAATTTTAGTAATTGGAAAAATTTTGAGTAATCCGGAAATTTTTAGTATATCCAAATACCAAGTTTAGCAGTCTATAAAGCACATTTTTCTCACAAAAAATCATTATAAAAAAATTCATTTAACCACTTCAAATGCAAACTTCTGTAGTTTCATGAATCTATTAACATAAAAGTAATTGAATTAAAGCCTTAAGGTCGTAAATTTAATTTTTTTATGTCATTCCATTTCAAACACTTGTACATTTAACATACACAATGCAAATATAAAACAATGAACACGCTCAATAAAATGCACAATTTAATAAAATATTAGCATTTGAGTGTGACAAAATGGCAAAAAAAAAAAACGAAACACAATAAGAATTATTATGCAGGTATTCGAAACTGTTGCAGTCTTACCTGGACATAGTGCAATATGCATTTGTTATGCGTTGTTGTCAAGGCACAGAATATTGCATTCAATAGTTTGAAATTAAATTTCCTTCTCTAAATTTACACTTTTTTTACTTTAAATAAAATAAGAAATGGAAAAAGAAATTATAAGACTTTTGATTGCCTGTTTAATTAATAGTCTCTTAATAAACGACACGGAATCAAATCAAACGATTCAGGTAACTTTTAAATGGATTTATTTTTAAAAATTGAGTGCAATCCAATTAAAAAAAGAGAGAAAAATTGTTAATTAAAAAATGATGAAACTTGAAGAATCATGAAAAATTTATTTTTTTGCTGATTATCATTTTTTCTTCTCGTTCCCAGAATCCATTTAATTATTCGTGTATTGAGGATTTACCACCCTCAGCATTTGGTGAATCAAGGAAACGATACAAAGTAACGGATGAATGTGGAAATGAATTTTTTTGTACAATGACTTGTATTCCATTATCCTTTGATACGGCTTTGCATCAGAATACAAACAATAATGAATTTGATATTAAATTTTCTGTTGGTGCTAAATTAAGTAAGTAAATCTTCTTCCTTTTCTTTTGACATTTGAGATTTTATTTTAAATTATATTGGATTTAAAGTGAATAAATTGCACATCACAAGGACAGACAATGAAATTAAAATTGATTTTAAACCAGATGAGCCATCTCTTAGAATTGCATCGCAAAGTCCAGAGATTTCTGTGTCAAGTACGACAAAAAGTCCAACAACAACTACAACCATTGAAATTACAACTAGTACGACATCAAGACCAAATTTATCAACGTCAACGGCGAGTGAAATGACGTCAAACGAAATTGAGACAACGAAGAATTTTATTTCAACTACACCGAAGATGCCATGTCCTTGTGTGATTCCACATTCAAAGGCTAATACGACGACAAGTACAACGACAACTTCTACTTCAACAACAACACCAACAACGAGTACAACTTCAATTCCAAGCACAACTCCAAAAATGCCATGTCCATGTGTTCCAATCAATCATAACACCAACACAACTCCAGCACAAGTAACGACAACTCCAGCACAAGATACGACAACTCCAATTGAATCGACAGAGCAACTCAAAATAAGAAGAACTTCGTTATATGATACGAAAACTGAAGAACCAGAAGCTTTAAGTCAGATTGAAACCTCGACAATGGAAGTACAATACAATTGTTCAACTGAAGAAAGTACTACGATTACAGGGAACGAAGCATAAAATGTGAATATTAATATTGATTTAAGAATTAAATGAAAAAAAAATCAATTTGTATTTCAATTGTTCGAAAAAATTCCAGTCTCTCAGCTCCTTGGAATGCTATATTTGCCTGGTATGAACGATTTGTTTTCCATGATTTTATAAAGTTCGAAGTTCGAAAAACTCGCCCCTTTTAAAAATTTCGTTGCGCATTAAAAACTCGACGCTTTTTCAAAAGCTCGACCTTTTTCGAAATTTTGCTGCACTTCGAAAACTCGACACTTTTTCAAAAACTCAACCTTTTTAAAAATCTCGATGCTCTTCGAAAACTCGACACTCATTCGAAAACTCGACACTCATTCGAAAACTTGAGCTTTTTCGAAAATTCGATGCTCTTCGAAAACTTGACATTATTTCAAAAACTGGATCTTTTATGAAATTTTGATGCTCTTTGACATTTTTTCAAAAACTCAATGTTTTTCTAAATTTCGCTGCTCTTCGAAAACTCGACATCTTTTCAAAAACTCGACATTTTTCGAAATTTCGATGCTCTTCAAAAATCAACACTTTTTAAAAAACTCTACCTTTATCGAAATTTGATGCTTTTCGAAAACTCGACATCTTTTCAAAAATTCAACCTTTTTGTAAATTTCGATGCTCTTCAAAAATCAACACTTTTTAAAAAACTCTACCTTTATCGAAATTTTGATGCTTTTCGAAAACTCGACACTTTTTCAAAATTCATTTTTTTTAATGAAATAGATCTCAAAAAGTCAATTTTTATGGTAATCAGGTTCAAATAAATCACTCACTTTGTTCTGCAAAGTTGTTACTCGTAATATGAGCTACAATGTTTTCTTGGACCATCTTCTTGGTTTTCATACAAAAATATCGAGAAATCATCCAAAAACCGTTCAAATTAAGTTCAGTATTTTGAGAAAACCAAATTTCATCTACTTCAATTTGGCATTTTTAACTACTATATCCCTTAATTTAACAGGCTCTTAAAAAATAACACTTTACCTTCATTCCCTTTGTTACACTTGACTTTTAATTACCACTTCAGACAAAGTTCATTACATTTTTAACAAAAAATTTTCAAATAATTAAAATTGGCTTTTGTTAAATAATAATTTCACGTATTTTCCAACTCAATCAAAATAACTGTTATGATAATAAAAATATTTGAAAAAAAATCCCTGTTATTATCGTATTATTTTTCACCGTCACGCAACACCACAATAAAGGTACAAAAGAAAGACTACCATGGAAAAATAATAATATTTCTTCAACTTGAATATAAAAAAAAAAAATAAAATCAAAATAAAAACATGATCGTGTTATAATATTAAATTTATTTATTGTGTGTCTATGCCTTTATGTGGGTTTTTATTTTTATCATAATGCGATACTTTTATAAATATTGTGTTTTTTTTATTGATTGAACATTATTAATATTAGAAAAAAAATGATGATGATTTGAATTGGTTTATAAATCAAATGAATCATGAATATTTAAATAAAATCATTGGAATCTATTTTGGTCTGTTTTTATTTTTTCATTTTAATCAAATAAACAAATCAAAACTTTTTTTTTCGAAAATTTTAAAAACTAATTTTGGGTATCAATTAATATTTGATTGAAAGCAAAAAAAGAATATTTTAAGTTTACGTAAACAAAGAAAATTTTCTCTGTCTCTCTTGATTAAAATAGAAGTAAATCAATTCAATCAAATTAAAATAGAATCGACTGTTTATTTAATTTTTTTTTTCTTTTAAGTGAAACACATTTTACAGATTAATTTTAAAGTAGTCAATTTTCTTTTTTTTCAGTCTTTTTCATTTCAATTTTGTTTATTTGAATTATCGATGATTTTATTTTTTTTTTATTTGTGTATTTATTTTATTACATAATGAAATAAAATTCAACATTAAATTTTAAAAGATGTGAAATGATTTTTTCTCATAAAAGACTAGACGCCTCCATTATTCACGAAACTCTTGACAAATTTTCAAGCAATACTTTGCTCTTTGTGAATTACAAGAGCAATCATTCAAATAAACTTAAGTGGATTGTTTACACAGTTACGATAACAAATTAATGTGATTGACAGACTGCTAAACAATAATTTGACTATTTGCACAATAATGTGAATTGCAAAATGAACGGTAATAACACTGAAAAGCATTTTGATGAAAATGGACTCTGAGCTTCGGTGCTGGAAATTTTAGAAATTCGATTTATGTTCCAATTTAAGAGCACTAAGCTGCAGGCTGCATTTTCAATAACATGTAATGCAGTGTTAAATTTATAACTTTATTTTATGTATTTTATGAAATGTTGTTATTTTGAAACGTATTAAATTTAATATGCGAATAAATGAAATTAAATCTGATGGATATTAAAATATTAATTTAAATGAAGGATATTTATGATTTGCCGTTTTCAAAAGAGGAAATTATTCAATTTTGACGTGAACATAATTGATTAATAAAGTTCAAATAAAGATCTGTTTGATTAAGGTAGCCTAAGAGGCTTTAAGGTCTAAAACTGTTCTAAAACTGTAAATTTTTCGCGTTCGGGTTATCTGAAGCTTATTTTTCTACCTTCCTAAATGAAACTGCCGTATTGGAATTTCCAACAAATCAAGAAGTAGGCCGACGGTTTAAGGCAAGGCTTTCAATAAATTTCATTTGAAATTTTGACTTTCGTTGGTCTTGTAAACTTTTTGGTTTTCCACAATTTTTTGGTATAAATCACGTCAATCGCGAGAAAATAAATATATCTGGAGAGCTTTTTCAATTTACATTGATACGAAGAATTTTTCTTGCATATTTGAACGTTAAAGAAAACTTTCTAGTTGAGAAACCCATCATATGACTGAAGGTGCTCATGACTACGCCTGCTGCCTATGTGAGGTGTGCTGGGAAGGGAATGAGTTGGGAAATCAAATTGATTGAGGGATTGGAATGAAGAAACAGAAGACGCCAGTTAAGAGTAGAACGCTGAGATGTTAACACCAACAATTCTTTAATTAAAATTATGATTTAAAAGTTTAAGAAAGGAAACACATTTATTTCGTATAAAGAAGGCTTTTTATTTAGACCAGGACTAAAGAGGTAAGAAAACTTGTTTAGTGGAGCGAAAAAACCCTCACTGGATTGCCTTAAAACTTCGCAAGACTTTTATGATTCGTAGGAAACCTCTACACGGTAACAAAACTTGGATTAGAGGGGTTCTGTATTTCCCATGATATGAATGCTGGCTCTTCCTTATAGAGACCCTGGTAAAACCTAACCAGCTCTGACTTTAATTGATTTAAATGATTTTTGGATCAGGCTCAAGTATTGAGATCCTCAGATCATGATTATAATAAAGCTTTGATTTCCTAAATAAAGAAAATTCCAGAAAATAAGAAAAAAACAGTTTTTTTTTCAAAACTTGCCTCAATGAGACAAAATCACACCAAGTTTCAATGTGAAAGTACTTCTTTTGTCACAATCTCACACCATGAATGCACTTCATATTTTCCTTTGACTTTTTTTACTGTAAGCTGTGTTTTCCTTTTTTACATTTTCATGTTACACATTTTTATGTTTCCTCATTTTAAATTGAAACAAAAGCATTAAAATTATAGTTTCATAATAAAAAATGTTTTATACATAAGTCAAATGGAATTCATCATCAAAGCTAGTTCCATGGGTGTATGTAAATATAGAAAAATGATGGATGAAAAGGTTGTGAAATGAATAATAATGAGAATTTTTTATTTAAAAATTTAAGATGAATTGCAATGAAAAATCTTTAAAGGTGTTAGTAAAATTTATTTTGTATTAAAAGAATTAAATTTCATGAAAAAAATTGTATTGATTCAGTTTTTTCCCTTTAATTTGGGGTTTCGTAATTATGATTCGATATTAATTCACGTAAAATAAATATTTAATGAGCAAGCTAATAAACCTTACTCTCTTTTTCGTATATGAAATTATGTTATTATTTGTATAACCTTCCATCTGATAATTTCATTATAACTATCAAAATACAAAATAAACGTCTAATTGAATGATTGATCGCCACTAATTTATTTATTTATTATTGAATATGAATGTATGTTTTTTATTTCCACAGGATATTGTCAGACATGATAAACCAATTTAATTTTTTTAAGGCTTTTCTGTATTTCGGCCTCAGGTGTCGCATGCCATTAAACAACAACTGGCTCCGATTATTTAATCAAAGTACGAAGATAAATGTCTTGCAGCTACTTGTTAATTTATTTTCTCATATCACTCATTGTTTTTATTTTAATGTAATGCCAGCTAATTTTTCATTTTTTCATGAATCGATTTATTGCAAAATTAAGAAAATTTACAAAAAAATATAAATAAAATGGTTTGAAATTGATTGCTATTGTACATCGTTTCATTTGTTGGATAAAAAGATAAATAAATTGATTGCATTTCAAAATTTTTTTCATTGAAATTGCAATTAAATGCGCTTTTAGAACCGATTTGATTCATTTGTCTGCACATTTTCAATGAAATCCAATTTAATTTGATTTCCAAAAAAATTTCATTACAAAACAATTTCAATTTAATTTTTTTGTCTTGAACCATTTTTCTATCAAAATAATTTCTATCAATATAAGAAAAAGGAAATTGAAATTCCATGAAATGCAATATGAAATAAAAGAGTGAGAATTTCATGAAAATAATAAAAAAAAAAGGGAAGAACAATAAATTTAATTCAATTCTAGACACGATTTTCTCTCATTTTTTTATTGTTTGATTAGATGCAATTTTTATTGTGTGTAATATCGCAAATTGAATGAATTTTGCTGTTTGATTTATGGTGCAATAAAATGAGAAAAAAAAATTACAGTAAATTTTTCATGACAATTATTTTTCATACAAAATTAATATACTTGTTTTTACTGTTGATTTTTTTTGCCTGACTTAGAAATGTTTTTTTTTATTTAACCCTTTAGTTACAAAATTTGAAAAAATCCGCCAATTTGGATCAGGCGGCCATTTTGGGTAAATCCACCATTTTTGAAAAGTCAGCTATTTTGGGTAAATCCGCCATTTTGGGTAAACCCACTATTTTGAATTCGACATTGACACAGACGGACGGACGGCATTTTTAAAAAATGCCTTAAAAAAACCTTGGCCATAATATCAGTCATTTTGGTCATTTTAAAGGTAAAGTTCATTGATCACGAGAAATTTCAAAAATTAACAAAATTAACGACATGTCATGAGAAATAAGCAAAAAAAACTGTAAATCTTTCAGTAAATCACTTTACACACTTGCAACACATTTCGCTTCCGTCAAAAAACAAATATGTGATAATAAAATTAAAAATTACTGTTTAATATTAAATAAAAATTGGATTAAATTTATTACCTGAATAATGAAACCTAACTAAGCGTTATTAATGTGTGCACTCATAAAACAATTCTAAAGCTATTTATAAGAGAGACTGAGATGAAAAACCTGTTTTTAGTGTTCCTTAATTGGTGTAATTGTGTGTATGTGCTCCGTGTTACTTTTAAATACCCAAATTAAAAAAAAAACTTGAAATTATTTAAATTTTATTCAAAATTTTTTCCAGTTTTCCTAGAAATCAGACAAAATTATTAAAAAACTTCTTAGTGAAAGTGCACCGTTAATGGTGCGATGAAAATGAAACGGAGATTATTGTTTTTGATACAACAAAGAAAAAGTGTTAAATTCATATTTCTGATTCTCGTAGTGATTGCTGTAGAAGCCAAGGTTTGCTATTTTCCTTTTACCTTATTCTCATGATCATCAAATTTAATTGAGAAGAAAAACTTTTTGAATAATTTATTCAATCATGAAGTTCCATTCAGAAAAACAAATTAAAAAAATATTAAGAAAACTTTAGTTTTAACTAAAATCAAATCAAATATTGAAGTGTAATGCAATGAAAAAAATTAAATAAAGTTTGAAACATGAGTCGTTGAGGAAGCAAATATAAAAGTTTTGTAATTAAGCACCACTTAAATTTGCTTTTCAAGCAGAAACGGAAAAAAGAAGAGGTGGAATAATTATGATTTTGAAATTCTGCCAAGATGTCTTTTAAATGAAATTTGAATTAACAAGTTTTTTTTTTGTAGTTTTCATTTTCCTAAATTTGTAGTAATTAGGAGAAATTTTTGGCTCATTTCTCGATGATTAACCTTAATACAAAAAGTCATCATAATTATTGAATTAAAAAAATGAACTAGACAAAGTAAAATTTATCCGATTTCATTAAGACAATAAAATTAATTGAAAAAAAAAAATGTAAACCGATTTAACAAAAAAATCAACATGAAAAAAAAGAGGAAATACAAACAATTTTTTCGATGTAATACAATTAAATGTAATCAAAAATGACTGCAAGTCATTTACTTTTATATTATTTTTATGTAAAGGATGAAATAAAAGATGATTATCAAGATTTTTTACCTTCAAGGGATCTTATCTTTGTATACTGTTGGTGTACAGGAAGTTAAAATACACTGAATAAATAAAAAAAATATGGATTTGTGTGTTTAACATATTAGTGAGGAAAAAAACGTCAATTCAAAATTTATTTGGAGGACGACTATCAAATCGATTTTAACAGTACACGCACAGCTCTGAAAAGTCCTGCCTTAACGTGACTGAAATTTTCGAACTTTTGGACAGTTGATTTTAAAGAATTTAAAAAATAACCATGAATTTTTTAAATAACGGTAACATTTTTTTAAGTAACGGTCAAACTTTTCAAATAACGTTCATTTTTTTTAAATAACGGTCAAATTTTTTAAATAACAGTCAAATTTTTTAATTGACGGTCAAATTTTTAAAAAACGGTCAAATTTTTCAAATAACGGTTAAATTTTCTAAATAACGGTCAAATTTTTTAAATAGCAGTCAAATTTTTAAATAATGGTCAAACTTATAAAAATCGTTTCTTTGAAGCGACAAAGACAAACAAACGGGCGAACGGCATACCGTGGCATCAGTTCTAGGACGGAAACGCAATTTTTTCATTAAAAAATATGTTTTTTTTAAAAAAATCCATTTGAGTGGCAAAACTTTCAAAAATCGCTGAAAAAACTATTATTAAGTATTTTTTCTTTGAATAATAATTTAAAATTACTTATTATTTTGTTTTTTTTTCTTTCCAGGTAATTCAAGGACAAAGTTTGACTCAATCAAGAGAGTATCCTAAAGAGCCTGGCGTCATACCGGCCGGATCTAAGCCGAGTGAACGCTTGGTATATTTGGAAGATCATGGAGTCCAATATCAATGTGTTCAAAAATGTTATCCCATCATGAAGCCTGAACCGATTCCACCACCCGTAACTGAAACTCCTCCTGCACCTCCACCAGCTCTATCTCTCAAAAGACCAACATTGAGACCACCAATGCTTACAATTAAACCAAAAATCCTTCCAAAAGTCGTTCCAATGACATACTGTCAATTAGTGTGTTTACGTTACCCGTATTCGGTCCAATGTTCAAAATGTAAACGACCATTTGTGCCCCGCATTCTGACAACGCATCAAATTAATGTGACAATACCAATTCCAAGTGTTTCAATAGCAGCCCGACTACCACCACCAAAACCAATCAGCTTTCAACCAGCCCCACAAGTAATTTTCAATACAATGCGCTGCTGTTACATGGATCGATGTATGGTCTTACCAATTCAACCGGCATGTCCTAGTGTTTGTTATGAGCCATGTGACGCAATTTGTACCGGTCGATGTCTACCCAATCCAACATGTCCCAATAAGTGTACCATTGTAGCACAACAGCTACGTGAATACAAAATAAAATTTATGATTTGGCTGCATTCCAAACTCGATTCCATCAAAATGACACATAGACAAATGGTTGAAGCCTGTATCTTGCGAACACGTGCTCATTATGTATCGGAAATAAAAGAATTGCAATCGCAGATTAAGGCGGCACATCCTTTTCTTTACAGTGAATCAAACGGTGATGCGACAAGTATGAGGAGATCGATTTCACATGGAATTTCAATTAATATTATGGGACAACAGAATGTTGGAAAAGGAGCAGGGGGAGCAAGTGACAAAGAAGGTGGGAGCTCTGCATATCATGTTAATCAAAATATTGGAATAAGCAATTATGATCCTGCTGGAGTAGAAATACCAGAAGATCCGGAAGCGAGTTCCAATTCAACGATGGAGAATCCAAACGCTCGCTGAAAATGAATGTGAAAATGGAAAATGAGAGGGAAAAATGTAAAAGAAAATTAATTTATAATTCCACAGAAAATAAAGAGGAAAAATTATAATAAATTATTGTTTCAACCAAGTTTGAGTAACTGCTTTCAATCAAGTATAAAAGCTTTTAAGTCAATTATATTCCATCGTTTCTTTTGATTCAATGCAAATTTTATTAGGGAAACTTTTATCATCAAAACCAACATACAACGAAAAAAAAATCATATTCCAATTGAAGTCGTTTCATACTTCATCAAATAAACATCATCATGAAAATCATAATCTTAAAAAAAAAAGAAAGAAAGAAAGCAAATTGAATCATAAGCGTTATAAATATCATAAATAATCATTATCATAGAAAAAACACATTTACAAAAAAAAAAAATTATAAAAGACGAAAAGAAAGCAAGAATTTAAATAATTTAACAAAATGATCGCTTGTACTTTGAAAAGGAACATTAAAGCTATCGTTTCTTGACTTTAATGTAAAAATGTAGAACGTCATCGCTAACGAAATGCACGAGCTCAGTTCTTTATATTGAATTTGGAAATGAAAAAGTCAGAAAATGTCTTTCGGCGTTTTTTTACGATCCGTCGTATTTTAGCGCTTTTGGTGCGGCCATTTTTCATTTTGCAAGTCGGCCATTTTGTTGACATAGATGGACTGAGGATTAGATTGAGGTAGATTAGATTAGATATGAACAAGCTCCTCCGTGGGCCCAATGGTCCTATTGTGTTCATACTACTTCTGCCGAAGCTTCCATACCCCCTGAGAAATAAAAGCGTACTTTTTACGCTTTAAAGCGTACTTTTCACGCTTTAAGAGTATTTTTTACACTTCAAAGCGTATTTTTATCCTTAAAAAATACGCTTTAAAGCGTAAAAAGTACGCTTTTATTTCTCAGAGGGTATGGAAGCTTCGACAGAGGATGGTGAGCGCCTTTTATCTATGGTCTAACCACGTGGGGCCTAAAATTTATGCTGTCATCCGATCCAGTCACCCTCAGGCTTCACTCAGGACTTTTAAGTATTCTAAGTAATACTAGAGCACATTTGGAACTCGAAAAACACAAATTAATTTTCATGCATGGGACTGAATTCGAACCTCCGTCGCAGGATTCTTACCAATCATACCAGGCACTTAACCAACTCAGTCAACGAGCTCCCAACGAGATTAGAGTAATTTTGTTTCAGTTCGACTCAAGATACGCAAAATGTTATCATTTCAATATCAAATTATATCAAAAAAAAATTCGTTGAACCAATAAAATTTTACTTTAATAAAGGAGAAGCTTAAAGGAGCAAATTGAAGCATATACGACGTCATTAAATTAAAAAAAGGTACCGTGAATCACAAAATCAAAGTGCATTTTCATTATACGAAGGTAACATTTTAATTTTTATAGAACTAGAATTTAAAATGAAGTTCAAACATAATCCTTGGCTTTGTTGACCTTAAATTTCATCTTCATACCTCATTTTCTTTAACATTTCCCTGAATTTTTTTTTTTATTTTCATTCCTTGCAGTAATAAAATCGAGACAGATATTTTGTTATGTTGTTATTTTTTGCTCCTACTGAATTTCATTTTGACGAGCACACAGACAAAGTGAAAAAAAGATTTAAGTTGATGGATTATGTAAATTCAATTTTTACAAATATTTTGCTTATCAAGATAAAAGTAGATAAAGTACTTTTATTTTTTACTTTGCATGTATATAAAATTCCCTAAGAAGATTTTCATATATAAGATTTATTTTTTCTGTAATCTTTTACAAAGTGTTCAAATTCACACTCAATTTAGGTGTGAATTTGACAATTTTACCACAAACCACGTATTTTGATGGAATGGCAATTCTTTGAATTGAAGTAAAAAATAAATTTAATGATAAAATTAAGTTAAATATTTTCCTTGTAATATTTGATTGATCGTAATTTTTCTTTTAATTTTTCATAAATGTTTATATCACTTTTGCCACGTGTAAGTTAAATACAGAAAAAAAGGAAGTAATGAACGTGTAAACTCAAAATTTTGAAAAAAATGATTTATGAGAGAATGTTTTGTAATATTTTGCAATACAAGTTAAAATTATAAATTTGACATGAATTCATGTCAGTTTTAAATGAAATAAATAATTGACATTCTTTGTGTTGCCAGGTAAGAGATACATTTGTTGTATAGTGTCCTTATTAATTTGATACATTCCAATTAATTGAAATTGTCTTGTCGTTTCTTATAACTTGAGATGACAAGATGAAGATGTGAGTTAAATTAAGGCTTTAATTAGTTCATTAAAATTAATATTTTGATATTGATTTCAGATTATTGATGTCGAAAAGCAATTAAGAAGCAATTATTACAAGAAATATTTTGAAAATGTTTTGTTATTTACGTGAGGTGTCGTAGGTGATGATGAGGTGGCTAATTGTCAGGTCCTTGATCAACCTCTTCTACGGCTGCTTTGTGGATTGTATACAAGTGCCTGGTGGCAAACTTCTGAAGGGTCTTTTCGTAAGGTATGCCCAATATAACTAAATTTTCTTCTACGTTTCTCCATATTTATGTTTTGCATCTCGACTTTTCTCAGCAGTTCCTCATTCGAAATTCTATTCAGCCAGAAGATATGCAGAAGAGCATCATATATGGTTAATTATCGTAAAGACACACCTAGCTTTTCTTATGCTGTTTTGCACATCTTTAGCTGCGCCATCATTCACGCTCACCACACTGCCTAGATACGTGAATTCGTTGACTTGTTCTATTTTATTTCCATCGAGCATCAAAGCAGCTTATGATTCTGAATTAATTTGCATTTCTTTGAGTCTAGTCATATCAATAGCTTGCAACTTTTTATCTCATAATGTAATCCTTAAAAAAAATTTCAAAAAAATAAAAATTTAATCACTTACCGATCTATACTGATTGCCATTAAGGTAAAAACACTAGCTGCTATACTAAGAATCGCTACAAATTGTGATATTTTACAGTAGAGTGTACCAAACGGCCAGTCCGAATTCAGCATATACACATAATTGAATGTTACATTTAAGCTTGATACCATGGCATCGGCTATTGATAAGTTCACTAATGGAAGCATGCAAAAAAAAAATAAAATTGTTTCATTAATTTTTTTTGCCCCAATCAAAATGTTTTTTTTTTGTTTCATTAAAATTTGTCAGTAGTAACAATTGTATTGAAAATTTTTTTTAATTGATACACCTCCATTAATATCAGATGAACGGTTACATGCGTTCCTTTACGTTTCAATGGAAATGTTAAATAATTTGTTGGTGATTTGTGTCAACAAGGAAAAAGTGAATTCATCTTCCAGGCTCGTTTTAATATGATTTAATACGATGAAACAAAAAAAAAAAAAGAAAAAAAGAGTCGATACATGTTGATTAATTTTTATGGTTTGTTGGTTTTCTACTATTCTTCGCTTCATTCAATGAAAAATTCCATTGAGTTTATCAATGGAATTTCTGGGAAAAAGAAGATAAAAAAATGTAACTTACCTATAAAATAATTTGTCACAGTTCTCATTCGTTTGTGTGCTAACACAATCCATACAACTACGAGATTTCCCACAGTTGCGACAACAACCATGCCAGTGAAGAGAATACTCCATAAAATTTGGCGCCATATTGGCAAAACAAAGGAAATGCCGTCGTCAAGATCACTACAATCACAAAAAAAATGATGATTATTATCATTATTTTTATTCATATCATATTTGTTCAAAAAAACGGAAATATATTCAGCAATAAAAAAAACTCATTAAGACATTTTGTACAGAGGCGTACATCACAAAATAAAAATATTGAAAAAAAAATAATAAACATATTAGAGATTCAGTTTTTTTATAGTTTTGAACCAAAATAAATAATAATAAAAAATTAGGGTGGACAGAAAATGGGTCACTGGGTTAATTGTGATGTTTTTGTTGTTTCATTTTCTCTGAAAATTCAAATTTCATTATTTAAATTTTTTTATCTCCTTCAGGATTAAAAAAATATGAATTTTAATTATAATTAATACTAAGCAAAAATACGACTTGGTCAGTCTAAATTCCATTCAACACGAGAAAAAATGTGATGGATTATGCAAATCAAATGGAAATTATATATTTGTTTTATTATTAAATCTTTATTCTCATATGTCAATAAACGTCAAAATGATATGAATGTGGAGCATGAGAGCACCAGCTGTATTTCATTTGATAATCCATTTTTTTTATTTTTCTGTGGTCATTGAATTTTGATGATGTCAAGTTTCTTTTCCATATCATACGGTTTTTATTATTTTTTGGATAATAATATGAAAATATTGAAATTGAAGAGATAAAATCGGAAAAATTCCTAATTATTATGGTAATGTATTGGTTTGTTTGTGGAAAAATGTATATTTTTAGTGCTCGTTAAATTGCTCACGTGATATTGGTTTTTCAAGTGGAATATTAAAATGTTGGTCGTTTGTTCACTTGTTGAACGTATTTTTAATTTTTTTGGTGTAATTGTGAAATGACATTTTTATGACAGTTATTTGTTTTGACAGGAGCTTATTATGAATGTCAATCATATTTATGTTAAAATGATTCTTTTTCGATTTATTATGACATAAGAATCACATTTTCACAAAATATCCTCAACTTTGTTCAGATTAAATATGGTGATAAATTCCCTTTGAATTCTGCCCTATTTAGCTTTCTGTGAAGGTGTGGTCACTTTCCTGAACTGAATCAGGTCTTGTTGACTTTTTTTCCTTAGTTGTAGTCTCTAGATTTGGTTCCTTCTTCATCAGATATGATGATAATGGGTATGGGTATGCACAATGGACCCGTCTGTAGGTCTGAGTGCTGATTCTCTTCTGAGTCCACCGTGAAAGCTGATCTGATTCCCTTGAATGACATCTTGTTTTATGGCTGGGTGCTTGAAATCTATCTAGACGTCACCGTGTGCAATAGCAGGCTTCAAACTTATTGAAATTCAGGTAGATTTTTCATTTGTTGTAGTTCTGTTAGAGTTTATTCCTCTTCTAGTTAGTTTCTTACCCCTTTTTCTCCAAAAGAAAGAACACACACTTGCAATTTCGCTCCAAAGATGGTAATTTTATTAAATTTTGCTTTTAATTATAATTTGAGGTTTTCACTCTCTGACTGTATGCTATAGAGTGACTCACTTTCTCTTCTCCTCCCTATTTTCTCCGAAGGCGGTTCATTTACAATCATTCCTTACCCTATCGTCCCGCTTCCACTGTGCTTAACATGTTACAGTTCCTCACAGTACTTGAGCAGCTTCTATTTGAGATGTGGTTTATCAGAAACGTAGAGTAAGTACTAGGATTTTGACTTGACAGTACAAGTAAACTGATTTTTCAAAAAAATTTCCAGCTGTAAGCTCATCGTATACGGCCCAAATCATGTCATTAGCTACGGCCTGAATTTGGAAAGACGTGCCTATATTCAATAGGCTTTCCTAAAGAGTTTTACAATACACACCTCAACAATCAAATAAAAAAGCGATTTATTTTCATTTCACCACAATTAATTCAAAACAAACATTAAATCACTTACCTTGCATTATGTGTCGTTGTTTCATATCCCTCTGTTGTTCCAGTTAAATTATACATATCTGTTGTAAAATTTCCACCACCTCCTCCTCCCCCATCATCATTCACATAATCATATAACAATGGATCATAGAAATGCGTTAATCCAATTGTCTCGACTGCTGTTCCCGTTGCAAGTGATAAATGTGAATTTTGTTCATCACCATTTGGCTTAAATGAAAATTGGTGATGAAAATAATGATTACTGCTACCACTACTCATTGTTAAATTTATCTGATGTTTTCATTTAAAGGTGTAACATCATTTTGGTTTTTAAGGTTTTATCGCATGTGGTTTTAAAATACTATCTAACTAACTATTCTATTTTAATAGTTTACAATAAATTTAAAATCAGTGCACTATCAATGTTAATGTTTTTGTCTCAATAATTACTGTTATAACACTACACGTTTGGTATTTTACACGGTAATTATCATTATAATAAGGACTTTCAATGGAATGTATCACACAATGAACCAAGTCAATTACATTTCATTGTAATGCGTTAAATAATGGACTTTGTATGGAGTTTAATTTAATTTTCATATCAATCACATTTACGTATTTGTCTCTTTAATAATTTATTTGTGGTTTTACATGCGTCCTATTTAATTAAATTTATAGTTTTATGTGGTTTTCATTGAATCTGTTGAATCTGAAATGAGAGAGAGAAAAAAATATTTTAGTTTAGAGAAAATTTTTCATTAATTTCAATTAAAACTTTGTTCCATGTCAAAACAAAAATCGATTAATAATAATAAATTGTTAAAAAACTTCAAGTTTAATCAAATAATCCGAAATGTTATCCCAAAAATGGTAATCAGTGTATATAAAAGAAAAATAAACATCATTTTAATATGAAAACAATTCGTTGAATGTTTACAATGAGGATTTATGTTTCGTGGAATTCATTTCAAAATATTATCTTTCCAGTCTACGTAAATAAATGTTACTCAATTATACCGAGAAAATGAGCATTTATTGATTGAATATTTAACCCTTTGTTATCATGAGCGAATTTGTGGAATCAGTAAAACTAAACAGACTTAAAACGGAAGTTATGAATGTTTCAAAGCCAATGACGTTTTTCAGTAATGATCTAGACGTTGGTCGTGGTGTAGTCTGATCTGAAAGCAGAGGCAGGTGGAGTCAGGTCACGCCAAATTCACCCTCTAAACGCCAAACGCCATATTTGCCAAATATTAAATTCGCCAAACGCCATATTCGCAAAATACCAAGTTTTCCAAACAGCATATTGGCCTACTGCCAAATGTCAAAAGAACAAAATGCAAAACGCCAAATTTGCCTAACGTCAAATGCGCCGATTGCGCTAAAAATTCACCAAAAATGTCTAATGCTAAATTTGCCAAGCGCCAAATTTGCCAAACACCAAATTCTTACTTTGCCATCTGTGCCAAATGTAAAATTTACCAGATGCCAATTGTGCCAAAATGAAACCTGTTTTTTTTCTTTGCAAGCAACCTGACTACCCCCTGAACCGAGGTAAGTAGAATTAATAAGAAATTTTTCCCTTCACACAATATTTCCCGTCTTGACAATTGATGGGTTAAATAAAATTTCCAGAAAATTTAACATTGAAATATAATTGTTGAATGATGAGTTTTATAACTGGTTCGGGGGATTAATAATGATCCTATATGAAAATAATATTTTAAAATTAGATTGAAATCAAAATTACTGTTATTCACTGAAATTGAATTGGATTTAGGCGAAAGTAGGTATTAAATCGAGTTTTTTGCGAAAATTTAAATTTAATATTTCAATTTTTTCTTATTTTTTTTTAGTCTGTTGCTTCTTCACATTGAATTGAAGAGAACAATAAATTTTTCAATTGAGTTAAATAAGTTCACTGCGTGTCAAAATACCACCAAAATAACTTTTACCATAGGTTGAAGTTAAATTCTTCTTTGAAGTTAAATTTCGACTGTATCAGTCATAAGACTTCAAAGGATATTTTTAATTGTAATGTGGAAATTTTTCAAATTTTAATATTCAAAAATTATTTATATACATAAATTAAAGAGATATCGTGAAACGTGCTGTGACTTCAGTCAAGATCAAAATTATGAGCGATAATTTAAGAAAGACAATTAAAAATGTTATCATAATTGTCTCACTCATTCCCGTTGGTGAATTCATGCCCTAATCTAATTACATAGAAATTTGTGAGTCAAGTTCGATTATTTATTAATAATTGGAAACGTGTTGAAATTAGACATTGTTTAGCGTTTCAGTTAATAACGCAATATTATTTGTTTTCTAATCAATTTTTATCTGAATTGATTTCAATGACGCACAACAATAAAATTTACTAATAAAAAAAATATGAAAACGTAATTTAAGGATATTTTTCATCATGTAAATGGTTAATATTTTAGTTTTACTCAAATTTACATAGAAATAATTTTTCATAGAATGCTCTACAAAAAAAACTTCAGTTGAAAAGACAAAGACAGTGAAACTATGTTTAAAAAACATTTTTTTATAACCTTTTGTTTCATATGAGTCGATTATAAGTCTACTAATGCACATATTCCATTATCATCATTACATCTTTAATTTTTTTTTTCTGTTTTCAGTTCACTACAAACTGACATGCAGTAGAACAAAGTAAATGTGTGGGAAGAGGACCATGAAATAGAACGAGAAATGAAGCAAGAAAGATTATTAATATTTTAACATGGGGATGTCAAAGTATTAATTTGCATTATTTCATTGATATCATGTCAAATGATGTAAATTGATCTGAAACACGACATTACAAAAGAAGCAAGGATCAGAGATTAACTTTTCTATAGATTCACTTAAATTAAATGGAAATTAAAATTGTTAAACGTTACGTAATCCATAAGGGTCTTTCAAATAATACTCAGCAAAATTGATGTTCTGT
This sequence comes from Culicoides sonorensis, assembly GCA_900002565.1. Lineage (NCBI taxonomy): Eukaryota > Metazoa > Arthropoda > Insecta > Diptera > Ceratopogonidae > Culicoides > Culicoides sonorensis. The sequence goes on along the minus strand of LN483354.1, from coordinate 269,009 downwards.
AGACCAAAGAATGTGCAGTCAATTGTTCAATCACATGATATGCTTGTAAAATGCAATAATGCTATTAAAACTTATACACATGTTCACTTGGAATTCATTTGAGTTTACATGAGCAATGCATAGCAAGAATTTAACCGTTACTTCACTTTATTTTTTTGCATGAATTTGACTTGGCTCAGATATGCACGAATAGATTAATGATTGAAAATAATAATGACGTCAACCAACAAAAAATTTCCCATTTATAAAATTTTGCATTGATAAAAAAAAATTCTGTTCAATACAAAAAAATATAACAATTGAAATTTGACACACACAAAAAGTACTTATTTTCGTCTTGTTATACATTTCTAGGTTTAATATCATGAGTTGGTTATAAATCTCAAATGATATTCCATTTAGTGATGTAAAAAGGAGAAAATAGTAAAAGTAAGGAATGTGTAGTTGTTTGTAAGTACGTGTGCTTTGTAATCCTTTATTATTTGTAATGGTTTGATGGATGGAAGTACTAATGGATTTTGAAATAGATTTGACGAGTTATGAACAACAATGATGCTTCAAATGGAATAAGCAATATCAAAAGGTAAACTATGATGAATTATATTTCCAGTTCCAGAAGGAATCAATTTTTAATTAATATCTGTATAAGATTACTTCTTGTTAAGTTTTAGGTTTACTTATTCATTTCCTTAGATTGTATATAAGTAGCTCTAGCTTAATGTTATCAGGTATGGTATTGAACAATGAAGCTCAAAACACAACGAGAGCTCTCTCAAGCATCAGGAATAACTTTAGCAACTTTCCATCTTCTCGAGGGATGGTCAAAGGTAAGTGGTGAACGTATCGCATTTCATCTCATAGGTGCCAAGTTCGATCGTAGTAACTGCAAAGCTTATCGTTGGCTTATGGTGTTAAATTGATTCATTATTATTATCGCTATTCTGTCTTGAACCAGATGCGATGCCTTCAGATTACAGGATAACATCTAAGGTCCAATGGTGATTATCTGGCGTCTGCTATGAGACACCTTTGCTCTGAAAGTATAGCCCAGAATATTGTTAGATAAGTGACAATCCTACAAATATTTACTTTGCCTGGATATTACATTCTTCAATCCATTAATCATTCGTCGTCATATTACAAGCGTCATATTAAGTGTAACAACAGACAAACCAAACCCAATCACACGCTTTATTCACACCTGTATTTCCAAATAAACCATTTAATTCATTTTCCTTTGTATATTTACATAAATATGTTATATTTATACAACTAACAAAATATTGTATTAACTAATTGGGTAGCTTTTACAATCTATTAATTTATTTTACTGGATTGTAACTGCCCATAACAAAATGTTTCACTGAAGCCTCATAGAAATTTCATGTTGATTTTGGTGCGGTATCAGTAAATTTGTTTCATGTAAAACGATGATTGATATTTCCGGAGCTCCATCTTACAATGAAATTTAATTTATTTTATGTACAAGCCAGAGACCGAACACAGATCTAAATATCACCTCAGCCACTTTATATTTAATATATTCTAATTTTAATTTGATATTCATTTGAATCTCATACCTGGAAATTCAAAATTTTCAAATAAAATGTATCTCGATGATCGTTGAACATTAATAGAATAAAATGACACTTATTTGCTAGAATTTCACTGAAATGACATTTAAATTGGCTTCGGTTCATTAATCAAAAAGACATATTACATTGAATAATATCATTTACATGATACATTTTTTGGTGTAATTACATTAGATGATGACAGACATTTTCCTTTTTTGTGCTACTTCATTCTGAAAAATAAATATTACAAGACACATTTTGAAGTACAGGTAAAATTAATTTTCTCTTCAATTTGGTATTATTATTTGTCAAAGTATACTTTAATTTGTGATGAATTGTAAAAGAAACATGATAATTACAAAAAAAAATGTTATGTGCTTTATGAAATATTTTACCTTGTCAAAACGAGGGAATCAGAATATCATCAAAAAAAATTAATGAAACAATTTAAAGGTATTCATTTCGTTAAAGAAAATTTTTTAACACAAGTATGGTTTGAGAAATTTATTTTAATTTGTTTTATGGAATTCATAATTTGTCCAGAAACAATTGAAAGCTAATTTTTTGCTCATTAAAATTAATGATTTATTGTTAATATCTTATTATTATTTCCACAAAAAATTCAAAATAAATTAGTGAGTTCAGAACATTGAGCTGCAAATATACTAACTGAAAAAACATTTCTTCAGAATCAAACTTGACTGTTATTTTAATAATTTTATCATTATTTTTTTATATATTTAACACTCAACCAGGAATTCTGGGTCTTCAAGATCCGTGAACCTTGGAAACAAATATTCAGGTAAAACAATGAAAAAAATTAAAACTAATGATGAAATTTAAGATTCCAGTGAGAGCTGCCGAGGTGTTGGGCGCCTCAAAGGTAGGTGGCTCGATGGCATCCAACATGACCTGCGAAAATTAAGGGTACATAACTGGCGCAAGAAAAGCATTCTTCAACAGCTCCAATCTAAAAAATTGACGTAGCGCCGGAAAAGTAAAAAGTAGTGAATTGGCCATATGAGCAATCTTGTAAATGCCAAAAGGCCGCAGTCGATTGTCTTGTAAAGTTAAGTTTAGCGTAAATTTTAAAGAAAATCATACAGAATGCCAGGGTCGTTAAAAATGTTCAATCCGCCCCCTGGAAGCGAGTCAGTCAGGTGAAAGTGATGTAAGGCAAAGTTGTAGAAAATATTCCAATTCTTCAATACTGATGAACTGATCAAGTCAATATTCAATACAATATAACATCAGAAGCCCAAAAACGTCAGATTACTTTGGATTGAAGCAGACATTAGTGACCAACCGTTAAAGAGAAACTCAAATGCCTTCTTGCTGGCTACTAAATTTGATATGAAGGCTTAAAAAGGGTGTTGATTGCTTAGAATGACAGGGTAAGGACTCTCTATGAATGATGTCCAGATTTCTAGGGCGGTCTCCACAGAAGAGAATCAGCACTAAGTGGTTGATGATAGCGGACGTAAATAATCGGTCTTAATAATGGCCTTTGAAAGCCTTGAAATGCAGCCTTATAAAATTCAATCTACATTTTTGTTTTACGAAGTCAGAATTGAAAACACAGAAGAGTATTGCCAAGTAATAAGCTTATGAAAACTAATGTAGGAGTAAGTTGGAAAACAACCTTAAATGAACAAAAAATCTCATTTAAATTGAAAGAAAGCAACCTCTCAAAAATAATTAAATTATCTTATTCCAAGTCCAATAATTCCAAATATAAACAAAATTCTTGATTTGCAAAACTAATTGAATTTGCTCATTCTTCATTTTTTACATTTAAATTTGATCCTCAAGAAGACAATCAGAAATTTTGAATTGAAGCTTGAACGTTTATGGAAATTTACTGATTTAAAAATTATCAGTCATTTGAAAAATATTTTTAAAAAAATAATTTCTGATTTTTCTCTTAAGTCAAATAATTCTATTTTAGGCGAATAAAATTTTCCACTGTTTTTCTCACATACAAACAAAAAATAATCCTATTTAAACTAATATTTCCGGGTTTCCCTTAGTTGGGATAAAAAAAGGACCACATTTGAATTGATATCAAAACAAGATAAGGCAATCTCATTAACCTTGAACCGTATTGTGCAGGAAATTAAAGAAAAACACTACAAATTTTGACCGAATCAACTATTTAAAGTGAATGAACCTTGACGAAGTTTATACCGATTTTTAGGGTGTCTATTTACGTTAATATTTTTGAGCTACTGAAAAATCGTAAAAAGCTCTGTAAATGACCGGTAATTTTCTGAATTTTCTAAAAAGTTTTCGATTTTTCCGATCAATTTTTCACTTTCTCTTTTTCAACTTTTTCTAGACATTTTCCGAGTATTTTACGATTTTCCAGTATCCCAAAAATATTGACATAAATGGACACTCTCAAAATCGGTTTAAGCTTCACCAAGGTAATGAAAAAAAGTGTCGATTTAACATCGTGCTATAAACAAAAAAAAAAACAATTTATTGTCAAAATATTGAATTGATATCTAAAATCCAATTGGTCTAAAACACGAGGATTTCCTTTTCTGTATCAAGAACTGTCATTGACAGATATGATTCCTTGAAAAATAATAGCAATAAAAAAAATTGAAGTAGATTCAAGTTCATATTGATATTGCATGAAAAAAAATAACATTTTTTTTCACTGTAATCTTGTTTGTAACAGGTGATGATTTGAGACACACGATGGCTTTTGAATAATAATGATTATCATTTTTTTCCTTGAATTGAATCACTTTTGATTTTTATGAACGCGTTTTCTACATTTTTGTTTTTTTTTATTTTTCTTCTTATTTATTTCCTTAAAGATCGTTTGAGGGATAAAAAAAAAGTATATAAAAAATATCTTAATGCCATGTATCATGAGTTTATGGCTTTATTTTAAGGCCTTTCATGTCTCATTCAATCTCATCTTAATCACATTATTTTTTTTGTATAAAACATTCAAAAATAATGAGAGATTTTCCAATGTGTGGGCTCACATGGACGTCACTTCAAAGTAAACGTCAAGAATTTTGATCATAAAGAAAATTAATTTCAATTAAATATTAAAATAAATTTCTTGTGGTTCACCTTTCAATATATTTTTAATTAATTTACAACTACCAATTTCCAATATTTCTATGCAAATGAAAATTTCTCGTTCCCTCTCAATTCTTGACATTCTCGATCAAATATTTCAATCACCTTCCTTGTATCACACAATTCAAATTCATGCATATCCAAATAATTACCATAACTATCACCTATGATTTCACACAAAATTTCATATTCATTGTCCCATTTCCAATGTAAAACCCAAAAATATTTCTATTTATATGAAATCATGTCGTCTGAATAGTTTTCTAATACTATGATTATTTATGTCTTAACTGGACATTTTCAAAATACCACACACACATACCATACATGAATTGCTGCTGTGGAATTCAAATACAGGAAAATTTATCTAGGCATATTTTTGATGGTAACAGAGATTGAAAAGAGTCAAAGATGGAATTAAATTGTGACAAGGGTACTTATAAGGAAAACCAAAAATAAAATAAAAAAAAAGTTATTTGTGATTTGAATGATTTTTGTATATTTTTTTTATATTCTTACATAAGTGGATAAGTTTTTATCTTTTTTTTGTTTGTTGTTGTTATACTTGAAAATTAGTTGTACGACATGGGAAAAAGATTTAGCAATCAATTACGATGACAATAGAATGAGATTGGGATTTCCTTTGTAATACATTTAAATTGAGGGTATGATTTAAAGTTCAATGTGCTTTGAGTGGAGAGGAAAAAAAAGGAACGTTACTGGGCAATATTTTTTTTTTTTTTGAATTCTCATCACATTCGAATAATTTATTTATTTATATTTTTTCCTTTGAAAATTGATAAGATCAAATTCAATATGTTGACCTTTAATATGAAACGTTATTAAAAAATTTGTCCTTTAAAGTAAAAAAAAAAAATGTCAAAATATCACTTTGAACTTGAAATTAATTAAATTCCCTGTCCTCTCAAAATATTTTAATAATAAATTTTTTTCATATAAAAATTTAATAACATTTTAGATGATTGATTGCTCTTCCTTCCCAAAAATTAAATAATCGGAAGTAATCTTGTCGATTAAATTACCAAAGATAAGGAGGAAAATGTAAATGATCTGCATAAACACTTCATAAATGTTATTAAGCCACTTAATTTTACATAATTTCCTTTCTTTACTCCTCCTCTTATTATCTTTGGTTACATTTTTGGTCTCATTTAATGTAAATTTAACATCTTAACATTGTTTGTAATGATTTATACAGATTTAATTTAAGGTTGGTCTTTAGCTAATAAATTATTTTTAATAATTAGATTTATTAAAATTTAAATGAATTTTCATAAAATTAAGTTTTAATTTCAGATTCCAATTAATAAGATGGCTTAGAGGGCCTGTGGTCAGGTCATCAGGGAATACTCATTATCACTGTCAGAGGACCTTTACAGTTATACTGTTATTCCAAGCAATCGCCTCCTTTATTTAGAGCCTTAAAAATGTCGCACATTATTGAAAAATGTATGAATCATTAAAAAAAGTCGCCTCACCAAATGGCCGACTACAAAAACGAACTAAAACCCAATAACGATATAAAACCTAACAAATGATATAAAACCTAATAAACGATATAAAACCTAACAAATGATATAAAACCAAAAAAAACGATATAAAACCTAAAAAATGATATTAAACCTAAAAAAACGATATAATACCTAACAAATGATATAAAACCTAAAAAACGATATGAAACCTAAAAAACGATATGAAACCTAAAAAACGATATAAAACCTAACAAATGATATAAAACCTAAAAAACGATATGAAACCTAAAAAACGATATGAAACCTAAAAAACGATATGAAACCTAAAAAATGATAAAAAAAACCTTGAAAAACGATATAAGCCCTACAAAACGATACAAAGTCCAAAAAACGAAATTTTCACCTTAATAACGATAAAACGCAAATTTGAAGATTTCTTTTCAGTCAGTGTTAAAGCTTTGACACAACTGGCAAACACGATCAATTTTTAAAGTTTTTACATTTACACGTTTCATTTAATTGCCAAATAAATTCCCAATGAAATTCTTAAACAGTAATTTATCAAATTTACCACTAAAACGATTTGATTGAATACAAATTTTCCGGGAAATCAGCATTTTAAATGTCTTGTGTCAACTTTTTTGAAATTCAAATCATTAAACTTAAATTTAAATTGAATTCTTTTCAACATTATACGTAAATCCTCTTTCTCAGGAGTGTCATTAACAAAAAATATCTCAAAAGAATCTTATTGAAATGTGGTTTACACGTGAAAATATACATAATTAAGGTGAAATGCAAACATCTCATTTTTCCTTAACTCAATGTGTTACTTTTATGATAATATAAAATGTGATAATAAATAATGAGATTTAAGATGAGAAAATTTCATCTCAGGGTGACACAAAAATAATATGAATTGTATGAAAAATGACAGTTTCGTTTAATTAAAATGCGTATTAAGACCGTTGAGGAGCTTTTCGTAGTACAAGGGGAATTAACATTAAATTTTTAACATGTGTCTTATGGTTTTAGATTGTGGCTTTGCAATTAATTACGTTGAATGTTTTAAGGGAAATGAGGAGATCGCATCTTGAAAATGATTAATTATCGGTGGTTTAATTTTTTTGGTATTAAAAATGAAAAAAAAAAATAACCAAGACGATTTTCATTGTAAATTACATCAAAAAAACAAACTTAGTCATTTCAGTTCATTTCCGAGCGTTCTTGTTATAGCAAAAGTCCTTCACTTTCAGAAAAACTTAAAATCCAATGAAATGCACTTAAATTCGCTGTTAAAAAGGAAAGTTTCATTTTTCAATGTAATTTAATTAAGAAAAATTTTATACAAACATGTTACATTTTAAATACACATTTCACTGTTATTTTCCTTTGTGATTAGTGCATTACAAAATAAAGCGTTGGGATTAAAAGTTTTTTGTTTATTTTTCATGGATTATCCTTTGTCTCGCATGTCATAAATTTCCTTTCATATTCTCATACTTTTCTCTGTTTATTTTTCTAAAATTTAAAGATAATAAATCGCTTTTTCTCGTGAATTTCCTTATTTTTGTTCATAATTCTGACAAGTACAACTTTTATTTTTTTTCATAGAAACAGCTCTTTACAGTTCCTTATTAAAATAAATTATGCGATTTTCTTGAAGATGCTTTAACAACCTCTAATACTTTATTATCGTTCAATTTATTTTTTTCCTTGTATCCACTTTACAATGAATAATATTAATAATAAATTTTTTTTATTTTTATCCTTTCAAATCTCTCATGAAGTTAAATATTATTCAAGGTTTTTGGATCAATCAATGAAAAGAAGAGAGAAAAAAAATTTAATGACCATTTTTTTTGTCTTTAATTTATTTTTTTCTTCAGAAAAAAACTTTTATCCTCCAATTTATTTGTGGCAGTATACTTTTAAATAAAATTACTTCTTGGTAATTTTTTATGCCTTTTTATTTCCATTTAATCGCTTTGTTATCGTCTTTATTTGAATTTCGTGAGATTGCGAGATGGTTCAATGCTTGTGTAAATGTGCGACTAAAACTCTTTTAAATTCGTGATAAAATTTGCAGGGAGGAAAAAAAATACAGACAATTAAGTTAATGTGTAAATGATGAATATTTTTTTGTTATAATCAATTAAATTAAATTTGGGACGTGTAATTGCGGTTGTGGAACAAATATAAGTGAAAATTCAAAACCATGAATTGAATTATTTGATGAATTTTAATCAAGGAAAAAGCCGGTAATAAAAAAAATTTATTAACACCTTAATTGGCTCTGACGAGCTGATGAGCTGTTACAGGAAGGCTACAAGGGACTTAGAATATGAAGAAACTGTCAAAGTGCGTCTCAAATTGTGAAATTTTTCATTAGTTTTAGGTAAAAGTGACCTGAAGCAAAGTTGTAGGGAATATTTCAAGCTGCAACTTTGCTGAAGTAACAAAGTCGATATTCCGCGTATTTAGAGGCCCAATCTGACAAATACAGATTTATGAGTTCATTTGGGGTAAACACTACGCGACGAGAAAAGCATTTTCAGTGCAGTCGAGGAAATTCATGTACAAGTTTCCCTCTTCAAATCTAAATGACTTGCCAACCACTTATAAATAAATGGAAACAAATAAATAAATAATCATATTACTTGAGCAAAATATTTACTCTTTCATATCTAAAATTAACACTGCACCACAAATTGTTGATAGTGTGCAGAAAGTTGTTGAAATGAAAATACAAATTCAGAAGAGCCCTTATGGGAATTACAGTTACATTTATCCATTTAATGACATGAGTGGAAAAGTGGTTGAAAATTTTTCGATATCCTCTTTTAAAAAATGAATCCAAACCAGAAACTCATGTTGAAATTTCAATTCATCGTTGCTTTCCGTGGTGTTATGATTTTATATAAGCTGATTTCATTTCAAAAGTAAACACACATTTCAAAAAAAAAAAAAAATAACATGAAAAATGTTATATGTGAGGTAAGAGACAAAGTGCAATAAAAATATCACCACCTGGACTTATATAGGTTTATAATCATGTTGATCATCATCATCATCATAACTTTGGTATTGAGTGGCATAGGACTGTTTCCCATTAATGCAATATCTCACGTAAAATGTATTTAAATATGTGTCAAAGAGAAGGAAAAATAGGAATGTTTTAACAGATAATTTATTTCATTGGAGGATTAAATTTAAGCAGAAATACTGGAGGCTTTTAAGATTCATCGCGACATTTAACTGCGAGTTTTGTAAATTTTAACATTTTTTAACGGGATTTTCAAAGTTTTAAAAATCTTTACGCTCAAAACAAGAATTATGCCTTTGCTAACTTGTTTCATCAAATTTATGTGGAGGAAGTGACCAACTTTTCCATAACAGCGGAGAACGGATGAATTTTTGCAAAACCATGAAATTTTCATGGAAGATCGCAACGTCAGTTTTTTTAGCGACCCCCTCTAACTTTTTTTTTGGATTTCTTTGAAAAATTTTTGAATTTTAGCACTCGGAAGTTGAAGCATGAAAATATGCAAAAAATCGATGAAGGTAAGGTCTTTCTCCAAATTTCAAAATTCATATTTTTGGCTAATTTAAGAATATTCTAGGTTGGGTCGAAGTGGTTCGAGACGGTTTGAGGTCTACCTGATGAGATGCAATCAACCGATTTTGGATTTCTTTGAAAAATTAGTAGTGTTCCGTAAACCGCAAAATTTTTCTAGATGGCTGAATTTTCTCGAATGGTCGAATTATTCAAAACGGCTCTATTTTCAATATTTCTTAAGTTCAATCTATCGAAAAGTGCTCGTGTTTTTGACCGTTCTCAGTACTTTTATCAGCGTGAAATTGTATTTCATGGTTGAAAAATTACAAATAGATTTAAAATTGAATATTTTTAAATCATAAATCGGTTTTTTCCAGTTATTGTAATGGAAAATTTTTAAATTAATTTTTAATAATAATAAAATCTTTTGATAAAACTCTTTTCAAACATCAAATAAATCCTTTATCTTTTCATTGAATTGAACACTGTAAAATAATTTACAATCACAGATGGCGGTCGCACTTTTACAGCTACTGAATGTCCATGAAAAATTTGTCGTATTGATGTGAATCGAAAAAGCTCTCGAGATATATTCATTTTCTAGTGATTTGCATGATTTTTAAGAAAAATAGGATACAGCTTATCGAAAAACCATATTTGAAGAGACATGTCAATGTGATGCCTGAGAAATTCATAGGAACGTTTTTATATTTGTAAAGTTCAGTAGGCTTGATTTTGTCTTGATGATTTCTTCAAATATTGAAAGGAGTAACCGCGAAAGTAAAATTTTTTACAGTGTAAAGCCATAGAAATTAAGCCATTACCTTAAAGAAGATGCTCACAATAGATCAAAAACTTCTAATGGATATTAAAAATCCAATAATCATAATTATCATTAATTTCTTTGTAAAGATTTTGCTAATATTTAATTTCGTTAAAATGTTTTATTTATTTGAACTGAAAGATTTAATTAATTTCATTGTAAATTATGGAAAATTTCAACTAGGGGAGACGTCTGGTATTTTTACTACAAACCCTTGAAAATAAAAAAAAATTCATTCGTAACACTTTTTTTTTGATATCTTACGAAATTTTAAGAGCCGATTACAAATCTCACTGATCTCAAACCAGTCGGTAACTAAATATTTAATTAGTTTAATTTCATTTAATTTTTTTTTCATTTAATCATATTTAACAACAAAAATTTTTCCTTTTATTAAAAGTACACAAAAATAAAATTTTCCTAGAATATTATCAATTTTAAAATTATTTTTGAAAAGTTTTTTAATAAATAATGTTGAAATGTTTGTTCAAATAAAATATTTAACTTGTTCTATTATGAAACATGGCACCAAATCTGTCTAATTGCATAAAATGAATGTCAAAACTTTGTACAAATGTTTTCTTCAATATTGAAAATTTTTTAATACAATTTAAATTTTTGAAACTCAAATGCAATTTCAACAAAACGAAGAAAATAAATTTAAATTTTTAATTGAGCTTTAATGAGTTTGAACCACAATTTTAAAGTGATTAAAATACGGCAACAAAATGGAAAAGTCCTATTTTAAAAATTCAAGACACAATTTAAAGCAGTGGATAAGCCATTAAAAGTTACCTTGGTTTCCTTTTTTTTTCGTCAATATTTTATGTTTTCATTTTTTTTTCAACATCTCAAACAAGACGTGAATAAACATACGTTTTAGCGTGGTATCATAAACTTTTATCACATAAATAGCCAACAGGTGTGTCACAAAATTAAATAAAGCAAAAAACAAAACATCTTCTGATTATTAGCAGGATGGGTTTGAATTGGCTTAGTATTAAAGTTACATAATAAGATTATTATGAAGGTAAATTTTTTTGCATGAAATTTACATTACAGTTAAAAAAAATAAAGTTGTATCACTTTCGAGAACAATGAAGGTGTAATAAGATCATTCAATTACACTTTAAAAGAATAATATTACTAATGATTTTTTGCATTATCTACAATTTTGTCTGTTAAATTTAGAATAAATGTTTTTCTTTCGTTAAAGTTTTCCAGCCATTTACAGATATGACAGTAAAAAGTTTGAACATTAATTTAAAAATAAGTTTTTTCTACAGATAAGTTTTTCTTAGGTATTGAAAGAAAGAAAACTTTTGTTTTTCTTCGTCTTCGTTTTAAATAATTGTATCTACGATCGTCTTATGAATGGATTCTGAATTGTTAACTAATTTTTATTAGTTAAATTACTTGGAATCAGACCAACGTGTTGTGAATAGCCTCTAGATGAGGTTTCCAGTAACATTCAAGATCCATCAGATACAAAACAAACGATCTGAGATCTCGTAACGATGACGGGTAACTTGACCCTATACTGTGGTAACTCAATTTCCTCGTCTTGGCATTTCTCGGCAATAACAAATCTTGAGGCCACAGAAATGTATTTAATTTCATAAGGAAGCTTTTTTAAGTATAATGGACTTGTATATGAAATCTGTCTACTTCCTAATGCAGTCCTGACGTTTGAAGACCCGATTCTGAACACTTCTCTCAGATTCAAGTGTTCATCGTTGAAGGCGTAGCTTGTGTGATGATGATGATGATGAAATTCCATGATTGCCCTTAAAGAGAGAACATTCTTAACGTGGCCACTGTATAGTGATACGGTAGGAATCAATGATGGCAGACCATGAACAATTTTCAAAGCCCTGTTTTACATAATCTGTAATGGTCTAATGTAACAAGACGAAGTTTGTTCCCAAATATTACGTAGGAAGACCATGTGTGTATACACCAAAATAATAATAAGACAGTAGTACTTCATCGCTCTTGATTGTTGGCTAGGATTCGGACCCATGTAACGCAACTGGCCTTATAAGTGTTTTGTAAATACTGAGCTTGGTCTTCTTCGTCAAAGTACTCTAGCGTTAGGTGTTGTGAAATCTACCCATAAACCTTGAAAATAAGCAATACTTGTCTTGTCCATATTTCATCAAATCGACTTATAACCTCGATTGGATATGAAAAGGCATTCACTACGGACAAAAGTCCTATTGCCTTTTAATATGTAATCTATGATATGTAACCCAATATTCTACTTTAATCGACCTTTCAAAATATGTTGTCCCTTTATCCTAATAATATCAATCAAATCTGACATGATGTATTCCACATTCAATGTTAAATATCACAATACAAATACATAAAATACTTACAACAAATTTTCAAATTTACATACATGTTACAAAAAACAAATTATTCATGTCTCTCTTGAGACACTATCAAATAAAAAAGATAATGTTTCCGTTAACTGAAATAAATTTGCTAAATTTATCTGTTTTAAATTGTATTTTCCATCAAATTTTCATGAAATACCATAAAAAAAAGGCATTTGTCATGATTTTATTTTAAAAAAGAAGAAAAAATCGGGAAAAAAGTAAACAAATTTCTTATGTAATAAAAATTGGTGAAATTTCATCTCTCTGTTATGCTATTTTTTGCTATTAACTTTAACGATTGTGGAAGGAAATTTAATATCATATTGTTGATATAAAATAATTGAAGGAAATATGTCAAATTTTTTACATTATTTTATTTTATCATGAAATTTTATTTAAAGAATATTTTGAATGTATTTCGTTGAAAAATGTACTAGTACTCTGTCCCACATTTTGCTTCATGACTCCAGAATGGTCTATCGAGCCCAGGTCGGAGTTTTTGGATAGAAGAGGTCATAAGGATGATTTTAAACTCATTAGTTTTGAGATTAGGCTCATGGATTGACCTTCAGAGCCTCCGAAGCCTGAAAAACCGTTAAAAAATTCAAAAATTGCTTATTTTAATTTTTGAAAGGAGGAGTTCACTTAAATGAATTTAAACTTATTAGCTCTGAGATTGGGCTCAGAAATTGAGCTTCAGAGGCTCCAAAGCCTGAAAATAGTCAAAAGCCTAAAATTCAAAATTTTCCCAAAATGTTCGATTTTTTTTAAAATTTTTTAAACGAGTCTCATCGAATTGCACTTTTCTAAACCGCCCAGTGGTTGGAATTTTTAATTTTTTTTAAAACAAAACATATTTTCTTATTTTGAATTTCGCTTAATTTTAAATTTTTCCAATTTTTCAACTTTATAAATTTTTTGAAATTAATTAATTTTCAAAATTTTCAAAAATTTTCATATTTTTTTCTACCATATCATCTTTAAAAATTGTTAAATTATTAAAATTGATCCTTTTCACTGAACGAAATCAAATTTTCTTATTTTTCACTTTTATAACGAGAATTCGTAGACTTAATCACCGTGATCATCAAAGCATACGTTTCATCATTCTTTAAATTATTTTACCAATTATGAAAAAAATTTCAATTAAACATAACACATAATTTCACGATACACTTCAATATAACAAAATCAAAAGCATTCCAAATTTATACGAAAAAAATCATTAATTTTAACATGAAAAATTGAGACTTACATTTCAATTTATTTATTTTTTTTTTTGATATGGTTCTAAATAAAACCACAAATATTTTCCAATTTAACACTTGATGGTTTATCACTGAAATTAGGCGTTAAATTCTGTATTGTACTATTTTATTTTTATTTATTATTTAAATATGTTATTTTATATATGATTTATCTTTAATTTAGTGCCACATCACATTTAATTTATAAATATTTGAATTGTGTGTGCAATTTCACTATTATGAGGGATACTGTAATTTAATACGAGTTTTTTTTTATTGAACTATTGATATTTTTTTTTTACTTGGCTTGTATTTAAATTTGAATTTAATTTTAATTCTTTTAATTCTTTTTTTGATTCACATCCGATGAACTTCAATGATAATTTTTTTATTTTTTTTTTATTATTATTAACTTAAATTTAATCTGCAACCGTTAAATCGGGTCCTGAAATATTTCCGGCGATATTTACGAGACGGCAGCTAAAACCAAACTAAAACTACAAACTTGAATGGTAAAAGTACGTGGAATCACATGATTGAAAATAAAATAATATTCAAAAAAAAACATATTCTGAAGTCTCCGTATTTCAAACATATTTATGCAATATAATTTTAGCGCTCTTCTATTTCAATAACGAATCACATATGATTCTTATGTTCATTTTTCCATTCCTTACTACGCATGCTTCATCGTTAATTATTCCATCTCCGAAATTTGTCTCAGTTCGTTGTAAGTCAGTGGAACAAAATTCAACACAATTTTATGAATGAAACATTCATACTTATGTTGTATGAGTGCATATAACGAGATTGTTGTTATTATTCAGAAAGGACACGTGACATTGCATTGTTTTTGTTCAGTTACAGTAAGTGTAATGTAAATGTAAAGAGAGTAAATTAAAATAAAAGAAAGAAATGTTTTTAACTGGATTAGGGATATAAATTGAAGTGAATTATTTTATTTAAATTTCTTTTCTGCAACTTACTCTTAAATAATAATCTGTTGTCTCGTCCTTTTTATTTCTTTTTACATTTGCGTTTCAGATGAAAGTAGAGCTCTTTTGATGAAGTAAAAAGGGGTGAAGTGTAATCAAAGAGCCAGGGTGACAAGAAAATATGTGATAGAGCTTATACTGAACATGATTAAACTTCAGATGACGATGATCCGGACTAAGATTGATAGGCCGACTATTAAGCCTTCTCTCATGTCATCAGGCAACCATTAGAAGGCCTAAACTTTTATCCTGTCATCCCAAGCAGTCATCATCTCTATTTACTTAAATTTGTGTTCGAAAAAATAGAAATTTGAGATGGTAAAGTTTTATGGCCTCTCGATTCGGCACAACGATGTCCTTTTGGATCATTACGAATTACTATTTCAGGTGTGTTCTGGGTTCCTCTTCCGCCAACATGACCAGTCTTATTGATCTACTCATCTGATATAATTGAAGCCTTGATAATTTTTATCCGATGAATTTTGAAGCCTTTATTCATGTGAATTTACTTTCAACTCTATCACGTGTTTGCTTTCAGTTATTTTACAACTTACCTTCAATTCCTTGTACCTCAAAATGAAGTAAGATAACCACTACTGCAGTAGTCGCTTTTACTTTCGATATTATATTTAGCTCAACGTATTCCATTTCCAGTTCTCTTTTCATCCACCAAATAAAGTCCTTTTTGAAATTGAACAATCGGTTTCGATCATTCGTTAATGGTAACAACAACTTTTGCGAACAACGTTCCAATTCCAAACATGTTTCATTGAAGCTTCCATCTGTTCATCTGATATAATTGACGTCAGCCATACGCCTTAGTTACGCAGGTAAAAGTTTGACAATCTCTTTTTACGTACAGATTTTTGAAGTTTTCGTATGTGTATCTATACAACATAAGCTGTCAAGTTTTATCTACTTACCCTCTTAATAGTTATTATCTGATCAATTATGAAGCCTTTATTCATGTGAATTCATATTCAACTCTATCACGTGTTTTCTTTTAATTATTTTATTTTTACTTACCTTCAATTCCTTGTACCTCAAAATGATGCAAGGTAACCACTAGTCCATGTATCCAAGTAATCTAAACTAAATAATAAGAAGAAAAATGTATGTTAATAATAAAAATAGAATACTTAAAACACAATTCTTTAAAAGAAATTTTCAACACCCTTGAATTCAAAGAGACGAATAGTTCTCATTTTTTTTCTCTTCTTTTATTCACATCACTTTACTGCAGCATTCACATTGTACATCTATAATATAAAAAAGACATAAAGAAATGACGTCCATTTTCTTTACATTCTTATTGTGTGTTTAAAAATTTAAAAAAATAATTCAAACTACAAAGCATGAAAATACATTTATAATAATAAAAGAACTTACGTGAACTTAACAATAGTATTATGATTTTTTTTTCCTCCTTAAATTCAATTCAATGGAGTACGAGATAAGAAGGACATGAAGCATATTTTACTTGAAATTGAATAAAATGACTTTCGTATTTGAGTAAATAAAGGGGATGAATGGATTTAAAAATAATATTTTTTCTCTCTCTTTTTTTGCTTTTTTTGCATTGCAATACAATTGTTTTTTAAATTTGGCCGTATTTTTAGCACTTTAATCTCCATTGAAAATCTCATTGATTAATTTTCATTTGTTTTTTTTTAACGGATTCTGTATTTCTGTGATTTAACAAAAGGATTTTTTGTTTTATTTGTTTCAATTTTTAATTTCAGAGATTTTTTGTTATTTTTACATTTACATTGGAATGTATTGAAAATATTTTAATTAAAAATTGTATTGATTGACCATGAAATATTTTTGTTATTTATAAACCTGGTCACTGGAATCAATATGCTTCCAAGTAAATTTAATTTGATATCCCACTCATTAATATCATAAAAAAACAGGAAATTTTCCTCGGAAAAAAAATCACATGATCAATTTTACGTTTAATGAGCTTCATATCAAATAAATTTAATTCAAAATATTTATTTATTCAAAGACACACGCTTGAATAATATTTTATTACATTGTTGCTTCTGATCTATAACCTTAAAATTTTTGTGTTGGTTTTAACCTTGTTTTACACAAAAAAGCAGGTATACCGCTCACATGTAATGTGATATAAGATAAAATATTGTTATACCATTTCGATACATAAATAAACATTTTTGGAGAATAAAGTAGCAATAAAATTAAACTTTACCCCTTTTTTTCAATTATATGGATAATTTAATGTAACATGTTTCTTGTTATACCTTTTTTCGTTTTTTGATTGTATAAAAATTGGATTTTTATTCACTTTTATTCAATTGTAAATTTATGAATGGGAAAAGTTTGGTAATTTTCAATAAATAACTGTTTAAATTTGTTCTGGGGTGCTTATTTATTTATTTATTGATTTCATTTGAAGAAGGGGAAACATATTTCTATACAAAGTACCAGACGTCTCCATTTTTTCATTGGACGTAACAAAATCGATCTGAAAATTTAATTTTAGTTCAGTTTTTTCGTTTTAAGTTCATTTTCAGAAATTTTTTAAATTAAATCTGTACTTAACCGTCCAGTGCTAAAGATTGAGTCCAAACTTTTACTGAAAAAAAATACAAGAACAATTTTCATTGCTATAGAACAAAATAGGAATTCTAACCACTGACCGGCTTAGGAAAGTGCATTTCGGTGAGACTCGTTTAAGAAATTTTGAGGGCGTTTGACTTGCAAATCGTTTTGCTCAATTCTTGAGCCTACTCTCAAACTTTATGATAAGCCTCTCGATCCAATAAAACATATCAGCAATTTTTTTAAAGTTTTTAACCGTTTTTAACCTCAAATTAATCTCAAACTAATCTCAAAACTAATGAATTCCTCTAACTAACAGAAAAACTCGACCACGCTCCCATGGACCATTCCAAAGTTATTTATGGAACAGACAAACGGTGTGACAGCGGGCAAACCGTCTGTAATAGTGCGTTTTTTCTTACGAAATACACTAAAAATAAAAACAAGCAGCTTTTAAATGGTTATCGTAATCTAATTGAATACTTATCAAATTGCATTTTGTACTTTCTCTTATTTTACTTCCAATTTTCAAATTGAATTATCATTGAATCCTTTTCTAAAATTTTCAGCCTATATTTGTTCGACTCTTAAACATTTAACCATAAAAGTACAATGATAACGTAACGTAAAATAAACATTCAATTCAGTAAAATAATATTTCAATAGAATTTTTTTTTTAAATTGTTGTTATGTTTTTCAAAGTATTATGCAGCTTAAAATGCAAGAGATACAAGAGATTTAACTGACTAAATGTCGATTTAAATTCGATATTGGAATTTTTTTTATTGAAATTCATCAGGTTTTAGTTTTGTTTGATATGCAAAACACGTTTGAACAGTACAAAATTTGTTATTGAGAGAAGAATTAAATATTTTTTTTTGTTTCTTTTGATATGTGAGACTTTAAATGGTTGGAAAAAGGATGATCTTAAAGCAATACGATGACTTAAATTAAAAACTCTTTCAATAAGGATTTTTTTCCTTTAGATTTATGTGCTGGGGCTGCATTTTTCATTGGAATTGTCATGCATGAAAATAGTTCTGCAAATTTATATCACGTACATACATTTTTTTGCTTATCTTTGAATTTTTTCCCTGAATATTTTTATATAAAGATAACATGTGCCAAGATTTTCAGATATGTTTTTAACCGGAATTGAAGCCAGGTTGTGAAATGAAAAAAATGAAAAAACGTTGAATGTTCTCTTAAAATAGTAACATATCTTTTTTTTTGTCAGTACAGGAACATCCCCTTTATAAAAAAAAATAAAATACAATATTAACTGACCATATGCCATCCTTGACCGGAATGTAAATAATTTTGTATTTTCATTTGTTCTAGTTTTTCCTTTAGTGAAACGTTTTTGGGTCTATTTTTTTAACATGTATGATGATGTTTATTTAACTCGAATATTTATATTTCAAAGTAAAAAAAAGGACAATCACAACAATAAAAAGGAATTTTCTTTCAAATAAAACTAACATTTTAATATTATTATTTTTACTTGTGTTTTATGTTTTATGTAGTTGAGGGCTCACGTGCTCTTATTACGTTTTTACATTCAGTTGAGTTGTATTTTCATTATTTTCCAATGGACGAGGGAACGGTAATAGGTTAAAATATCAGAAAAAATGTTACTAGATACAAAAAATTGACAAAATACAAAGAGGACGAAACAAAAATCCAATAAATGTTTGTATCTGTCTCATACTAATATTATTGAAACGTGAACTGACTTTTCAATTTTCATTTCGTGCAAATATTCAATGCTACTAAAAACCGATTTTAAATGGTTAAAAGCTACAGGTACCATATTTTTTTTGTTTGAACAAAATTGTGTATTATGGGATTATGAAAAAATAAAAGACACGAAGTATTATAATGTTAATTTAATATTTGGAAAAAGCAACAAGATGCTTTAATTTAATGTCATTTGAAAACGATTTACGTTGAATTTTAGATTCAGATTAAGAAAATTTATCAATATTTGTATTTAGATTTGATTTTTAATTGTTTTGTAAAATTTAAAGTAAACAAAGTCAGATGGACAAGACACTTAGCAATAAACAACAAAGTCGTGGCCCAGTGACTCTTTTCAGAAACGATCCAGACCATTTTTATGGTAATAAACTGAATAGAGAAAGCTTTTGAGACCTTGAATTGAGATTTGATAAACCAAATATAACTATGGAAATTATTGAAGAAGCTTAGTTTGAGTTATTGAGTACAGTATAGTAAGGAAGAGAAGAGAAGAGAAGAGAAGAGAAGAGAAGAGAAGAGAAGAGAAGAGAAGAGAAGAGAAGAGAAGAGAAGAGAATGTGTGATAATTGTCTGATTCTTCTGTTTGTGATAAATATTAATTGTAATTTTTCATCATTCATTTCATTCACCAGCGCTTTTTGAAGGACTTTGCATTTTTTACAGATTTGAGATATTTTTTAAGGAATCTGCTCTTTTCAAAGCCAAATTCTCCTTTTTGTCCTTCTGAAAAAAGCTACTGACAAAATCGCATATTTTACCTTTTAATTGATTCTCCTTTTAATGTCCTACCTGGAATTCAATACAAAAAGCAAAGGTAAAGGTCAAGTAAAATCAATATAAAATAAAAGTAAAAAAAAAACATACCTCCTTGACTCATGTTATTCACACGTTTCAAGAGAATTCAATATTCTTTTGATAAAATTCTTTGCTATTCCATGTAGAAAAAAATGTTTTTTGATCTTCTTTTCATATCCCGTTTATTATCATTTAAGAGTTGTCTATCAATGTTGAAAGAGTATAAAAAGTTAAAGTAATGCTAATCGAGTGCTTTTCAAAAAAAACGAATAGCATGTCTGTTAAAATGAATGCCTATCACAAAAGAAACAATATTTCTTCATTTCACAAATGCAAAAGGACTCTACAAGGAATTCCATTTTATATAAAAACAAATTGTACTTACGGGAGATGTATCTGTTTATTATCTTTCACAAAATGTATAAATTTGAACAACAATTTGAACATGAGTAGGAAGAAAAGGCGATGGAAAGTAAGAAAAATTACAGTCATTCTTATTTTAGTTCCAACTAACGTATAAATAAATGTTTTCCTTTCATTTTCATGTTGAAGAATAAAAAAAAAATATGTATAAATATTTTCTTTTTAAAAGCATGCTGTTGTCACACTTTTATCAGCATGAAACAAGACAACAGTGTAAATATTGTCAATATCATAGTAAAAACTAATATAAGCCACTCGTGTCGTCGTCATCGTAATTTGTAAGCGATATGTGTTCTACTTATAATAACTTGAATGAATATTAAGTTTATTGTCTCATATGTTATTCTGATATAAATTTACCCGGTTGACAATTTAAGTGTCAATTAGCTTCAAAGAACTTGAAGATTAGTCTTTGACTCTTACTCATTGCCCGTATGATCCGCCCAGCCCGTCTTGGACTTCACAAAACAGTAAATGTCAGTGAAATTCATTTAAAATTATTTATAGAATTTCATGGTCAATCCTCACAATTATGCCCATGCTTTGCCAACTGGGTACAATACATTGTTACTCAAGTGTAAATGATTAATTTAATTTATGTATGAAAGGAATGTAGGTTGGTTTATAAATAGCAAATTAATGTTTAATATTGATGACAGAACTAATAATGTGGAAAGGGAATTCTAATCAAATTATTGTAATGTAAAGATTAAATACTAAAATATTTTGTGCAAGGTCCTTTGTACTGTTGTTTGGATTGCAATTGAGACATTTCGATTGAAAGGCGTTTATAGTAAGGGAATGAGATGAATTTTAAATCGATTTCATTGTCAGGCAACTTCAAATTATTATTAAGAAAATTTTTTGAATATTGAGATTCTGAGTCAATGCTCAAAAAACTATAGGAGAAGCTTAGAATAAAATTAAGACTCTTGTGAAAGGTAAACAATCATGTTTTCGTGAGTTTTAAGTAAAAGTGACTTAGAGCAAAGTTGTAGAAAAAATTTAAAGCTTCAACTTTCCTGAAGGCGTTGAGTCAATATTTCATATATAAAGAGGCTAAAAATGGCAAAATACACAATTTAAAGCTCATTTTTCCTATTTTGAAGTAAAAGAAAATGATATTTTCGTAAGTTTTAGGTAAAAATGACCTGAAGCAAAGTTGTAGAGAATATTTCAAGCTACAACTTTGCTGAACAAACCAAGTTAATATTTCATATATATTAAAAGCCAAAAATACTTACCAAATAGCTTTGATTTCATTATTTCACCTAATTGATTGAACTAAATGCAAATTTTTTCATTGATGAAATTTAAATATTTTACCTAAATTTAATACAAAAAGGATCAGGTGTAATGAACATTAACTTAATTTTTTCCTTAAAAAAAACCGCACAGTAATCAAGACACCAGCATAAAATTTATTCTTCATTTCCTTTTGTCCATAAACCTTCATCAACCAAAGAAATGTGGTAAATTTGTTTTATTTTAATTTTATTATCATTTTTCATATCCGTGTTCCATCTTTAGTCAAAAAAAATAATACAAAAAAAAATACAAAAAAATAAAATTAAAGGGATATAAAACAATTAAATACCATAATTTCACATAATTCCTATGTTTTTTCTATTGTGATACATTTTATGCTACATCTAAACGTTTTCACCACCTGGGCTTTGTCAGTATTTACTTAATTTTATTTCCTTATATTTTTTGTTTTTGTTTTAATATTAAAGCCTTCTTTAAGCTAATGAATTTGATGTATAACATTCATTGTAATTTATGTTCTAAAACAGGACCAAAACACTCTAAAACAGACAAAAACCACCACAATTTTTTTTTGTGCATACATAAAAAACATGCTTTTATGTCATTAACATGTTAAACACACAAGACACCAAAAAAATACTTTTTTTTTTTATTTACAAATTTATTTGTGGTCTCCATCCGGTGTAAAAATGAAAAAAAAAATACAAAGAAAAACTTTTTTTTTGTATATGTTTTTAGTTGTGCCAAAGGTGATAAATTTTTTACCTGTTTCATTTTTTTGTACTTTAATGTTTTTTTTTCGCTTGTGTATTTTGGAGTAATTTTTCCGGGTGAAACACAGAAAATAACAAGGATGAATTAGTACTTATAATGCTGGTGCCGAGGTTAAATACATATAATTATAAAGTTGTTATTGTTTGCACTGATATATTTATATTTTGTTACCTTAATTTTGTTATAACGTGATTTTTCTTCTTTTTTTTTGTATGTAAAAAAATATTAATAATTAACGAAATCTGTGGAGATTTAAAAATATCTGTGTGTGTGTAGAAATTATTTGAAAATGATGATGTGAGTCAAAATTTAATATGATTATTAAAGGAAAATCAAGAGCCAAATATTAATTTGAAGAAAAATGACACTCAAGTGAAAGTTTGTGTCATCAAATTTAAAGATGGAAAAGTTTTATCATTACTTTTTAATTTTTTTTTTTGTTAAAGTTTTAATTTTTTTGTTGAAATGTGAAACATTTATTTCATCATCATTATGATTGTTAACATAAGAGCCTAGGAAACTGCTTCGTTATGACACGTGTGTGTAAAATAATGAATTTTTTTGTTATTTTTATTTAAAATAGGCAAAGTAAATATGGAATCCTATAAAAACATTATCTAATATTTTTTATTAATTTCATCTTTAACCTTAAAAAACAAATGTAAAAAACACATTATTTATTTTTAGAATGAGAACACATCCGGAAAATTTGAAACCTGAGTAATTTTTGCTATATCAATTTAAATGTCCATTCATATAGTTACAGAAAAATTAGATGTAAGGCACTTCAATTAAAGTAACGAGTAACGACAATGGACACACATTGGGTTTATTGAGTGGGCTCCAGAGCCTCTAGAGCCTGAAAACGGTCAAAATCCTAAATTTTCCCAAAATGTCAGATTTTTCAGAAATTTTTTAATTTACATTTTTTAAATTTTTCAAAACGGTGGAAATAATAAAGATAGTTTTACAATTTTAAAGTTTTTGGAAAAATTCGGCTATTTTGAAAATTTTTGAAAATATGTATTTACGTATTTATAAATTTTCTTTTTCAATGAAACGAGTTCCATCGAAATGCACTTTTCTAAACAGTCCAGTGGTTGTAATTTCTCATAATTATAAGAAGAGCCGTTATGAGTGGCTGATTCCAGAAAACCTTTTATTGTGTTATGCCA
Source organism: Culicoides sonorensis (assembly GCA_900002565.1). NCBI lineage: Eukaryota > Metazoa > Arthropoda > Insecta > Diptera > Ceratopogonidae > Culicoides > Culicoides sonorensis. Next base: position 245,064 of record LN483354.1, on the reverse strand, counting down.
TGTCTTAATTAACGAGATATCTGACCTCGGATATCGATATCCGATATAGATATCTGTGCCTGTCTTAACTACAAAAAATTAACAGCTGATCAGATATTGTCCATATAATTTTGTTGCATTGTAAATAGAATGTATTTAAAAAAGAAAATTGGTTTGTAGAAAATTTTTCCTGTTTGATTTAGGTATGGGGTGTCTTCGGCAAAGTTACTCAGAATGATAAGACGAAAATTTTAGCATGAAAAAAATTTTCCATTTCCTTGGAAAATTTTTGGAAAATCGAGTTTTTCATGGTCACCCTATTTTTTTGTATCGACACCCTGTATTTTTTTGATCAATAAACACTCCCACACTGAATACGAACATAAGTCTAGAACATACTTTGGGTCTCAGATGAACCGTTCGGGCGCTACGCGGTCTTAAAGTAAAAAACGGAATAAAAATTCACGCATGAATCAGGTGTTCACGCGGATATCTAGTCAGATATCTGATATCTGTGTTAAAAGTGAGATAACGTTCTATGCATTTTGTATAGGATATCTGAGTAGTTATTTGTCAGATATCGACATATCCGACTTTTTGTCGGATAACGTTCTAATTAAGACATGGCATTACATAAATCTGAGGTTAACAAGACCATAATGTGGATTTTACCCTTATAAGTTTAATGATACTTAACTGAGTTGAGCTTACTCTTTTGTTTCCTAGAAGTTAAAGTACATGTTGAAATGATTAATTAAACAGAAATGTAAATAAAAGTACAACATGCACATAAAACTTATCCACTTTTCATCAGAATTCCGCTTTATAATGAATAAGAGGTTTGTAAGAGCTTCATTTTTTTATTTTAAATCAATCATGCTTTGAAGCTTGAAGCACAGAAAAATTCTTCCACTCAAAATGAATCGGACCGTAACTTTTTAATTTTTGTTGTCGAGTCCATTTTTCTTTTTTTTATGATAATGAGCACTCAATTCCCATGAGATATGTGAATGAGCTAAATTTCCATAAAATAACGGAATTTTTATAATTTCACAATAACCATTAACCAAAAATAAATATTATTTTTGGTTTTTATCATTTCATAATTTTTAACGCAAATCCTGGTGTATTATCATGTGTAAAAAATCATTAAACCAAAAATTAATATCCATTATTTGTTTCGCAACAGTGACAATTACTTTAATAAATACCTTTCAAAAGAACCCCCCGCCGTTGTTGTTGTTGTTGTTGCATACTAATGACTCTTTTATCTACCAACTTAATTTCATTATGAAAATATATGAAAAAAATCCACACACATTCTTTGACCATTATCCTGTCAATAAACGTTAATGACTGTTACTAAAAGCAATCGTGTTCAATATTTATGTAAAAATGTTGGATCACAGAAAATTTTGTGCGTTTTTTTTCTCGCTGAATTATTTTTATATTCATTGATGATAAAAATTCTCATATTTATTTAATGGTCAAATTTTAAGTAATATGAATGAATCTATAATTTGATTGGATAAAAACGTATTAAATCGCATAATTTTTCCAAAATGGTAAATTTTCACAAACAGTCGAAATTTCAAATTTTCAAAAAAAGTGTCGAATTTTCACAAAATGGTCAATTTTTCACAAAAGGGTCGAATTTTCTCAAAAACGTCGAATTTTCACAAAATGGTCGAATTTTCACAAAAAGGTCGAATTTTCACAAACAGTCAAAATTTCAAATTTTCAAAAAAATGTCGAATTTTCACAAAAACGTTGAATTTTCACAAAATGGTCGAATTTTCACAAAATGGTCGAATTTTCACAAACCGTCGAACATTCAAATTTTCAAAACAAGTGTCGTATTTTCTCAAAACGATGATATTTTCACAAAAACGTCGAATTTTCACAAAATGGTCGAATTTTCACAAAAAGGTCGAATTTTCACAAACAGTCAAAATTTCAAATTTTCAAATTTTCATAAAAATTTTGAATTTTCACAAAACGTCGAATTTTAACAAAATAGTCGAATTTTCACAAAATGGTCGAATTTTCACAAAATGGTCGAATTTTCACAAAAGGTCGAATTTTCACAAACAGTCAAAATTTCAAATTTTCAAAAAAAGTTTCGAATTTTTACAAAACGTCGAATTTTCACAAAATGGTCGAATTTTCACAAAATGGTCGAATTTTTACAAAACCGTCCAATTTTCACAAAATTTCGAACTTTCAAATGGTCTAATTTCCGCTCGTGTTAATCGTCACAGACAGACAGACACCAACATCGCAATATGACTCAAATTTACAAGTAATATACAATTTTCCAAGAAAAATGTACCTTTTGATGTCATTCACGTGAACTTTCAATATATTTAATTATGATATTAAATTTTTAATTAATTATCATATTAAAACATCATTTCATTTATTTATTTATAAAATCACCAATTTACAACCCAAATGAAGAATTGTTATTATTTGATTGAAAAATAATTTATAATTATGTTGAAAAGTCACAATTAATTTACGTCAATTAACATCAATGAATTATTTGATGTAATTATTATTTTCATATGCATTAAATTAATTAAAAATGAGTGGAGACGACTGGTTATTTTTATAATTTTATATATTTCGGTTAAAATTATCAGTTAAAACGCGTCGTGTTACGATTTTTGATGAATTTATTTGAATTACGTCTTCTTATGAATATTAATAAGTTTTTTTCGAGCCTTACTTAAAGAAAAATTAGATTCAATAAAATACAAAAAAATGTATTCATAGATTCTTTTCATATTCAAAAAACATAAAATACACATTTTAGACATAATACCAGCAGAAAGTCAGTAATTCTGGATGATTAATTGATTGCTTGTTTTCGTGTTTTTCTTTCCAGTATTTATTTTATTATTTTCATTTTTTTTTTGTTAACAATGAAAAATAACAATTTTGGAGGCTTCACTTTCATTTAAACGATTTTCTCGAGAAAAATGATATCTCGCATGCTATTTTTGTTTCGCATTATTCTTTTTGTTCAAATTTTGTCATGTATTCTAAAAAGAAAACAAAAAAATGTATTGTAAGAATAGAATATTAGTAAACGATACGAAATGCGTTAAATCAGGCATGAAATGTTATTTATTTTTTGCCTCATAATAAATGAGATATTTAAAAATAAATAAATATTCATGTTGATTAAAGGTTTTTTTCAATATCGAGATTCAAAGGAGTGAAAGTTAATGCGATGATGACAGAATGAAAAATTGGGAAATTAACACGTGAGTGAATTTTAACTGATTTTAATCAAGTTCGTTAATATTTGCATTTCATTCATTAAAATGTGATTAACATGAGTGAATTGAGTGGAAAACGAAAAAACGATGAAAAGCAAATTTCTTTACTAATTTTATCTGACTATATAATACCCGAAATGTATGCAATCAAGTTCACATGATTTTTGAATTTTAACATCAAATGATGAATTTTTATAAATAATTAAAAAATCGAGTAATGAGCGAATAACGAATCATCTCTAACCTAAATCAAGATAATTCGAGTAATTTTTACGTCAAATTTCGCTAACTTAAGAATGTATTGCATACTTTTGGGAGTATAATTTTTAAAAATTACTCGTTTCATCGAATTTTAAGTAAAAAATAAAATTCAGAATCGCAATTAAAAAATTTAATTGAATTTCAATTCAGTACGATATTAAAAACTGACTAACAAATTTTATTTTACAACCATTTCATGTCTGCTTTTTTTTCTCATGGGTGTAATCAATTGAAAATTTATAGAGAAAACTTTACTTAATCATTGACCTGTGTCAGATGTAAAATATGAAAAAATGCAATAAAAGTTAAATTATTTGATTGCGTTTGCCCGGGAATCAACCAGGAATTTATTTATAATAAAAAATTTAACAAAATTGGTATTAAATTCCTGTGTTTTACTCAAGAAGGAAATCAATGAACATCAAAAACCAAACCTGGTCATTGTGCATTCCAGTTGCATAAATAATTATACGATTCATTTAACATTGAATGTTCAAATTATTTGCATCTGCACAAAATCAAAAGTTATCTTATATCAAACCACAAATAATTCATTAGCAGATAATCTCAGCATGTCTCTAACATCAGCAATTTATTAAACAATACATCAGATGAGATGAAAGATCAATGAAAATTACTACGAAAATACACACACATATCATTTTCTATCATTATCGAAGTGAAATGTATGCGTTTTATCTGAAATAACTTGAATTATTTTGGTTTTTCTCATTTTGAATTATCTCTGCTGATGTGTTTGTTGCTTTGTCATGTCATGTCGCCACATTATTAGTGGTTTTGTATTATGTTAAAAAGGTAATTAATCTCTGAATGAATACTTTCGATATTTTCTTTCACATATTTGTTGTTTTGTTTGAATTATAAAAGATTAATTATGTCGAATTAACCAAAAGCTAATAAAGAATAGTCATGTAATTATTTTGTATTGTTTTTAGTTTCATTATAAAAAAAGACTTTGATAAAAAAACATAAGAAAAATATTTCATTGAAAGAAGAGTGATATTGAAAATTCAAATCTCAAGTTAATTTAAATCATGGTTCGATTTCGGTAAAATTTAAGAGGAAGTGGTATCCACTTTAAATGAATTTATGTTAGATACTGTTCAAATATTTGTCTAGTTCACTTAAAATGTATGACTTTTTTCTCCTAGTTCTCCTTTTAACGGTTTTCTCCTGTTAAAATGAACGATATCAGCGCATGTGTACAATGATTGAAATGTTTTTGAAATTTTTCGATTATGAAAAACCGTTACGTGTCTTAAATTAAATGAGTTAGCAAAAAAAAATTAAGTTTCCTTACCCTGAAAGCTTTCATTTGGTTCAAAATTTTCATTGGCAGCGAATTATAACGGAAATTGCAGTTTTTCTGAATTTAAATTCAAAACTCTCAAAATTAAAGCAGAAAAAGTTGATTTTTTGATTAAAAAATTTTCAATATCACACAATAATGAAAATCCAATAAGTAGCAAGTAAGATACATAAGATACCAGTTTTAGTACATTATTTGAATATACTCGAAAGTATATTAATGTTAAATTGAAGATACGTTTGAATATTTTCAAATTTTAAAATCCGTTAAATTTCAATTTCGAAAGTTACTGAGCAAGTCTGTTTCGGTTTTTGATGTTGACTCACCAGATGACCCTGAGAGCTGCTTTTCAGGGAAGAAAATAAATTGAAAAACAAAAATAAAAGAAATTCGAGACGTCTTCCATATCCCTTGAAGAGTGTCTGGAAAACACCTCCTTAAGGGTGCGAAGGTGGTTGAAAACTTCTGTCTGGGTTTTTCGATTGGACACTCCAGAGGGCGCTGAGAGCTGATTTTGTAATTTACACGAAGAAAAAAGTTGAAAAACAGTAAAAGAATAGAAAATCAGGGTAAAAATCGTTGATGAAACTGTGAGGGTAACAGGGAAGGTCCTGGGGGTTCGAGGCTGACAAGGTGGTTGATAAGGTCGTTGATAACTTCAGTCTAGTAAAAATTGAATAGTTTTTAACTGTCCCGCTCTAAAAATAACTTATGTTATGTCTATTTTTTATTTTAAATGAAACATTTTAAGCAAAAACATTTAAATGACTTTATTTTTTTTATTTATTATTTCAATGTCATGTAAACTTACAAAAGTACAAAAATTAAGCAACTTTTAATGTTATTATTGTGTTTTTTTTTCTCTTTATTTAACTTTCTTCTTTTATGTTGATTTTTATTACAATACGAGACTTCAATAAACAATTATTACATAAAAGAACGTTTGATTGTCCAAACTCCTTTTGAATTTTAAATTTTCATACTATGAAGCTATCATCATTTTATTGTATCTTTAATTAAACTGTATCATATTTTTTTTTATTTTATTATTATTATTTATGCATTTCATATTCATTTATAATTTTTTTAAACCTTAAATAATTATTCGGAAGTAATTTATTGAATTTAAACGACATTTTCTCAAAAAAATATAACTAATTAAAAGAATTAAAAAAAAAATTAATATGACTTTTGATGGGTAAGATTAAAATTAAATGAAAGACTTTTTTTCCTTGATTATTACAAGATATTGTAACTCTACTTTTGTTTTTAATGACTTTGTATTGTTTTTTTTTACTTCAAAAATTGTCTTAATTAATGTTTTTTTTTTAAATGGAACTTTAATACATAAATAGTGTTAAAATTAAAGCAAAGATGATTAAAATTGATAACAATAGACGTATAAAAGGGAAAATTTCAAGTTAAGTAACTTAAATGAATGAATAAGAGATGAAATTTTCTTTGTTGATCTACCGATTTGATTTCCCTTTCATTGTAAATCGTTTCCAAAAACTTTGTTTCTCTTTTTGTTGTTGCGAGGTGGCACTATCGTAATCATAATCATGTCGCTGTACCGCACTATTATTATTCAAATATGTATTTTCACCTCTAAGCATATCTAAGAAATTATCAGACTTTTTTGATGCAGTTGTTTGTCTCTCTCCAAATCGTAACACATCTGTGCGTACTTCAGCTTTCAATTGTTCCGTATTTTCAGTTTTAAATTCATTTGGATCATCTGTGTACATTTGTTGAAGATCTCTCATGATTTTCTTACGAATTGTCTTTTTCATACTGAGATGGCGTTCTAAAGTCTTAATATCACCACTTGTTAATGTCTTGTTATTGTCTCGTTTTTTACGTGATACCGTTTTTTGATTGATTAAATTGTTGTTCGATGGATGATGATTTGCATGATGATCGACACCATTATATGGATTGTTGTGTGGATTTTGTGTTGTGTAATTGTAACCAGATGAATAGCTGTTTATTGAAAATATATCACGCAAATGTGGGATTGATCGTTCAGAAGAAGACATTCTGTTGCTGTTTTTTTTTGTTTAATTTGAATAGGACGTTGACCTGATGTTAGTTTGTGGTGGCGGCGGTAATATCACAGTAACTGTAAAAAGAAAATAATGAATTTTATTAGTAATATTTTTTAATCAAAGCCAATCAAAATGAGAAACTTTAACCCAAACTGTAATATAGAATTGCAATAAACGGGCCTCTGTTCATTTTCATTCACAATTCAAAGAATTTCAAATCTAGCCTTCAACACGCTTTCTAGAAAACAATATACAATAAACCAAAAGCGTTGAAATTCAAGGATGCACCAACAATCAACAGAATAACTATAAAAATCTAGCTAACAAGCGAAACACGAACGTACAATATCTATTCTTATAAACATGATTATAACCTAATCTCTTCATTTTTAAATTTGTTATAAAAACGATATAACAAGCCACTTTCAAAATCTAGTTAGTTGCTCTTGAGTGAATTAGCACAGATTTATATTGAAAATAGACTGTTTTGTATACTTTTCATAGATCTGTTGAAGGTGAATGAAATAAATGCGCTTTTACCACTTTTCTGACGTCTGTTGTGGGTTTGTTCTATTTGGTGGCTATCGAGATAGAATCAATATTTAAAAAATTTCATAGAGTTCAAATGAATTCAATTCATACGGATCCAGGCATTCCATGTTGTATGAAAATCTGAAATTTAAAGTGAGCTTCCTTAGACAGATAAGGACTTTTCTAGAAATCCTAGACTAGTTCTTACTAACCTTGTAGAAGATGGTTGGAAGATGGTTCGAAGAATATCAAGACCTTTATAAAATAAGGTTTTTAAGGACTCAGATGAAATTAGATAACTGGGATGACAACCAGAACATTGACTCTACGAAGTGTCTATTTAGCATACTTATTTTTTATTACAAACGCCGAAAGACTTAACACAGCATCTAGAATTTAGTATGTTCAATTTGCAATGATTCGGCACATGGAGATTGAGATATTGAATTGTAATTTGTTCAATTAAATTCATTTTAACCATTCCAAAATAAATGTCTGTTTCCACATGAAGATAGGGACTAATCATTGAACCAAATTGCTCATATACTTTATTTCAGTAAATGAAAACATATTTTGTTTTGCACTTTATGCGTTAGAGATATGTCATTTTCTGATGATATTATACTCAATGTACTATCAGATTCAGATAGTTATATCTCATTATCATTATATCAGATAGACATATATTATTTGATCGTTTCCAAAATCCTTTACTGCCTAAGCCAGGATAACGGATATTATTATTGTAAATTTAAACCCTCTATCTTGTTTTGATTGTTTCTGCATTTTCTAGGTCAACATTAAAAATAGATCTTTGATCGCAACTTTAAAGATCAGATTGATCAGAGATTCTTATCCATGATATAAAAGCTTCAGATATAAATCTAAAATCTTAGGGACACATATAGCTGGTATAAATCAGTCTTTTACTGTTCGGCTTGACCAAAAGTAGATATTTTGAAAATTTCGAATAATAATTGGTATAGTGCGCTCTTCTCAAGCCTGGATGTAGTGTTAAAGCTCTGTGGAAGGTTTGAACTCAAAATATTGACGAAATTAAAATTTTCTTTCAAAGTCAAGAAGGGGGTCGATGCAATATACTCATACAACAAAAAACCCACGAATGCACTTAAGAGCTTTATTCAAAATTTCATTTTCATATTTTATATTTTTTAATATGAAGGCACTTTCAGCACTTGTTTGATACTTTTATTATTATTATTTTATTTTTATTAAAAAAAAAACAGAATACACTTCTATTTATATGTGTATTTGCCTATACAAAATCACACACATGATACTTTTATTGTTTCTCTGTTACAATACAGAGCCAAATGAAAAGTGCTTTAAAAATTGTGAATGTAGCACCGCACAGAAATAATACCATAAGATTGTGAAAGAATTAGTCATCCATGATGATGGCGATGATGATGATGATGGTGCATTTTAGTATTTTATAGTAAAAAAATAACCCAACTAGTTCATATGTTGTTGTTTTTATTTATTTACTTTTTTATAATACTTTATTAGAAGACCTTAATACGAAGAGAGACGTGCAAACAAATGCACATATATAGAAAATCTCACATTATACCGGTATACATGTTTCATTTTCAAATTAGGTCATGATAGCTTTTTTTTATTGTTAAAATATAAATAAAATAAGTAGTTTAATAATAAATAAAAAAAATAAAAAGCGGGTTTCAATAGAATTTAAAATGAAAAATATCACGATGATGCTTATTAAGCGAGTAAGCTTTAACATTTTTTCTTGTATTATTTTAGTTCAAGTTACATTTAAGTAGAAAATTATTATGAACATCCCACTCAAACTCAATATCGATACCTTTGAGGCAATATTTTTTTTTCATTTTAAAACAAATTCACATTTAATTACGACGCCTGAAACGTTTTTTTCTTACGTTATTACACACAGATAGAAAAAACTTTAACTTTAACAAGGAAGTAAATTGATATTATTTCATTTTTATTTTTGTATTAAATTTAATATTTTTTCATCACATTTCATTCATATAAGATTATAAATTGAATTACGACGAACCAGACATTGATCGGTCTCTGATGCAAATCAAACATATTTTAACGTTTTTTGTTTTTTTTTTGCAATATTTTTATTTTATCTAACTTAAATGGAAGTGAATCAATGTGATGATTAAAAGATTAAATCTTTGTCTGTATAATTAATAAAAATACGTATGTTGAGGCATTTAAGAGAGGAAGTGACTGAAAATATTTAAAAAAAAACATAGAATTTATATTAGCTATGACAAGTTACTGAATTGTTGATGCATAAAAATATAAATACGAAATTTATTGAAGACAAGCAAGGTCTTGTTAATTTTTTTCAGTAAATAATTGACTGTAATTTAATTAATTAGTTAATTTTATTAGTTGTTGAGCATGTTACAAAGAAAATTGTGAAACATAAAAATTATTGCAATAAAATAATGGACGATGATGTTTCTTTGTGCACTTATAATAATGAGGAATTTCATCAGAATGCTTTCAAATAACTTTGCAAATGGATTGAACAAAAAAAATGCCTTTTATTGCTGGAATGTTTTGATTGAGAAATTTATATATAAGTTTTAATGGTTTCATGGTTAAGAAAAAATGAAAGCTCAGTCTATTTTTATGATATAGTGGCTTAATGGTGACAAAAAACGGTATGTCAAAACAATCAAAAGACCACGTGTTGAAGCACAAGAAATTAGTTTAAAGGAAATATTGAACGAAGATCTTCTGATGACCTTACTGTAAAAATTAATTTATTTTTTTTATTTTCATTACAAATGACTTAAATTTGATCTCAAACACCTCTGGATTTGGTCATAACATAATAATTTGAGCAACAGGGAAACCAGGACTTAGCGACCCCTCTCATGTGAGTAACTTACTGTTAATATTAATATCTAATTATTTTTCTCATTGAACTAAAAATACTACCAACGTTAAAATAATGTAATCAGCGATATCAGCTAATAGCTGCCGTATGGATTAGAAGTAATAGAGATGAATTTAATTTAAAGTAGAGAAAGATCAGCATCTACATTTGCAGGAGAAGAATCTTGCTTAGGTATTGCACTTACAACGGCTAAATCTGCCATCTTCGAATGGCTTATTGACAACACAACTTTGTATTGGGAAGATCAAAGCAGATATCTTTAACAACATGTACACAACTTTATACCTAGAAGGTCATTTACACGCACATGGGAGTCGTGAATGAATGTGATGAGGGTCCTGGTTGCATCCTTACAGGATATGCCAGAGTGCTCAATTACTTGAAAAACATGCATCTTAGCAATACAGACTTGTGCAGAATTTGTGAAGAAGAAGAGGAAACTGCGGAACATGTATTTACGATTTCTTGAAGGGAATTAGAATAGCAAGACATCCCACAAAAAGCACAACACTAAGTGACTGAGGTGGGCATACCCGCTTATAATCATCATCACCAATCCTTGTTAAAATCCTTTCTGACCCCTCGAAAGGTCGTAGGGGAGCTTTACCGTCTCCCATCGATTAGAAGTCAGTTTCTAAGGTCCTTGTTAATTTCAGGCAAGTTGATAAAGTGAGTATTGATCAATGCTCCCATTTAAACAGAACCACCATTAAATTAAAATTAATTCTAATTCATTATAACGATTCGCAAATTATTTTTCCTTCTTCATTTTTTTCGTACTCAGTTTTTTTTTTAACATTATAATTTATTTAATTTATGTAATCAAAAGTCATCAACAACTGAGTGAGTGAGTACATTCTATTTGCAATAAGCTTCATCATTATACACAATGTTACCTTGTATTACACTCATCGTCATCATCATTTGAACAATTATTTTTTTGTTGTTGTTGTTGTGGTTATTTCATTATATTTATTGTCTGAATGCTCATCTGAATGATTTTTGGGTTTCTTCTTTTGTTTTAATTTAACATTGAAGTTTTGAGTCACGACTTTTATTTTTTTGATTATTCAAAAGTCATATAAATAAAAATTTCACATTGTTATGCTATTAATTTGATTGATTTTCTGTTATTTTTATATTTTTTTTTAACTCCACAATAAACGTAATTTGATGATGATCATCATTTTTTTTATTTTCAAAGTACAACGTTGCTCATTTTGCTTTGTATTTTATATTAATAAGTACTTGAAAAGAGATAATTTTATTATTATTTTTTCGTTAAGTTTGTAATTTTAAAAATCACGTTGAGCGATAAATGATCACCCTTGGTATTAAAACTCATCGATGAAGAGAAGGAAATTTTTTCAGCACATTTAAATGTCTTGTACAAAAAATAAAAATTGAAGAAAAAGTGTAAACAATCACTTTTCAATTTGCAATTTCTTTTATAATGAGATGCTGTTCAGCTTGTCTTGCAAATATATGTGATATTTCCTAAGGGAATTTAAACGCCTTTACTTTAACAGATTTAAATTTAAATAGAAATTTGTCTTTCGAGATTATAATTCAATTTCTTGAAACGAGTCTCATTTTTTGAAGCTAATGAAGATCAAAATTCATGATTAAAGACAATTAAGTGTCAAAATTTTGTATTCTTATATTTTATTATAAAAGTTAATCAGACATCAAATTGTCCAAAAAAAAATTCAAAAAAAAACAAAAGACCAATTACTTGAAATGAGAGTGAGGCAAGAGATTAAAATTGATTCAATTCAATTAAAAGTGAAAACTTTCTTTTGTTTCATTATTTTGTCAAGGAAATAAAAAAAAAAAACACTTAAATTTATGATGACATAAGAAGATGCTTCATTACAAGTAAAACGATAAAAAAAATGATTAATTGAAGTAATTTGTGACATTTTTTTCACTTCAAAAGAGATCTTAACTGGTGTGGGAAATTGAATCATGAAAAAATGAAGAGACATTCAGCGAAAATAAATCCTTTACATAAACATTTTTCATGCTCTGTATCAGCTGATTACTTTTTTTTTAATTTTTTATCAAAAAAGTTAACATACGGGTTACCTAAAAACGCGTTCAACTTAAAAAATAGCATAAAAACACAATTTTTTATGATTTATTTTAAAATCATTAAAAAAAGAGAAATAAAAAAAAATTAAATCACTTTTACTATTTATTTATTTTATAATACTCAAAGATAATAATCATCATTTGACGTGAACGAATAAATAAATAATATTTTACTTTTTATATCACTGATGAATATTTTTATATCATCATTTTTTTTAATATTTTATGATGATTTATTGAAAAATATTTCGAAAATGAATTTTTTTTCGTTATTTAATCAAAAACATTTTCAATTATTTCAACGTAATGAGGTTTTTTTGTTTAATTAAAGGAAAATAAATTGAAATATGCAAAAATATGTGAAATTAGTTACCAGTAATGTAAAATGCTTATGTGAGTAATTGAAGACCGTGTGCAATTTTAATTTAAATTAAAAATGTACAATGAATGTAAAAGTGAGAAGCTACTTTAAATTAATTTTTGATGTTTTTTGCAATCCGTTATCATTTTTATTTTGATATAAAGATAATAATAACAAAATAAATTGTGTTAGTAGTGCAATTATTTTTTTTTAAGAGTAAGCAATCACACAAGGGTCATCAATAAAATAAAGCTTACAGATTTAGGCTAATTATGCCTCTTTATCAAGGAACCTGACTTCGGTTTATCTAGACAACTGATCAGACTGAAGTGTGCTGAGCACGAGTTGTAGTTGGCATGTTCACTGTTCATTGTACTCTAGACTATCACCTCAGTCACTTTGAGTCGTGGTGTCTGTATGATATCACATATAGAGGTCTTAATTACTGATTATTTCTAAGTCTATATGGTTGTGAGTCGCTGAGGCGCTCTATGTATGCTTTAAGATAATTCGGTAATAATTATTTGGTTGCCTCATAAGCAGTTGTCAAAATACTTAAACATATACGTGGCCATACACTTAACAAATTTGTTTGCTCTAGCATGTCGCTAATTCTTGAATAAAGGTTTCCATATGTTATGACACGTAATGCTCGATTCTGGGTTTTTTTGCAGGGTTTTAATTCCCTCTTGTTTGTTGAGAAACAAAATTGTACTGCAAAAATGAATATGGGATCCTATCATACATTTATAAAGCATTAGTCGTGAGCTGGGGAATTTTTTCCTATTTATATTTAACAATCCAACCATTTTTGACATTAGGTTAGCTGCATGAACAGCGTTACTTGTTAAATTTAATTTTTTGTCAATAATTACTAAGGTCAATATAAGGTATCTCATTTCTGACACACTGGTGTGGACACTTTCCTGAACTGAACAAGGTTTAGTAGACTTCTTACTATTTTAGATTTGGTTCCTTCTAAATACTTCGGTCAATGACTTTGTAACACTCAATTTGATCTACCTTAGGTTATTATGCTAATTCAGTCGAAACATTGATCGCAAGCACATTCAATTTCTCATTAATCAATCTTAATTTAAATAATTTTTTTGTCTCATTTTGTGAAAGTGCCTTCCGTACATCGAACAAACATCATTTAATGTCAATTACGTTTTCCGAACAATACACACTTAGCTATAATTTCACACTTAAACTCCATCACTATTCAATGAAATTTCATCATATAATTTAACAATAAAAAGATATCACGGTCATGTATTAATCTGTAAAATGGTAGACAAGAAACAAATCTGTAAAGGAATAAAAAATTAATTAAAAATTAAATATCATTTACATACCTTTTTATTGTTGTTATTTTGATGATTATTTAATCCAAATCAAATTTAATAAGTTATTAACTTTTCTTTGAAGATTTTTCAGCTTAATCCGATATTTAAAGTCAAACTAGTGAGTCATATTAATATTTCCTTGATGAGTTCGAATTTCATCGTTTCAATTCACTTTTAATGTAATTTTCCATCAATTATGAAACATTTTTACATAAAATTTAATTTATTACTTCAATTTTAATTTTAATATTTTTTTGCAATTCATTATATTTTGAGTTTAACAAGCTCTCGATCAATTTTATTTTATTTTTTATGCAATTATCTTTGAATTTTAGAAAGGCATTACTGTCGCTCTCTAACTTAATGTATTCAATTGTTGTATATCTTTTTTTCTTTGCTATTGTACGTTCTTTTTTGTGTACTACGTGCGATATTAAATTGATGAACTTAATTCATTTTTTGCTTTTCATTATATTTTTTAATGAATATTTAATAAAAAAATATATAACTATTCAATATACTCTTTGCACTCTTTACTCATCAAATGTTAGCAATACTTTTGAATGTTTATTTATTTATTTATTGTAATACTTTTATTTTTTTTTATTTTCAATTTCAAACAATATCGTTTATATTGCTTAAAGGTATTGTTCTTTTTTCACCTTTTCTTTTCTGAAGAGTTCATCAGTAGTTGAAATTCATTCAATTAGAGGTGTTTGATTGAATTTTGTGTTGAACCATGTGTTGAGCCTAAGAATGAGAAAAATTAGAAGTAAGATTAAATTGAGAACTATAAAATATGATTTTGCTAGAAGGTAAATTAATTTATTAGTTTAAATAAATTTTGAATGTTAAAATACGCTTTTGTATTGTTTTCTAGGTAAATAAAGTCTTTACTTTTTCTCAGGGTTTGCATTTCAACCCATGAGATATTTCGGGGATTTGGAGTAAGTGCAGCATGGAACCCATAAACCAGTACCAACCGCTTCGTCTATTTTAAAACCGTCTGTGTATGAGATAAGAGCATCTTCAGAGGTTTAGACAATAACGTCTAATGGAGGAAGGTCGAGTGCCTTATATGAAATGTTCTACGAATTCACCGTATGTGATCATCGGTCTGATGGCAGCATTATTTAAGTTCTTTGTCATTTATGGTTTTGAGCGCCATCGTTTCGTTTAGGTTCTTGTTAGCCAGGGAACGTTTGCAGCCATTTTTAATAGTTTGTTCTGGCATATCTGAAGTGTTTAGATGTAAGATTTTGCTAACGTTGGAATCGATGGTAGAGCGTAAGTGAGATTTGGTCTCAAGGCTATTTTATATAGAATAATTTTTTTTTCAGTACTGACTCGTGACTTTCTGTTGATGACGCTATATATGATTTTAGTTGCTGTGTTGGTTTTTTTCAAGTACGTGTTGGTTGTGATTTATTTGTTGGTTGTCAAATTTAACGATTTGTAAAAAACATAACTTGTGTTCGATAGTGGATTTCGTGAATGTCTGAAAGTGTGTTGTGTATGCTGAATTAATAAGACCGATTTTCGACAATTGTGTACAATTTTCACGAGGTATACTGGACCGGAGCGGCTATGTTATTGATTGGGTTTTTCATGTTGATCAGTTTGTAAATAAAACCATTGTGCCATACTGAGTTGAAAGATTTTTGAATATCCAGTGACATTATCCAGTAGATTGTGAGAGTCTACCAGATGAAGTTTTTTTTGATATGTACCTTGAAGTGTAAACTTCAAAAATGCCTTTTAAGGGTTTTGACTCTGAAGCTTTTTTTAATTAGAAGGTGAAAACTTAAGAAATGATATTTTTAGATCTGATGAATATTCAATTTCAAATAAAAATAGATCACATTGAAAAACCCCTTAAACGAAAATGCACTTAAATCAAAAATTCTATAATATAATTTAATATTTTTTTTAATTTTAACGGTAGTACCAGACCACATACAAACAGTTGAATATAAAATCCACTTTTAATACAAAAACACAAAAAAAGTAAAGAACAAATAATAAAAAAACGTGCTCTTATTACTTTTAGTCCATTTAAACTGTTGCTATTACAATGCTTGTGTTGTTTTGCGTTATTGTTGTCTTTGTTGATTTATTTTAAGTTAAATTTCCTAAGTAGGTAGTTTTTGACTTACTTGAAGTGATTTATGGAATGATTTGAATAAAGTTCCTTATTACTTTTATTATTTTTTTAAACATTTAAATTTAAAGTCTAATAATAATAAAAATCAATTGATTAATTTTTATTATAACAAATTTGATTGAAGGTCCACTTAAATCACTATAATTAATTTTTTTGTCTTGTTTTATTTAATTTTAGTTGTTAAGTAAAAATTTATGTTTAACTACATTTAATATTAATATAACGTAACTGTAAATTCATCTTTTACTTCTTTCCTGTTTTACTTTTCACTTAAAACAGTTTCATTGTATGAGACGTTCACGGTCTATGGATGCTGTGTCACTTTTTTAACACTATTTTATTGATTATTTTTTTTAATTTGAACCGTTCTTGTTCTTAATTTTAATATCCATTAAATGTTTAGTTAGAGAGAAAAAATATTATTTATTTAAATGATTTTTTTTCAATTTGATTTTAAATGAGATGCATCTTATTCACCGGATGGTATAAACTCAACTGCTGTACAAAATTTAAAATATTCATAACAATCGTATAAGATTATATTTGAAACTTTTCACCTCGATTTCAGTGTAGTATTTTTATGCATATACAGTGTAGTTAGTCTAGTGCATCGTACAAACTATCAGCTAAAACCATCAACAGTAACAAAACTCATTCAACAATTCAAATAACACACATACAAACATATACACATACGTTGTATGTATATGCTAATGAATGAATGAACGGCAACAGAAAAAAAAATTAACATTATTTATTATAAAGAACAGTTTGTTATACATGTAATTTATAATAATATGAGTCACTGAATCACACGGTTCACACGACTCACGTATTCTTATTCATACTTGTTGAAATACCTGTTTCGTCGTTTTATTTTTTTTTGTTTGTTTTTATTTCAATTTTTTTTTTAAATGTGTGTTGTTATTAAAATGTGTACTGACATGGTTTTTTCTTGATATATACTATTAGATGTAGTGGTATATTAGGAGTATACGGTTTTCTCTATTTTATTATAACACATTTCAGTATATTTTGTTGAAATTCAGCTTTCTATGGAAACATTGAAATGTGTGTGAATGCAGTTAAGTTTAAATGAAAGCTTGTTTCAATAGACGGTTTATTTGTGAAACTTTTGTGTAGCTGAAATGTTTTTGTGGTGAAAATATTTAATTTAATTTGAATTTTAAAGTCCATATTAGTTCGTTAAGAGGTTACAACATCGTATTTCGTGGAAAATTTCAAGGGAGTTGAAGAGCGATAAGGAGTTTTATGATTCTGATACTTGTCTTTCCTCTATGACTGTCTGACTCTTCTTATGTTGAGCAATGGCGATCGATCCTTGGTCGACCTCTTCTACGGCTACCTTGTGGGTTATATACAAGGGCCTGGTGGCAAATTTCTGAATAGTCCTTTCGTAAGTTGTCGACCAGAAGATACATAGGATACGTCTAAGACAGCGTTATATGAATACTAGCATTATTTTTCAATGTTCAATATGCGTATCAATATGAAACCTTACCAGTTAACCAGGTTTCCAACTTCAAGGACCTAGGTATCACATTTGACCCTCATATGTCTTTGAATGTGCATATTGACCTGATCAGCAAGAAAGCATACCAAACACTTAGGTTTTTTATACGCTCATCCAAAAGCTTCCAGAACATTAAGGCTATCCTATTGCTATATTACACCCTGGTGAGGTCACAACTCGAGTATGGCTCGGTCATTTGATTATCTTATTACAAGTCCCATATTGAGCGCGTTGAAAGAATCCAAAAAAGATTGACGCGATCCATCTTTAGGAAAATCAAAAAGGGTATGAAAGGTAAGAAACTGAAAAGAAAAAGCGCTGTTTGTAAAAATTTCTTTTTCTTTTTTTTATCATGCCAAGATTACGAATAGGTAAGGTGAGGCAATGTTGATAAGGCTTCCATCAAAGTTTGCATAGTAAAACATGTAGCCTAATTCTAAGGGCCTTAACTTTCATACTGTCTTCAGAGAGCAGTCGCGCTCAAGTCCGATCAAAAATGATACATTTGAGTTGAGATAATTTTTGCAGTTTATCGAATTCAAGTTCACACCAATCATATGATGACTTAACCGCTGAACTATGACAATTTCTTGACAACTTGAATGAATAAGTTAATTTCAATAATTCCTTTAAAATGAAACACCATCAATACACAACCAAACTGATTTATTTGATATTTTGAAATTAATTATATTGTTTGTTATCCACAGAACCTTCAAGAAACTTCTCGATTTTAATTTTCTCTTCACTCCATTGCTGTGTTCAAACCGTAATTGCGATACATTCCACATTTATGAAGATGTTCAGTAAAATTGTGAGTTTGAGGAAAATATCTTGAAAGAGCAAATAAAAATACATTACAGTTACTTATCTTATAAAAGTACTCTTCAAAGTACTTTCTTCATCAATATCGCACTCATTCACTTACCTATGTGGAACTGTATGAATATCTGGCTTATAATAACCATACTCTGAATTTGACGTACGATAAATTGGATTTTGTCCTCCTTTTTCAATGCCATAACCAAAGTGGAAATCTTAATACAAAAAAAAAATTAATAACCAAACAATAAGGGGGTGATTATTGATAAAACTAAGTACAGATTAAATAAAATCATAATTTAACCTGTCAAATACTTACTTGAACTTTCATAACGTTTTGGTACATTAACACATTGATATAAATCACGAGTATTCACCGTATCATTAGTTTTTGGCAATTTTGGCATATCAAGACAATTTGCCGTGATTGTATAAGGGGCTTCATTTAAATTTTGATCATCACACATTTTTTTTTACTTTGAATTTCAATTTTTGATCCTTACAATGAGGAGTCTTAGCAAAAACTGAATGTGAAACAATTTCAATATAACTTCAAATGGTTAACATTCAATTTATATTAAGGAATGTCAAAACTTTTCTCGAACTTTAATGTTAATTTAACTTTTGTTTACATGATAACCTTAGTAACGCGTTCCTTGTTTTTTTCCTATTTTTATGTTATGTTATTAGGAAGAAAAGTTGAATGGGGAATTTGAAGAAAATAAAATTAATGATAATGAAAGTGAACATGCATGTTTATCGATAAGAAAATTCTTTTAGAAAAACCATGTAAAACTTCAATAAGATTTTCCAAGAATTTAATGAAAACGAATTCATATTGTAGGGATCTTTTTAAGGCTTAGCCACATTCATGAACTGAAATTCATAGCGCATTTCTTGAAATTGCTGGTATTGGGCGCGGTTATGTTGTTCAATAATTGAAAAATGTCGCACATCATTGAAAAATATTGCCAATCATTGGAAACTGTCATCAATCATTGAAAAAATGTCGCCAGTCATTAAAAATATCGAAAATCTTCGGTAATTTCGTTAATCATGAAAAAGGCCGCCTAACCAAAATGGCCAACTTCCAATAAAATTTGAATTAATTTAAAAATACTTCTCATTCACTAATAATATTATTATGAGAACGGTAAATAAATGAATTAGAATCAATATTTCAACCTTTAATGATATAGGAAACATAATTGACGCGAATGAAATTATAGTCATTGATGTACAACATACCAATTTGTTCACAAATTTAATTCAATCACTGGAATCAATGAAATGTGTAAAAGCTCCTCAACATCAATGAGTTGAAAATTTCAAATTCCATAAAAGCGAGAGAGGAAATTTTGAATTAGAAACCTTTGTGTGAATGTTACTAAATCAATATGCTCACTTTTTGTTTCTACAAATGTTGAATTAGGGTTGCCAGTGATATAAAAAAAATTAAAAGTTTTAAGTTTTTGGTTGTTTTTACCTCGTTACAATGAAAAATGTATCTCTTAATAGTAAACTTATCATTTTTTGACTTGAATATGATACTGCGCCTTCGTATGACAGGATAAAAGTCAAGGTCCTGGTGGCAGATCTAGCAACCCTAAACCCAAAAATAAATTGACCAAATATTACAATGAAACTGTGTTGAATGTAACAATACACGTCTTATTTGTAAATGAGAGAGGTTTCGATGTTATGAGAGATGTCATTCAAGCGCATGCGTTTCCTCTCACACACATTACACTTAAATGTTGAAAAAGGAAAAAGCTCCATTTCCTATCAATCGTGTCAAATTTTCTTTCAAGTGTTAGACGTTTTTGAGGGATTGTTAAAGTAATTTCTTGTTTTAATTAAGGAAAATATCACTTAAAATTCTTGAAAAAATTATTAAAATTCATTTAAAATACTTTTAAACTGATTCAGTCATATTTGATTGTGGCGAAAACTTAAAAAATAGGTGAAAATTCACTTATTTCAAAAATTACATTAAAAAAAAAGTTTTTTTATCCTATAATTCATTCATAGTCATTTTACATTTCTCGTGTGTGTATTTAAAGTTAAATTTAGTTAATTTATTTTAAATTAAAAAAAGAAAAAATTATCATTTACATTAAATTTCATAGTTTTTCTCTTATTAGAAGTCTTTCATAGTGCACGATAAAATTATTATCGTAGTTTGTGTTGTAACAATACAAAAAAAAGGAAAAAAAATTATATTAAAAGTAAAAAAAACAACATTCACACACAAACACATAAAAAAAAGTTATGGTCCCAGTATCGGTCTAGGTTCGTTTAAAATTAAGTACAAAAAAAATAAAATATTTCATTCATTTTTTTTTCTGTTAAACGTACCGTGTTTGTCCTGTATTTGTGTGTGTATTTATGGACGTAATATGAAAATATTTTGAATGGTTATGAAAATTACTTCAACTTGGATAATCATTACTCGATTCTCTGGTAAGTGAAGATAAAATATTTTATTTTATGAATTATTACAGACCACACTCACACACACACACATAAAACGGCCATAACCATAAAAAAAAATAAAAATGAGGCTCAATTTTAAGACAATAAAATGAAATAAAATAAAATCAAGTAGACAGCATGACGCGTCACAATGAAAAGAAAAAAAAATCTTTTGTCCTTTTAAATGAGATAATTGCTTATGATTTTCTCCAAACAGGAAGTTAACGCCCCAAGTGATACCCAGACTAATGAACAGTAGCATTTAAAATTTAACTTTTTTTTTTTTTTTTATTTTTGTCGAGTCACTTATATTTGACATGTTAAATGTTGTGTAATGTTGACTCAAGTAAAATATTAGCTAAAGGCGAGGATGAAAATTACACACACATGCATGACTCATTTCATTTAAAAAAAAAGCTTAAATTGCAAAGAAAAGTCTCGTTCATGTCATTTTGAATCAAAAAATCTCATTACAATTCGACATGTGACATTCAAGCGAATATTTTTTTCATGTCACATATTCGATTGTATTGCATTGAAACTGAAATAAAAAAGAAAAATTACTTTTTGTTTTCCTTTTTATTTTCTTTCAATTTTCCACCACCATTTAATATCGATTTTTTTTATACCACGGTGAGAGAGTAATTCAATTTTTTCCTTCTTTTGTTTTGCTTTTCATTCGTACGGCTCATAGTTTTATTTTTTTTTCTATTCAAAAAACATTAAAAGAAAGAAATAAAGCTCATTACCTACATAATTTTCTTTGGATCTTCAAGTATCCTCGTTTTTTATTGAATACCGTAAAAAAAAGTATTTTCTTCATTTAAAATGAAGCCTCAAGTCATAAAAATGCCTTTATTTCATATAATTTAAATGAATGAAGTGTTGCATCATAAACAGGAACACATTAAAATGTGCATTATTTTAAAACTTTTCTTTTTCCTTTTAATGAATGGCAAGGAAAATAATAGTTTAAAATAAAATAAAATAAAAGAAATGGATGAATTATGAGTGAGCTTATGTAAGAATTTTCTTTCTTATTTTCAAACATGTCATGTGTGTTAGTGTATCTGTGCCAAAAAATAAAAATAAAGCCGGTCACTTGTACAAAATTTTATGGAAAGGATGAGAAAAGTACCCAATGATTTATTTATATATTTTTTATATATGAATTTTGAAATTAATACAGAAAGTTTTGTGATAAAATATAATGGATCTTGCTTTAATTTTTCATGAATAATGAAAATGGTTTTTAAGTTGATGTGAAATGGAAAAAAAATGATTCAATGTGTTGAATTTCAATCGATTTTCAGTTAAATTTGTTTTTTATCTTAATTCATTATCATATTTAATATAAATGTGTATTTACATACAAAAAAAAATTGTATTCGCCTGAAACTATGCAATGTCAAAAATTGTAAAGGGGTTTTTAATTGATGGTGCGTTAAATTAACAGGAAAAAGGCGTGTTTGATGAAAAATGAGGTTTTATGTTAATTTAAAGCCTCTTTAAAGTTGTTTAATGCAAATATTTAAAATCAGATGAGTAGTGCTAAGCATGAGTTCGCTGATCGCAGATGGCGCTTTCGACTCTATGCGGATGGTTTTAAATTTTTCACATTACATTCATTTTAATTATGATTATTTTGTTACTTTTTGCCTGTTTGAATTAAAATTTGCCTTTACTTGTCCTTATTTCGAAACTTATAAGTTAGTTATTTACTTTACTGGCCCCACAATCGTTCCCTATGGAGTGCCCATAATAACGACGATTCTTGAACTAAAGTTTGCTTTTCAGGACATTTCTTGAGCTAAAAATACGTTTCTGGATGCTTCTTGAACTAAAAATTACTCTTCAGGACGATTCTTGAACTAAAATTACGTTTCTAAACGATTTTTGAAATAAAATTACTCTCCGGACGATTCTTGAACTAAGTTTTGCTCTTTAGGACCGTTAGGACGATTCTTAAAGTAAAATTACGTTTCTGAATGCTTCTTAAACTAAAAATTACTCTTCAGGACGGTTCTTGAGTAAAATTTTACTCTACAGGACGATTCTTGAACTAAATTTTGTTCTTCAGGACGATTCTTGAACTAAAATTACGTTTCTGAACGATTCTTGAACTAAATTTTACTGTTCAAAACGGTTCTTGAATTAAATTTTACTCTACAGGACGATTCTTGAACTAAATTTTACTGTTCAGGACGATTCTTGAACTAAATTTTATTCTTCAGGACGGTTCTTGAACTAAATTTTACTCTACAAGACGAATCTTGAACTAAATTTCTTTTACCAGGACGATTCTTGAACTAAATTTTACTCAACAGGCCGATTCTCCGGTTGCCTTCTAAATCAATTTGAATCGCGGGGTGTTTTCAACTTACAGTGTATTGATTGGATCTCTCTTCTGACGTAAAATATGTCATCTTTGCAAACTTAATCATGAATTTTTACCCAACTCACAAATTTTTCATCATAAATAAGGTTACTTTTTGTTCATATGCTTCGTTTCATGTCAATTGAAGGTCAATAAAGAAAAGTGATGAATAAAAAAAAGCTAACTATCATCAATCAATTCCCACTTTAATATTGACATTCAACTAACCAATCAACATATGTCCAACATTGGACCCAACTCGATACATTTTACCATAAGTCGATTGCTTTTAATTACATTTCATCTGGATTAGAAACAGGAAAACGTTAAATTATTGAAACACTTACTGACATCTCACATTCTCTATGTTTTGCACTAACTCACATCCTTTGCATTCATAATTTATTACTTCAAGATCTGAGAAAATGAGAGAATGTTAATTGGAAGAACAAATGTTGAGTTTTAGTGGGTTTTTTATTTATTATACGTATTTATATATCATCAATTTATTAGGAAGAAAAATAAATAAAAGCGCGCGTAGGAGATAAAGTAAAACAAAACCGAGAAAAACTTTCGCACGCAATTAGTGGGGTTATTGACGTGTGTAAAATGTAAATCTGTGCGGGTAGTCTAAACCAATTATGAATGTACATTTTATGTAAACAGCAAAAAAAACACACGTTGAACGCAAATCAAGCCAATTTTCTCATAATTTAATCATTATAATTTTCATATCCAGACAGAACAATTACAATTAAATTCACAACCTTGTCCAATCACAATTTATTTTTATTCGTGATTAATTAATCCCAATTCTACATTGTTCTAATAATAAAATTCTGTGGAAGATCTTCATAATAACCACGTTTGTTTTTTTCCGCTCCTTTTCACAAATAAATTATTATTTTTGTTCGTGTCGTGTCACAATTAAAATAATACACAACAACTAAAATAAGATACACTCATTAATATTCATTTTCAATTTTTTTTTGTTTGTTATAACAGAGAAGAAAAACAAATCATGTCCTTTTTCATGTAACATTTCATATGATGTTAATTAAAAAAATGTTAAATTTCATACAATTTATGTGAATCTCACATTTTAAGTAAAATGTTTAATGTTCATTGCATACATCGAGGGAGTTAAATTGAAAAAAATAGTCGAAATAGGTTCAATTAAAACAAGAACTTACAAAATATTGGTTAATATGAAATTTGAAAGGAAATTTCATTACCAGTCATTAGAATAATCAAAATAACTTAATCCATAATTTAATGTCTATTTGATTGCATACATTCGGGGCTATTTCTCACATTAAAAATACATCATTAACTTTTTTTTTATAATAATACACAATTAAAAATCACGTAGATAGAAAATGAAATCATTTTTTTCTTCTGATGCACTTTCAACCCAAAACTAGTAGGACATGCCGCGGCGGACATTGCCGCCTCACTCGCCCCACTGGTTCAAATCAGGGGCCGATTGAAAATTATTAACGGCTCTGGCATTCTGTATGATTTTCTTTAAAATTTACGCTAAACTTAACTTTTACAAAACGATCGACTGCGAGCTTTCTGGCACATGCCAGATTGCCCGTGTGGCCAATCCGCCACTGGTTCAAATGCCCATTGATCACCAGTCAAAAACCTCTTTGGTTTTCGATGCAAAATGTAAACCTTTTATTTGATGGATAAAATACTTCAATATGTCTCAATAAATAAAAGAAATGAATGACTGAATGAAAAGTAATAAAATAATGATAATGTCAATTTTCCTTATAAAGCTTTTTCTTTTTCTTATTCCATTTTTTTTTCATACGACACGACACGTCCATCAAACTTTTCATTACGAAATAGACATTCGTATTAAATTTTGGGACAGAAACCACACAGATAATGTAATAAATACAGAAAAAAATAAATCCTCGTCTAAATTGTCTTTCATTTTTTCATTTTTATTATTTCAATATACAATGCTTTTCATTATTTTTGTACGTTGAATGAAAATCGACACGGAAAAAACTAATAATAATACTAATAATAATGATAATGTTTGTCTATGCGTCAAATACACGAAATGAATGCTAATTAAGGATATTTTATTGTACATTAAATTCCTGATTTAAATTGAATAAATGGATAATGATTTATTTTTATTATTATTCATCATCATTTGAATGTGAATCAAAATAATTTTTAATGATATTTTATTGAAAATGGGAATCTAATTAGAATTCAAATTGGAAATTGAATTGATGATTAATATTAATTTTTTAAGAGGAATTTTCAAAGTTGAATGAACTGTGATTTTTGCTTTTAAATGAAAGTTTTAAAAAAGTTTTCTTTGAAATTGAAAAAATTCTACAAAACTTCCTTCTTTTATTTTGAAATGAAAAGAAAATTTTTAAGTTTATACGTAAAAAATGTTATGAGTACGCTTAAAAGTATGCAATGAATACCCCTGAAAGTAAGCAATGCTTAATACAAAATTTTGTATTTTGTTAGCAAAAATGGACTTACACAGACTTTTATCCCCTGTTCGCCGACCCTATTCCAGAAAACGGATCAGAGCTTTGTTTGGCTATGAGGCCGAAAAAAGAAATTGGGCTTCAGAGGCTTCCTTTTCAAAAAAAAGACCGTTAAAATGTTTCATGTATTTTTTTTTGCAATAAGTCAGCTTTTTAACCCAGATTAGGCTACAGAACTTCCAGAAGGCCAAGCAAGTTTGACTTAAATTCGTTTAAAATCATATTTTGGACAAATGAACAGTATCGGAAACTGTCCAAAATGGTTCTTAAGAATGTTTTTTATGAAATTAACATAAAAACTAACAAGAAGAAAATAATTTTATATTTCAAAATTTAAAAAGTCGAAAAGTATGCCGCCTTAATTAAGTCAAGTCCCCTTAAAATGATACCTATCTGACAAAATGAGAATGAATTCAATTGCCAATTGCTTTCTGAATCTTAACTCAAATAATTTTATAATCAATTTAACATCATCTTCATTTAGTTCAATGCAAGACATTTTATCGTCAATTATCCAACTATTCTTCTGTAATTGTCTTAAATCATCATGAAACACAATTCAAAAAAATAAAAGGTTTTTGATCTAATTTAAACTTTATAATTTTATTTCAAACTGTAATTACACTTTAAGAGCCACATGAAAAATAACTTCTCTCTTTTTTTCATTTCAATTTTAAAATAACTTAGCAGAGATTACGACGAAAAAAGACAACACAAAATACTGGTAAAATAAACCGTAATAAAACTTTTAAATTCAGATAATCCGACATGAACGATTATACAAACTTTCATTCTTGGCATCTGAAAAAGAGAGAACAAACCACATGTATTTAAAAAAAAGATAAAGATAAAATAACACCCTGAAGACAGGAAATATTTAACTTTAAACCAAATTGTTATTTGAGATTTTTTAAGGTGCATATTCGTCAACGAAATTTAAATTTTTTTCATAATTTATTTCATTTTAAAAATAATGCAACTTCAAATTCTCATTGCAAATCACAGTGTTGAAATTTCCTTTGAATTTAAAATGGTTTCAATGATTTTTAAGGGGAAACGTTTTTAAAAAATTTCCTTTTCCCTTGATTAACATCCCGTCCTTAGTTTTTCACCATTTTTTATTGTTAAACGCTGCAGTCTGTAGAAAAATGATATATCTCGAGAGCTATTTCGATTTGCATTGATACGATGAATTTTACTTGATTATATGAGCGTAAAGCAGCGCCTTCAAATAATTCCCCTTTTTCTTTGATTTAGTTCAAAATGAAGGATTAGATTAAGATTGAATGTCTTACGTCAAGTATTTTAAATCGCTATAAGATTATATTTAAAAGGAAATTTAATAAAAAGACGACGCCTTAAATCCCCAGAAGGTCTTTTTTTTATTCGTAGAAATCTCCAACACAGTTGCAATGAAATTTAATTCAAATTTACTCAATGTTGATTCGAGAATTCATTTCAAGTAACAAGTAGAACATAAAAATTATTTTAGTATTAAAAAATTCATTGACTTTCACAAGAAAAATCAAAATTGAAAATATCTTGTAATAAATGTCAAACATCAGTCAAGTTACATTGAAATCAAATCATATCAAATGCTTAAATGTAATCTAATGGGATTTCAATATTTATTTTTATTTATTCATAAGGGTATCATTCTGAGAAAATTTATATTTAAAATCATAAATTTAACATTTCTTTTTGTTCTCAGTCAACAAAAAACGACAAGATTTTTCATTGAATTTTCTTTCTCATCATTATTAAAATAAATGTAAAAATTACAACAAAAAAAAGTCATCTGGAAATTTCCTTTTAATTTTCTGTCACATTTTTTATCACATTTCATGGAATTTTAAAAGAAAAAAAAACAATTCAGACTTATCCGTTCAATTTTTTGGAGTCTCATCAAATATTTATAAGCATGCGCATTTAAAATGATGAGGAGGCTCATGATTAAATGACAATGATACGATAAACAATGTGTGTATTTAAATGTTTGTTTATGTTGCAACAGTTTTCAACAATTTTTTTGTATTTTTTTTTATGTATCAGTATCAAGGTACCTTGTCATATTTTGTCAGTAGGTGAATTTGAGTAAAAGTAATTTTTTTAAAAAATTTTTAGGAGGTGGATGCAAATTAAGTTGATACATGAAAAAATTTCTGTATTTTGTATTTTTCAGGGTAATGCCAATGGGTCAAATTATTACAATGGTGAAAATGTGCTTATAAAATGGTTTTTTTTGTGTTTTCATGTGGGTGACTTTGAAATGTTTTTCTTTTCCATTTAAAAGCAATAACGCACAAAAATTTATGACCTTTGACTTTTTTTTTGTATCAAAACAGAATCGATTCAAGTAAATTTATGTTTGGCTTAGCATTAACGATATTAAATTTTGATACTTTTCAATAGAATTTCATGTAAATTTGATTTTCTTTTGTCAAATTTACATTCGAACAATGCGATTTCAGATAAATTTTTATCTCAATTCATCCAAGCGAGTTTTTTGTAGGGTTTGATTACATTGAAACAATTTTTGGTGTGTGAAATCCAAATACACACATTTTCCAGTTTGAATTTACTCAAACTAATATGAAAACTATAAAATTTTATCACAAAACACTAAATCAATAACAGAGAAAATAACATCATCATGATCTAGTTCAGACGCAGCCAAAAAAAAGTGTAATAGAATAAAAATGAAAATTGAATAAAAATTCCAGATACGAATAAATATAAATGCAATAAATGAAACAATTGAGAGACATAAAAAAAGATATTCTTACATTGTTATTATTTTTGCTATGTCTTGAACGCACAAGTCACATTGAATGAAGCAATATTTTATCATTTTGTTGTATATTTATTTCGTTTTTCTCTTTCTTTTCATGGTTTCTCTGTTATAAATAGGCCATTATTGAAATATATTTGAATTAAATGAGGGACAATTTATTTTGAGGAAAATTGTCTTTTCCAAGAAATTTTTTCTGTTGCTAGGAAAAGAATTTATCGAAATTAGATTAATTTCATGTGACTTGATTCAATTTTTTAAGTAAAGGTAACTTTTGAAAATGTAACGGTATGTTGTTAATTATAAACACCATCCTGAAGTTTTCAACGACTTTATCAACAATCTGTTCATGTTCAAAAAAAGGTTTTCAGTTTTTGAATCCTCTCCGACACATTTCAGGATTCATTCCATTGAAAAGTTTTTTAGGAAGTCAAAAAACAGATCAAAATTGTAGGGAAAGTCCTATCAGCGCCATCTAGTAGCTTCAAACAGAGACCCCACAAATAAGTTTTTTTGCAGAATTGAAATTTCTATTGATCTGTATTTTCATGATTCCTTGCAAATTTTCAAAGGAAGCCTTGAAGCTAACAAAAATCATAAAAAGAAGACCTCAGTGCCATCTGGTGCATTTAATTGAATTGACGTTAAAATATGATACTGTTTTTCCTGTCAGTTTTTGCTGGGTACAAAGTCATGAATGAGTTACAAATCGATAAAAACTCAGCCCATTTGGGGCTTTGATTTGGATTCACCAGATGGCGCTAAGAGCAAGAAGAACGTCAAGAACCTCGAAGACGGCTACGTTCCTATCAAAATGCTAACCTCGGAAACAATTAATTATTTTGTTATCTGAGATATTAAATATTGTAATTTTAAGATGAAGTATTTAAATAAAGCAAAGAAGAAGAAGATGGCGCTAAGAGCAAATCCTTTTGAGTTAAACGGACAAAAAGCTTAAAATCAGCTCGCTGTTGACCTGTCTCAAGATCATAATAAGCACTTTCTCTTGAAGCTTCCAAGGTCGTTAATGAAGTCGTTGATAATTTTTGTCTCGTAATTCATTTAATTGAATAAAATTGACTTGTGACGTTGACCAACCAATTTTCATCAGATATCACCTGAAATTGAGCTCTCATTTTCATTGAAAATAATATAAATTCCTTTTAATACATTTTTTTTCTTCATATTTTTTTTCATTTCAGAATAATATGCAAATATAATTTGAATCGCCTAGAAAACACAGTGAAATTTAATCTCAAACTGCAACCTTAATCGGATTATGAACGTGAAATAATCCATTTAAAAATATTTTTAATGGAATATCTTATATGCCATGACGTTTTTATAAATTTTAATTTAACTCTTTGACACTTAAATGTTTAAGTGTTTTACTTTAAATTGAAAGCGCCTCGAATATACCCACGCAGTCTTTGG
Source organism: Culicoides sonorensis (assembly GCA_900002565.1). Classification (NCBI taxonomy): domain Eukaryota; kingdom Metazoa; phylum Arthropoda; class Insecta; order Diptera; family Ceratopogonidae; genus Culicoides; species Culicoides sonorensis. The sequence continues at coordinate 214,770 of LN483354.1, read as the reverse complement.
CACTGGCCGAGCAACTGTGGGTGAAAATTTTCAAATGTATTTTCAATGTCAATTTTTCCAAAACAGGGGCCGATTTAAAATTATTAACGGTCCTGGCATTCTTTAAAATTTACGCTAAGCTTAACTTTCACAAGACGATCGACTGCGGCCTTTCTGACATTTGCCATATCGCCCGTATGGCCATTCCGCCACTGATTACTAACCAAAACCGCAGAAATCTTCAACACCCTTCTCAAAAACTGTAGGAATTTAATAAATTCAGTGATTTTCGCGATTTTCACAGTTTTTTGTTAATGGTGCATAAAAGCCCAAAGTACATCAAAGTGTTAAAAAATGCATTGTAATCCATTTTTCAGCCTTTGTAACGTAATTTATCGCTGATTACGATACAAATCTAATAAAACAGATTAAATTTGATTAATTTTTTTTTTTTACAGAATTCAATTTAAATTAAATTCAATAAAAATTAAATGAAAGCTTTGACCTTTTTTAAAATAAAAACATTTTTGTCAAAAAACATCAAACATTTTTCGTAAAACAAACCTGCAATTAGAGTATAATTTTATTACGTTCATCATGAGGTTACATAAAAATTTCATTTTAACACAAGTCTTGTACATTTCAGTAAACTTCAGTATCGATTTTAAATTAAATGTGTCGCCATATTACATTAAAAGGAAAAACTTTTTGAAGTACTTCATTAAAATAAAAAAAAAATATTCATGAAGTTTTTTAATATGACCTGTGTCCGGAAAAATCATAAATTTAATAGCTAAAAGTGATTTAAACTTTTTTATTCATGCTTTGAATTTTTATGTTTTGCAGAATTTTTCTATTAAAAATCCATCAAATTGAAGTCATTAATTATTAATTAAAGGAATCGACTTTAAAAATCCCTTAAAAACAATTAAATAGAAAGTAGTTTTTTATATAAAAAAAATATTACAAAAAAATATACAAAAAAAATACATAGAGTGAACAAACACCACAAAGTAAAAACAAGTACGATTACTTTACCCCTTCACTATTGTCAATATTAGTGTAATAGACCAGGGCTGTGGGCGAATCTGCGCCCCGCCAAAGGTAATTTTTTAGTTGTTTGCTGTCACTCTGATTTTCAAATTAAATTTAAACAAAAAAATGATTTTTGGTCATTTCTTAAAAGCTCTCATACAAGCACACAACATAATTATTATTATATTTGTATTTTGAACTGAATGTCCTTTAAACGCTTTTGATGTGAACTTACTTTATTTTTTTTAAATTTCTTGTTTTTTTTATGAATTTAAGGCCATTACAATTCTTTGAAATGTTTCATGGATCCTTTATTTTAAGCGCATTAATCATCGATTTGAAAATTAATCGTGTGTTGTGGGCAATGGTGGCATCGGTTCGCATCCTTCAATTTTTTGAAGCTTACAATTTTGATACACAGAAATGCGCTCGCGTGTTTCATTGACGGTTACATTCTGCAATTTTGTATCCTTTTCCTCGGATTCATTTCTTAAATGACATTAAAAAAGAAAACTTTAATGTTCAATTCGATTTTGATTCAAATCGAGGTGAATCGTGAAATTACCTTTCAAGGGGGTAGGAGGGGAAATGAATTTTTTATGTGAATATCAAAATTTAGTGGGACGACATTTCATTTAATGCCTCACTGAAATCCCATTTCATCTTAAAATCATTTCTTTTTAAATTTAGTCAAAAGGCCTCCCCTTTACCTTTAATTTCATCACACATGAAACATTTATTTTAATTGTAACGGCCTTAACTTTCAAAAAATACATTTTTTTTCACTGTCATTTCTAATTGCAAACGACTAAAGTCAAATTCATTTAAAAAAAAGTTCTTTATGATGATATCAAACATGCTGAAATGAAATGAAATGATAGTGAAAACCCAATAGCAACACATTTGATTTCATTTTTATTTATCGCTGTTAATGACACACATTTTTATTATTGTTGATTTTTTTTTTCGATGAAACGATGAAATTTTTTTAAATTAAATGAAGATTTTTTTTCTGCACATGATCAATTTTAATTAAATTTTTTTTTTTTGACCAGTCAGTTGCAATGACATTTGAAATTTATTATTAAACGAAATGACAAATCTGATTTGATTTGGCACAAAACATTTTAATTGTATAAAATATTAATGTAATTTATTTGTATTTTATTTATTTTTGTTTGAAACAAGGAAATGCTTCTCTTTAACATTTAGTCGATTAAATTTCCTTTGGTGCAATGTTTTCTGTCTCGATGCTTCCTTTCCTGTTAAAATTGCTTCAAAATTATTTGAGTTATTTAGCTTTAAATGTATTTAAAAAAATTTCCGTAGGATCATTTAAAAGTATTTTTCATGTCATGTAGACAATTTGTGTATGTTTTTGAGGAAATGAAATTCATTGAAATTTAATTATTTAATGAAATTTAACAGGAAAAAGGCGGCAACCTGTCTTTCGCAAGCTTTAAAAGTAGTTTCTCAACAAATGTCAATTACCTGAAACGCAGGTAAATTTATGATTTCATTAATTTGTTGAATTTAGTCATAAATTGGTATTTTTTGGGGATAAAGGTTCAGTTCGGGGGATCTTTCTTCCGAATGTGACGATGCTGACGACCCATCTTTGCCACCAGCTGCCAGACCACCGCCAACTACTAATCAACCAATGCCTGGAGGACCACCAAACATTCCTCCACCGCCAGGTAAATCCACTTTTAAATTAAAGTGAAACATTTTTATTCAACTGAAACAAACAATTTTAGCACCTGGCGCTGCAGGTGATCTTACACTAAGCCTTGGGAAGCAAGCACAACCACAACAACCGCAACCGGCAACACAACGTGGTGTAAGTGCACCAACAAGTCCCGCAAAATCACGCGAAAGTTTATTACAACGAGTCCAGAGTCTTACTGGAGCCGCTCGAGATCAAGGAGCTTCTATCATTGGTATATTTTTTTCCTCATAGGAAATTAACTCCATGAAAATTACATAAATTTTCATTAAACAAGGTGCCGCTGTTCAAACTGCACAACGAGCACAAGTTTTCAATAAAGATCGTTGCCTCATTGTCCTTGTCTTTGATGACCAAAACACAGATTGGTCTAAATATTTTCGCGGACGACGTTTACATGGTGATTACGATATTCGTGTCGAACAAGCTGAATTCAGGGTAAAATTTCTCCTTTTTTTCACTCATTTTCATTCGAAATTTCAATTTAAATTAAATTCACAGGAAATCGCATTGATTGCCAATGCTGAAACAGGACTACTAGTTCACCTTAAAACTGGATCGAAAACAACACGTTCATTTAGACCTGATTTTGTTTTAGTACGTCAACCACCACGTGACGGCTCCATTGATTATCGATCTCTGTTGCTTGGATTGAAATATGGCGGTGTGCCAAGTATTAATTCACTCAACTCTTTATACCAATTTCAGGTGAGTCAAAGTTTTTTACATTTCACGAATTTTCTCTTTCCTTTCACCTTTAAAATTAAACATTTGGATAATTTAAAATTCTAAAGCAACCGAACAATTGTCCAAGTGCTATAAAATAAATGTTTGGCTTTTGCTTGGTAGCCTAGGAGTTTTAAATACAAAAGCAACATTTTTCCCTTCATTTTAACACTTTTTTGTATTAAATCGCTTTTACTTTTAACTTGTATCCACATCAAAAAAAGCACTTCAAAGTAATAATTCTACTTCTCTCTTGACAGGATAAGCCATGGGTGTTCGCACACTTGCTTCAATTACAACGAAGATTAGGCAAAGATGCTTTCCCTGTTGTGGAACAAACGTTTTTCCCTAATCCAAAAGATATGGTAAGTACTCAATTTTTAATCATAAATTTTTTTTTTCATATAAAAGTATCTTGTATTTGAAGATAAAATCTCTCATAAAATTTAATAAAAAAGCACGATTTTATTTCCATCTAATACTACATAAAATTTAAATTTATTAACATAAAAAAAATACATTTCAAAATTAAATACATACATTTTTAATCATAATACAAAAAAATAAATCTCCTTATGTGCTACGATATTTTTTTTATTTTATTTTATGTTTAAGTAAAAGAAATTATTTTTATAATGGTGGCAAAAAAAATACATAATTATTAGGATACGAATTTAAATACATAAATTTGTTTACTGATTAAATATTTACAATTTTAATATTAATATAAAAGGAAATTCATATCATTAAACCTTTTGTTTTTCTACTCATGTGGTTTGGGATTAACTGAAAATTTTGTATGAAAAATTGTAAACTGATTTAATTTTTTTTCGTTCTTTTTATTTCAATCAAATTTTTGACATGTCATGGGCGCCATTCATTTAACCAGGTAAACGCCTAATCTCACTATAGGCGTCAATATGTCTAGGGTCTTAAATTCAGCTACTTGGCGGAAGCTCAAAAAAATGAAGAATGTGAATGCAAAATTCTCGACCTTCAAAGTTAAAAGTGGACGACAAGATAGTAGATGACCCGAAAAGATAAGCTGAATTATTTCTTGGCCAGTTTTCAAGTTCTTCAGATAATGTTAGAGGCGATTCTGAGTCAATATTTCAGCCCGAATCCTCCTCGTCAGCGTTTAATGTTCTTATTACAATGTTAGAACTTGAACATGCACTCAAATCTCTTAATGATTCAGCCCCTGGAAATGATCAGATACCATACTCCTTTATAACTAATTCTAGTCCCTTGGCAAAAGCAAGTTCTTAGAACTCTTTAATGAGATATGGCAAAATGGTCAAATGATCCCAGGAAGTTGGAGACTATCCCTGATTGTACCTGATTTGCATCGCTCGTTTATTTGAGAAAATGGTCAAAATTGGTCACAGAGTCCATTATTAACACATTTCAGTTTGGGTTTCGTAAACACTTCAGTTCGGAAGATGCTGTCGAAATGGTGGAGCGAGAAAGTCATTATGCAATGATTCAGAAACAGCACTGATTTGTTGGTTTGTCTCGATCTTAAGAGTGCATACGATTTGACCTCAATCAAGTGTGTTCAAAGGGCTTTGCAAAGAATGGAAATACGTTGAGAAATGTTCAATTTCATTACGAGTTTCATTAATGGCAGAAAGATAAGAGTGGTTGTTGACAGAATCATGTTACAGAAAAAAAACTGAGCCAAGGCCTACCACAAAGCTCTGTTCTAAGTCTCTCTGTTCTCGCCATTCAACTTATAGTATAGAAATATTGGTGATATTGGGTCAACAGTGCCATATTTTCTTTTAAAACAATCTATTTTTTCTTATAAAATGGTATAAATGTTTTTCAGCTTATCCTAAATTAAAGACATAAAACGACTAATTGAATTCATTACATTTAAAATTAAATATTAACACCTATTAAAATTCTTAGAAAACTTTTTCGTGTAGGCGTTTTTTTTTTGTTAACACCACTTATCAAATAAATTAATTTATTTACTTTAATTAAAATACTAATTAATTCATGTATAATTTAATTTAATTTAATTTAAAAACGAAAGAAAAAATGAAGAGCAATACAAATAAAATAAAACAAATCAAAATTGAACTCATAATTTAACAGTGAATTGACTTAAGGAAAAAAAAAATAATTTAAATTCATTTTCATTTCAACTTCTGTTTTAAGGAGCGTGTATACAAGCCATATAAGGATTGCTACGTCTCCAATGGCATTTAGTTGGCTTGTTATTAGCATCACGATATCCACGTGATGGAACACAAACCCCAAAATCTGTTTCACACTCATTCCATGGTCCTTTCCAGTCACAACCACCAATGCGATTACGACTTTCAAACAAATTGTTGTAACCATAATTGATCTGTAACATAAATTTCAATGTTAATTCGCTACCCCAAAATTATATGAAATGTAAATTTTTGATACACTTACTTTACATTCACATCCCTTTTTATATCCACCAGCGACGCCACGTTTTTCAACCAATGTCATTTTTGAATATTGTTTCACATAATTACAAATGCCAACATTTGGACTTGATCCAACAATCAAATATAGTTCTCCTAAATTGAAGTCAATGCCACACATGCCATCATTACCAGCAGAAAATATGCGTCCATGTTTCAAATAATGACGAGCTTTCTCTGACATCTAAAAAAATATAATTTTTTCAATATTATTCTTATTGCATAACACAAAGAAAATTCAAGAAAATGAAAAAAAAATTAACCTTGTATTCTTTTCTGATGTCAATTTTATACACAAATCTTTGATTTTGCACAGCTCGTCTCGATAAAATTCTTGCAACAATAACTGTGAACAAAAAAAATTCACAAGATCAATAAAAGAAAATTACATGGAAAAATAAGAAGCAGAACACTTGATACCATAACATGTGCCAGACAAAAAAAAACATTAAAAGGTAATCAAAAGAAAAATAAAAATCTTACCAAAGTCGGCGTTACAATACTGGTCTTGTGGATGTGATGGCATACAACTACAAGCATCTACAGTACTAATTGATAAGTATAGGGCAAGAACTGTTGCCAAGGTTATCGAAACAAGTCTTTTCGTCGACCACATTTTGTCGTCTCTTATTTTAGTCTTAAATTATCTGAAAATAAATAAGAACGTAAAAAAATGTCACTTTAAATTTCATATCAATGAACTTTGATTTTGATAGACAAAAAATAATTTCTTTGAACTTGAATCTATTCTTTAAAATGAAAACCACAAGCTCTATATTTAGCAAGTGATTGACACTCATGACAGAGTACTAATTGAAAATCTAAGGTACAGTTAAATCCTACGCAATTTTCTATTGATTTTAACAGTGTCAGAGATGGATTTACAAATGGCGTCAATGAATGAATTGTGCTGGCTGGCATAATTTTACATAAATTTGCTTCTGTTTAAAAAAAAAAAATTCAAAATCCATCCCTGACAAATTCGTTTAAATGGAATCAGCTGTGTGATAAAGTTTTTATTTAATTTTTTTTATTGGTTTCATGATACAGACGTCTCTTTGTCTAGAAATGTAAAGTATTTTCAAGAAGATAAAATCGTTAAATGTTAATACAGTTGGAATTTTGTTGTCATTTGACGCCACATATTTAGAAGGATAGAAATTTTTGTAAAATGTTATTCATTTGAATAAAAACATTTTCTGTCAATTCAATGATCATCAAGATCTTACAGTTTAAGGAAATTCTGGTTGCCAGAAAAATACCATCCCTATCATAGCCTTATTACAATTCAAACCTCTTTAAATAATGCACTTTTATCATAAAATCATGTTATCTCCATGTAACAAGTGATGAATTTGAACGTCCATCAAGTGTGCAATTCATCAAAAGACTCTTTTAAAAGTAAATTAAATCTTAACGATTTTCTATGACTTTTTAGAGATAAAACGCTTGAATTATCAAGTAAAACATGCGTGATTTATTATTATATTTCTCCATAAAGTACTTTACAGACTTTTTTTTCTCTATAAAATCTTATAACAATATAAGCATCTCATGAGAAATTCAAAACACAACCTTTAAATATGCACATGATTTTAATTTTTAGATAAAAAGTGGCATAAAGATATAAACAAGAGTATCATCTTCCTCATAATAAGTATAATAATAATCATAATAGGCGATTTCTTTACATTACAACTTTACTTTTTATACTTTTATTATTATTATTATGAAAGAAGAAAAATTTCTTATATGCATGAGTTGTATTTTGTGAAAGCATTTCATTTATTATAATACTTGAGTTGATTTTATTTTATGCACAATTTTTAAAAAGAGTTTCATCATGTTAAGAGAAGCATAGATTTTATGTTTAGGTCAGTTTTTTTTATTCATTTCATGATCTTTCATGGTATTTTATTCATCTGATGATGAAATGGCCTTAGGTTTGATTGTGAAAGATGCTTTTTCGAAATTGAACTGATTAAATTTTTACGGTTCAGGGAAATGGAGATATTAAAGTTTTACTTTATTTATTGATACTTTTATTTTTTGAAAAAAACATCTTAGTTTGTATTTTTTAAACTCAAAATATTAAGAAAAAAATAAATCAAATAAAGTAAGATAAGATTTTTAAGGAATTTTTATTACGTTGATTAGAAAGAATTTGTGACTTTAAATATTTGCACATTCTTTGAATTTTTGATTTTTATTATCATAACTTTTGATAAAATTCATAAGTAGTTTTGAATGGTTTTAAAAAGTGCATTTAAATTGAAACTCACAAATGAATTAAAATTAAAAGTTTTTTGAGCAAACTATCTTAAAACTTGTTGAAGAACTTTTGATATCAAGCCTGAGGGATTCCTTCCAGTACTAAAGAAATTGGGTTTCTTGACCTTACAGTGCATATGGAAATCAAATCAGATTTTAGGCCTGGCCTCACAGATGAGGATCAGAACTCGAACCTATAAATTTGTAGGTAATTCATCTGCTTTTACATTACCTTCCATTCCATAATGGTCTTGTAATCATATCATGCTTAATTGGTTTTGTTCAACTAGTCTTGGTGGTCTTGATCACGAAATTATTTAAGAAAGTTGATTGTTTGTTGACATTTTTTATTAGAATAAAGCCTCAAGAGAAAATCTGCTATCTGACGCTATTACGATGTTTTTGTTTGTGTATTGTCCAGGGAACTTAAATTCATATAAGTCTTCAATGGCTGACATTTCCGTTTGATAGACAATTTTAGAGTGTGCAACACTATCATAAGTAGGCATATTTTCGTTGTACTTACCAAAACCCGTTTCTTCTTCAAATTTTAAATCTTAATTTCATTTTCGACAAAGTTTTTTTAATTCCAATTTTCGTCAGATAGGACTTTATTTATTCATTCGTCTAATAAAGACTACAGTCAACTAACTTTACCTCGAAAAGTCCGCCCAGGAGCTAATTGGTGACTTTATCATCAAACATTGTGGAAACACATACTTTATGTTTATTATGTCTGAGTTTTCTCTGGTGACTTAGCTTTCATTAAAAAGTAATGATAAAAATTGCATCACAAAGAGTAGTTATATCATTCTTTCAGCTTATCGCCTATGTGAAGTTGGTAAATCTCATTTCGACATTTGTTGGAAGGTCAATTAAAACATCCAATATTGCCACAGTACAGCTGTCATGCTACAATACCATAAATTTGTAATTTTTTATCTTAAAGATCTTTATTGCAGTTTTGGTTTGATTTCCCAACTTTTTTCCAATCCAAGAGCTGTCAAGTCCAGAGAGCTGTAACCGATCACTTACTCAAATATGTTAAATGTTCTTCTCAATTCAGATCATACCGAGGTATTTCACTTTTTCCGATTATTTCAATTTTTCTCCACATAAATTCAGTAACTAAAGACCTCCTTTAGACATTATTTTTTCTTTGATTGGATCTCATCTCAATCTGGTCTTCACATAGTATTTTTTTTTAAATTTCATAAGAAACACACCAAATCATATGCAAATAAAACTGGCTCTCAAACGAATTAACATATGAATACATTTCAATTTAATAAAAAAAAACTGTTAAAAACATTGTTATGAATGAATTGAAATCAAAAGTTTCTCGAGCAAACTATTATGAAACTTGTTCAAGAACTTTTTCTATTATTTTTTATTATCAGTATGAAAATGTTATTCGCAAATCGTGTTTTATGAATTATTCCAAGAAAAAGTTTATATCAAAGCTCAAATAGTTTTACAGAAAAATAAAACATTTATATCCCAAACTTTTAAATTTTATGATTTTTAATTTTATAACCAAATAAATTGCAAAACTTCTATAATTTAAATACAAAAACATGTCAAAAATAAAATAAAATCTTATCATATTTATTATCTTGAAAAAAAATATGAAGTTAAAAAAATCAAAATTTATATCTCTTGTTTACATTTATTTTAAAAAAGTCTTAAAATACTTTTCAAAGTCATAAAATTAACTAAATGATTCACATATAAATAACACTCAATTTTGTTTAAAGTAAATAAATTGACATGTCATACTCCGTATGTTTTACTTGTAATACTCGTACTTAGTCAAATATTTTTCTAGTTTACATTTAATATCAAATTCTGATTGTAATTAGATAAGAAAAAGAAACTTGTGCAATATTGAACAAAAAAAAATGAGTTTTATCAGTAAAATTTTATCGACTGTAATAATCATCATTAAATTTAACATTTTTTTATTTCAATTTGTATGCTCTATGAATTTGTGCAATATTTTCAAAGTCCAAATCATAGTTGAGTCTGAAAAGAATATAATGAAAAAAATAAACGTGTTTTGCATAGAATCATTGAATTAAAATGAACTGAACTGAATTCAATGCTGTTTTTTTTTTGTTTTTTGATATATGAATTAACTTGAACATTGGAAAACATATCAATAAATCAATGAATGTGTTACGATTCAAAAGTTTTTTTTTATGTGAGGTCTATGATGACACATTTTCAAAGTGAATGATTCAAAATGCGTGTTAGTGGTACAAAATAGCAGAAATTTTATGTTCTAGCAAAATTAAAAGAAAACATTTTATGATCTTAACACTTGATGAAATGCTTTCGACATGACTGACATGAAATCTGTCATCACTTTTTTACTCTCACTTCATAAAAAACAGACAAACATAAAATTTTAGGAAAAACTAATTGAAATCTGGTTCACATTTACACAAATCATTAAAATTACTATTAAAATAATATTGGTTTTGACCTGAAAAAAAATGTATTCGAATTTAATTCACCTGATTACAATCTTGAGCAAAGGTCAATTCTATTGGGATTCACCCTTCAATTATTTTTATCTGGAATATACCAAGATTAGCTTTTATCTTTTTTTTTGGTGATACCTCATTTTTTTCACATCATTATTTTATTTTCCCTTTGAATGTAAAAAAGAAAAAAGTGTCGGAAATTAAATTAATATTTTATCACATTTTCGCATTAAACTCATCACATCACACATTCACTTGTGTGTTTCATCACTCCAACTCATGATCATCAAGTAAAGGTGATAACATACGAATATTTGTTATTTTTTCGTATATTTAATATGTGATGACATTTTCAAAAAAAATAAAAAATACACAAATGTAAAACCAAACAAACAAGAATTTTTAAAAAAACATGTGTTTTGATGATTAATTTAATTTAATGTTTTTTTTGTTGGTTTGTGTCATAGCCTGTGTCATAAGAGGAACACAAAATACATTTATGAGCAATAAATTTTTTGTTACCTTGTTCACATTACATTTGTTTGTTTAACGATTGCAATGATAAGTGATTGATAAGCACACAAACTAAGCACTAGTGATAAATTTTGAAAGGAAATTGTGAGTCAAGGTCAAAGTCTGAATTTTATGTAAAAATTCAATCATTTTCAACCCATTTTCATTAGATTGACACTTAAAATGCATCATCACAACTAATAATTGCCTCAAACTAATTATTAATTTAATAGACATTATGCAACACTGTGTATTAAATTTAATTGCGATACAAATTTCATTTCAAGGCATAGAACGTGGCTTTAAAATGCCTCTATAGATAAAAAAAGAAGTTTAATAGTTAATTAATATTAAATTACTACTACTATAAAATAAAATCATATTATAATTTAAATTTTTTAAAGAGACTTGCTCGTCAACATTATTTAATAGACAGAGAGTGTTGAATTGAAATTACTTTGAATATCATTAAAATGGGTAACAAATTGATTTAAAAGTTAAGAACATGAATATTTAATAGACCCACCACATTCTTAAGATACAAAGTCATTATTTTATGGCTTTTTTTTTAGATTTAATTTCATAGGAAATTTAAAAGACATTAAATTTATCTGCTGTGTGTCTTTGTAGTGTTGTTTTTTATAGTCTCAAAGAAAGTGTCAATACTTTTTGTATAACCAGAGAATTTTAATTGAAATGAAGCATTCTTTGTTCAATATTGAAGTAGCTCAAAGCTTTTAGCTGGTATCCAAAAACTCATCCAAAGATCTTTGTGGCAGTTAATTGTCGACAACATAAAAGTGAGAGGCTCATTTGAGTTGTAATTGGTTGAACGAAATGGAATACGCCTGTACGGTTCCTTGTTCCATAGGGGCTTGGATTAAATAAGCAACTTGAATTAGTTCAAGCACGCAGATAGTCACGAGTCAAGCCTTACAAAGTTATGACGCGTATAAAACTTCAGAAATCTGTCAGTAGTATCCGGACCAGAGTCAAATTTCAGAAATGACTCGCCTTTCAGTGTAGAAGTGTATGATGGAGACACAACTAAATCTTCCAAACGAATTAGATTCAAGGAACGATGTTGATCTTGAACTATATTAATCGTACGTATGATATCATTCCGTTGCGATAAGTTCATAATAATTTCATCATCATTTGCTACTGCGGAAACTTCATCTCTGAAATTTGATGAAGGCGGTGCATTAGGATGGCTTTCCTTTTAATGCTGTGTACAACTTCTTGAACTCTGATCTGAATGTGGTTTACCGAGGACAATATAAATCCCATTGTTACTGCTTTGGTGCCTTGTAGGCCCTAAACTTCAATTAATTGTTCACTACGAGCAAAACTTACTGATTTTCATGTCTCGCAAATCTATTTCCCATAATTTCAATGCCCTTAATTTAATTTTTCCTAAAAACCTCAATAAAAAATTCAATTTTTAATCAAAATCTACTTCAATGTAATCAGACACTCGTAAAATTTCATTTCAAAGAGTGTAATAAATGCAATTTCATATTAATTTTTTAATTTTAATTAAATATATAAGGTCACACTTACCGCAAAATTTAAAGTCAATATGCACAGTTAAAGACCGTATCAAATATTCGTTTAAATGAATATTTAATCTACTTATAAATAATAATAATAATTGTTTATACAAATGTTAAAGATGATATTTGCGGTTAATTTCAAGTAATCCAAACACTTATATATTCAAGCATTATTTTGTCACTATTTCGTTTATTGGGAAAAGTTAAAAAGGAAAACACGTTGGTAAATTTCACTTCCAATTATTTTTTTGTGGTATTGAATTGAATCAAAAAAAACAATAAATTTTTCTTTTTCTAAAGAAAAAATTGTTTTTTTTAAATGTTTTGTTACTTTTTTTTCGTTTTTTTATTATATTTATTTATGGCGATGTAAATGTTGTTTGTTTTTGTAGAAATATATAAATAAATTCTATTTTTAAACTATTGATTCATTCACTTTTCTTGTAATTTTTGTGACTTTTCTTCTTCTTCTTCTTTTATTTATAATTTAATTGAAATGTTGATTTTTATTTCCAATTTTGTTCACAAAAATTAATTTCATTGCAAAAAATTTATCAGAAATTAAATAAATTGATAAGATTAAATTGATAATGAAAAATGTTTCAGATTTGTCAATGTTTGTTGACTTTTAATTAAACTTTAACTGAAATGTTATTAATAATATCGTTTATTTTATTTTATTATTAATTTTTTTTTTAAATTAAATTATTTAAATTTTATATCTGACAGTCATTTAAATCTTTTAATTTTTTTTCAATACAATTTAATCAAAAATTATGAGGAATTAAATCACGTGTTAGTGTCATATAATTTGTAATTTGTATTTTTTTTGATTAAATTTTATTTTAAACTTTTTTTATTTTTTTTTTTATTATTTTCTTTAATAAGTTTCATTTAAATTATAAGTACTTGGTCACGATGATGTGATATGATAATAAATGTATACAGTAATAAGAAATGCCGCTCGTTATATATTCAAAATAAGCACTTTTTTTTAAAGTAACGAAACGTATGCGCGGTTTTTGTTGTTATTAACTCAACGATACAAAACAAACTGAAGTAGTATTTAGCATTTTCAGATGTTTTAAATGAATGTATGGTGTAAAAAAATACTGTGTGAATATAGTAGGATTTTTTTTCTTTCATATGTATACTAATATTAAATGTATTTATTAATAAAAGTGAGTAGAAGTGTAATTTTTTGTATCACCGTTGATGTGGGTAAGAGTGAGTACGTGGAATTAGAGAAGATTTTATGCCTTCAATGAATTTGATTAGGGATAAGGAGATGTAATAGCGCATCATAACTGGCTAATCTCGTGCTGAGTGACAAGGTTGGATCACATCCGTTGCAGACACATCCGTGGAAGTTTACAAGTGAAAAAGTCAGTCGTTCATAATCTTCCTGATGATTGCAAGAGATGGTTTGAGCACATCGATCGAAGGCCACCAGTAAATCCAGTACTTCTACTCCCTCAATATCATAACTGACGAATTTAGAGCGAAATGAAAAAGTTGGATCACATCCGTTGCAGACACATCCGTGGAAGTTTACATGTGAAAAAGTCAGTGGTTCATAATCTTCATGATGATCGAAAGAGATGGTTTGAGCACCTCGATCGAAGACTACCAGTAAATCCATTACTTCTACTGCCTCAATATCATAACTGACGAAGAGAGCGGAATGACAAAGCTAGAGCACATCGGTCGAAGGCTACCAGAAATTTCAGTGCAATGAACCAGACATTCAGAGAAGATTACGTACAGATAAGCTGAAAATGCCTGGATAGCACAAATGAGAAAATTTCAGAAAGAACAGCAGCTAGAGTTTGGATCACAATGTCCATGCACCATGGTCACTCAATTTAAGTTAAAGTTCATACTCGAATATCAATTAAATTTTGGCCTAAGTTAACAATTTCTTAATAATCCGAAAATAAATTTAATCATAACCAAAATCAAACATTAACCAGATCCGGAAACACGAATTAAAATGATATCGCCTCAAATACACATTCATCAATATTTTTCCAACTAATATCTCCTTCCGTATTATTACAAATATTTTCTTTCATAAACATGATGATTATCCACAAAAAAAAAATTAATATTTTTAATAAAAAACGTCTGCGATCCATTTTCAATTTCTTTAGAATTAAACATAAGTCATTTAATTTATTTATATCTCTCATTTTTTTTTGTATTTACATTATTTTTGCAACTTGTTAATTTTCGAATAAAGTATTTTCACGGTTCATACAATTTTAAATAAATTTACAATAAACACTTGTCTTAAATGTGGAGATAAAACAAAACATGAACTAAGAATATAAAATACGAAATAAAATTAAAGAAAATCAATGGAAACAGATGGAGGAAATTTTTCAATTAAATTCATTTAATAGTGTGTGCTTACAGTTTTTCTTATAGTACAAACTTTGAAACGCTCTTCAATGCTATTTTTTAAGAAAATTTACATTTTATTTGACTAACACAAAAATTTACTTGGTTTTACGTTCTTTTTTCCAAAAAGGACATTGGACGAAGCTTTTACAATTTTGAGAGTTTTTTCCCTGACAAAATGAAAATTTTTTTAGTATTGATAAATTTTATGAGCATTTTATCATTAAAAAACACTTTTCAAGTTATTTTCTGGCAAATTGCAAATAAATACATTGAAAATTTGTTAATTTTTGATAAAACAATAAAATAAAAAATTTGTATTTAGTCACGTATAATTGAAATTATTTTTATCTAATTAACACGAGTACTTTCATGAATGTTTAAATAATGAAAATTTTTATGTATTTTGCAAATTTTATTGCTCTTACCACCTTCACATTGTATTTAAATTCAATTCGATTGTATAATAAATCGTTTAAAGTTGTTTTAAGCTGGCACATGGCCAAACTATGAAAATATATTTTAAAAGTATTAGTCCTAGCATTTTATGGAAATAAAATCGCAATTTATGTTCATTTTATTTGTCTTCAAATACCAAATTAAGTTAAATATTCAAATCTGATTTTGACCTATATATTCTTTATTTTAATTTACAGTTAAATTGGACCAAATTCCCTTGTGTCCTCAAGGCGGGTCATTGTCATGGTGGTGTGGCAACTGCTAAAATTGATAATATTGGTGCATTACAAGATGCCGTTGGGTTGTTAAATGGCACCGGTTTAACTGAAAATGGAGCGTATTGTAGCTTGGAGCCATTCATTGACTCCAAATTTGATGTTCACATACAGAAAATTGGTGGAAATTACAAGGCATTTATGTAAGGATTGCATTGAAAAAAGTATGTCATAATTTAATTTAAATTATTATGCAAAACAGGCGCAAATCAATATCAGGCAGTTGGAAGACCAATCAAGGGCAAGCAATGTTGGAACAAATCCAAATGACAGAAAAATACAAAAGCTGGATTGATGAGGTAAGTTAATAGATCATTTATCACGTTAATTTTTTCAAAAATAAAATATTCATATTAAAATTTGTCACAGTAAATTTTTCCAAGAAATCACAATTTGAATTGATTGAATCACAGTTAACGCCCACTCAGATTTACATTTAAAATTTTCTTGATCTTGAAATAAAAAAGATACAAACACACGTCACTGATCATCACAGTTCCATATAAAGTTAAAATAAACAAATGAATTTAATTGTTGAGTGAAAATAAAGTGTTGAATTGTGAATTATCTGTTAATGGTACAACATTTTCTTTTTTACTAAGGGGATCTCGATCCTAAGACTTAAGACTTCGATCCTCGCTGATTCAAAATGAATCAGTCAAAGAAAAGTGCTTTGATCAAGAAAACTCAAATTTGAGTATTTTTTTCTTGTTATCTTAGAACGAGAAATCATGAGGGGGGGGAGCATCTAAGCTTTCGGAGTTAACACCTAAGATCCATCATGTAGGTTGTTCCATGCGGTCTTTTGCATCATTGGCAACGAAAAGAAAAACCTGGAGAGAAATCACTGCGACCTTAACGCCCGCCGAATACAAAGTATAACGTTATAACAAATTCGTATGTGTATAGATAGCGGAAAAATTATAACGCGTTCTGTACGTAAATTATAAGGAGTTATACCATGCATAAAGTAGTATTAAGCCTCTCATATAGGTCATAATGAAATAAGTCAAATGAGGACTTTTTTTGACTTTAAGATATAGAATTGACCGTTCCATGAAGAAAAATTCCTAACTCGTCCCTGGTTATATCCTTTAAGGTTTCCTTAGACTTGGCCCCAACTCGTACGTGTGTATGCATGGTCTGTAGAGCCATACGATGACATTTCTTCGTTTTTATTTCAAATCCAGATTAAATCTATGGGCTCATTAGCACATTTTCTTTCATATTCAACAGAACATCCGCTTCTTCAAAGAAAATAAACCAATATTGTTCGTATTCAAGTCAAAACCTAGTTTGTTTCAGATTTACCTGTTATGGACATTGACCCGTTTCAATATAATTTTAATTTTACTACATCCATGAATGGATAGTTCGCAACTTAAATAAAACGTTTATTTTCTTATGATTGAACCGCTCCTAAATAGTAAAAGTACCAAAAATGATTGATCGTATTCGTGATTTCTAGTTTAAAAGTGAAAAAGAGAAGCAAGTTAAAGGAATTTCACTTAACAAGATTAACAATTCTTGTAATCGAGAAAAATTGTGTAGAATTTATATTTTGATTGGATAACGATAAATAGAAAAAATCGCTTTTCTAGGAAATTTTTCCCACCAAAAACTTGTAACATTGAAATGTTACAGATTTGAATAATTTATTATTTTTTCCCAAGAAGATAAATTGAATCAATTCTAATAATAAATAAAATAAAATGCTCTCAATTTCATAGCAATACATCAACACAACATACATTCACGTCTCATTTCTTCCAAGAATATTACAAAAAAAAAACCAACATTAAAATTTACATACGCGAATTACTCATCATCAAAATAAATATTAAAAAAAACATTAAAGCCGGCGAAATATGTTTTTGTTGATGTTTTTCTTCCGTTCGCACTTTACGTCACTCAACACCGAATCAATGTTTAGATGAAATTTAAATCAATGACGTATAAATTTCGTAAAATTGCTCTATAAATTGTTCTTTGAAGAATTTTTTTCATATAAATGTATCATTCATCATCAATCAGATGCCAGAATAATGTCAAAACGTAACGAAATTGAAGTTGATTTTAAAATTATTCAGATATATTTTTTTTATTTCAATTTTGCATTCATTGAGTGTTACATCATACTAGAATGAGACATTGAATGTATAACAATTTAATGTGAATAGGTAATTGACTTTTATATTGTCATAGATTTGTGTGTGTTTAAATGAAGTGATGTCAGAATAAGTTTTGTTGATTAAAATTTATGTATCATTCTCATTGTTTGATATGCGAATTTTTTTAATATGACGAATGTTTAAGAATTTTTGGATTTTTTGAAGCGTCGTTCAATAAAAGTCGGGATTTTCAATGTGCTTTAAAATTCTGATCTTGTCTTAAGCATACTCACTGATGCACAAGCTCGGTGAACCCAGTGAAAGTGAAAATGACCCCAATCCATGGTACATGGCAAACATTTCTAAATATCATATTATTTTCACACACATTACAATACGTAATCCACTTAAAATCATTTCAATGTTATCTCATTTCATTAAAAATTACAATTAATTTCATTATGATATCATCAAATTATGAGAAATTATTTTGTTCCTCAATTAAAACAAGATACACTTTTGCAGTAGTATAAGTAAAAGTGACATCATATGATCAGCATTGAAGGTTATTTACGAAGAAATTTTATTGAATTTTATCTCTTAATAGAATAATACTAATTTAATTTCCTTTTTGTATGTAAACAAACAATATATTGTATTAATAATCGACTTTCCACACCCACAATTTTAGATATTTGTTGAAGCGTGCAACAACAAACGATGATTTAATTTATTAAATATGTGTTTTAAAAGATAAATAAACAATCCGTGCCTTTATAAGTGCATGGATTTATTGGTTAGTTGATTTGTTATTAGACAAGAAAACGCAATTATCGATTTGGATTTGAGGTGAAAGAGGAAGCATGGAAGGTGGATGAAAGTGCATTTATGATAGGATAAGGATAGGATAGGATAGGATAGGATGGGATAGGATAGGATAGGATAGGATAGGATAGGATAGGATAGGATAGGATAGGATAGGATAAGATAAGATCACAGACTGGCCTTACGGACGCATTTAAATTGAATCATATCCAATTTCAAGATGAAAATTTTAATATCTTGTTAGAACTGGCATAAAATTGTTCAATAATTATCGATTGAAACAGTTAAAAACTCATAAATGTGAAATATTTGTATAATTTATCTCATAATCACATATCCAAAGACAGAAGCCAGTTTTTTTGATATGATACACATTATAACGTTACAAAAAACACCTTCAAGGCATGAAATATTTATACAAATATTTATCAAGAATAAATATACAAAAATTATATTGCTACGGAACTTCACTTTAATTCAAATAATAATTTTTGCAATTTTTCAATATGATTTTATTTGAAAAGGATTTCGCTTCAATGAGAATAATCAAAATATATTAATTTTATATCGAAAATGAGTGATGCAGAACAGAGTACGAAATTATTACATTTCAAATGATATTGATGATAAAGATGAATAATATTTGATTAATTGCACTTAAAATGTGCTTCCATATGGTAGTTTAAACTGAAATTGCTTAATGAATAGCAAAGTAATTAGTATGAAATATCTTCCTTATTGATTTACATAAGTGATCTCATTGTTTCAAATAAATTACATGTTCTTATAAGGTATTAAACTGTGAATTAATTACCAATAAGTGATTTATTCAAAGAAAATGTAATTTGCTATTATTAATAATTTCAAATTCAATTAAATTTTAAGGTTTCTGAGCTTTTTGGTGGTCTTGAAGTTTGTGGATTGTTGGTTGTTGCTGCTAAAGATGGCAAGGAATATGTTGTGAAGGCATCTGATAGCACTTTTCCACTTATGGGTGATACTCAGGAGGAGGATCGACGTAATATTGCTGAACTTGTCTCAGGACGTATGCAGGTAAATTTCATTTGAATGTTGACTTGAATGAAATTTCATTTTAATTTTTTTAAATAGAATGTCTGCAGACCACCAATAACAAAATCAACCTCACGTGCTTCGGTATCATCTCAGGGCGGAAGTCCAGTCAATGAGACGCCTCCACCAGTTCCATTATCGACTAGACCGGTTGCTCCCATGTCTGCTCCTCCTGGTAGTGCTCCACCTCCAATTCCAGAGAGGCAAACACCTGGAATGGGTTCTGTCGGTAGATTGGGCAGTTTGAGTGGGGCTTCGGAATTCATGGAGTCTATCACAGGTGATAAGTCAAAGTCTGATAGTCGACGCGATTCGCAAAGTAAGATAATTTTTTGATTTAAATTTAAATATCGTTTTAATTGAATTTCTTTTCAGCTTCACAATCGTCAAGTATGTCATCAACTTCAAAGGCATCATCGGCACAACAAAGTTCTGTGCGATCAGCAACTCAACCACAACATTCATTGCAGGAAGATGCCGAGGATACAATGAAGAATTTGCGTAAAACATTTGCCGGAATATTTGGTGATATGTAGGAAATCGCTCAAAAGAAGAAACAACAACGAGGTGGTTCAATCAGTAGTTTGAGTAGCATTTTTGGCAGTAAAGATTTGCCTGAATCGCCCAAACCTGTTGCAACAACTGGTCCACCATCACATCCACCTCCACCAGCACCAACATCTACAACAGCAACATCAAATGACACGAGTGCTAGTGCAACTTCAAGGGGAACACCAGTTTCTTCTTTTGAGACAACAAAAACAAGTATCACAACACAACAACATGGATCAACAACTAGTTCAAGTACGTTCCCCACACGAGACCAACCACAATGGTATTCTCCCAAAAAGTCAGTTCCAGATCCAACTGTCACATCCACATTAAGTGACATCAAATCAACAACAAGTACTCCCAAAACTTCAAGTTTATCATCACAAGACTCACGTACTGGCAGCATAACTTCAACTGTTTCTCCAGTTGTCAATGGATATTCTTCAATGTCATCCCTTGACAAATCCACAAATTCCATTACAACAAAAGAAGAACCACGTATGCCATTTAGTACAATTTCAACTCAATCCTCAACATATGACATGCCACGAAATCAAGTTGTAATTCCAACTCCATCAACGTATCGCAGTCAATCTTCAACTGAACAGTCCTACACGCCACCACCATCAGCCATCGAAAAAGTTAAAGATTTTCACAAGCCATTAAGTCGCAAAGATTCATCTGATTCAGAGTTAATTTTTGGTGGCAAGGATGCCGAATCATTTCGCAGCAAATATGCTTACAGTACTTACACAAGTACAAATAAAAGCTCAGATATGGATGTAATTTTCAGTTCATCAATCGATAAACGATCAAGTATGGACTCAAATACTTCAAATAATAGTTATTCAGGTAGTAGGGACTCGACTGACTTTAACACATCTTATCGCAATCCCAGCAGTTATCGAGGTATTCAAAATCCAATGTTTCAAGATTATGATACGGGTGCTTCAGTTGAAAAGAAATCAACGAGTCGCAGTCATGATGATGACGATGAATTTGACTTGAAGTAAAAAAAAATTACATAACATAACATAAAAAATATAAAAATATTAAATATTTATCGTAATAAGCTTAAAAAAAGTGAAAATTTTGCACTGATACAGTAATATTAATATTAAAGTTAATGAAAAGGGTTAAAGAAAAAAATACTTGATACATAAAACTCGGAAAATTTATGCCTAGATGTCTATTTCTCTCTTATTATTATTATTAAAACAAAAAAAAAAAAATCTTTAAACATTTATGTCTCTCGTAAAAGTGCATTTCTGTCAGACTGAACTATTATTTTCGGTTAAATTCGTTTCTGTTATCGCTTTAATCCAATTTCAGCGATTTACAGATTTGAAAAAAATCAAAAAAACCGTTGACCGTTACTTTTTCTTACAATATCCAAAAATTGCAGATTCCCATACAGAAATACGCTTGAAATTGAGAGACAGCTAAAAAAGTGTTAGTTAGCATTAAAAATATTAATATTAGCAATTAAAATTTCAATTTTAATTATCATCATATAACTAAAATTCCACGCTCATAAGCTTCATAAACGTATTTTTCGTGTGAGCTCTTTTTCATTTTCATTGTGCTTCATTTGAAAGCTTTTTAATTTGACATACACTTGAAACACAATGAAATATTCATAAAAAAGGATACATTTAAAAATAAAGTCAATATCACACTCAAAATCACACATCAAAAAAAAACTAATTTAATTTTGAGAATAATTGAAGAAAAAAATTGGACTTTAATTAAGATTAATTTAAATGAAAAAAAAAACATTAAAGAAAAATTTATCTCGTCGTTTGTGTGTATGATTAAATGAAACATTTATATGATAAATTGTTCCGCCTCTAAAGTTTCCTGGTTTCATCATATAAACATATAAGGTGATGACTTTTCTTCTGCTAATATCGAGACTCAATTTTTCATACAGAAAAATTGATGTAAAAAAGTCATCAACATTCTTAGAAATATGAATGTTTAAGGAAATCATACCAAGAATTTAATGAAAAATATTAAAATTAATAAAATTGCTGTATTACAAAATTTCTGAAGAAAAAAACTTTTATCATTTTCATTCAAAAAATACTCGTAACAAAAAAAACTAACAAAATACACTACATAATAAAAGGAAATTTATTTATACACTTACTCTTCGCACTCAACGTGACAACACTATTAACTTAAATGTATTTTAACCCATTAATTGTTATTAAAAGTATTGTTAATATAAAATATAATTATTCATATTTTAAGTAAATAAGCAATAATTGCATAGAACAAACACACATTTAACTGCTAATTTGAATTTGCAACACTGTTGCATGACATTTAATTTGAAACAAATAGATCCAAGTGAAACCGCTTCAAATCTTATTAAATTAAATTCATTGTTTGTTTCAGTTTAACAACAATTAAAAGATGCAAGAAAAATATTATTAATAAATATAATAGAAATGAATAATATCATAAAGTGACAATATAACATAAAAAAAAATTAATATAAATTTTAAATGAAAAAAAAACTTAAAGTACTTTAAAAGAAATTTCAAATTATTCCTATTAAAATTTTAATTATTAAAAACTGATATTTAACGAAAATTGATAACTCACGTAATTTGACATTGAATTTTAAGGTTAATTTTTAAAATTTTGTCATGTATAGTGGAGTAATTGACCATTTGATTGATGGTGATGATGATAGATAAAGATTTAATGTAAAATATTTGGAGGTTATGTTTTGATTAAACGTTGAAATGTAAACAAAGCAAGAACTGTCAAAAATATGACATTTACTTGGATGAAGTGGCATAAAATTTTGATTTATTTGTGAATTTAAAGTTAGTATAATGAACATTACAAGATTGTGGTACCAGTAAAGAGGCAGATCCCAGCAGATGTGAGTTGAATATGAGAGAGGCAATGAATGAAACGAGGTTTACGACTTGAATTATATTTGTAATGCAAATATAGGCTTCATTTTAATAGGTACTGTGAAGGTGGTCATGACAATGCCGCAAGGCTTGTACCTTACAACTCTTGGATAGTCCTTGATGAAGATCGATGTAACCACATAAGGACTTGGGAGACTACGATAGTGAACTTGAAGAACCAGATCTAACCTAAGCGAACATAAACTAAGAACGAGGTTTGGTTCCTGATATTCTATTATGGTTCAATATGTGCTACGCCAACCCTAGAAATTAATCGCAAGAGATGTTGACACCAGAAGACCTTATTTATATTTTAGTTCCGCATATATAAGTTTGATAAGAAGAAGAAGAAGAGTTTCAATATGTGCTAGAATTGCTTGCAGCTTGTATTGGATACTCTCCAATTCAGTCTCAATCACTATTCAGTGAAGATCCAGTCAAAACCCTGCCTTTTCACTGGCTATGAATTGAGATCAAATAAAACTATTACAAATGTTGTCTACTTAGCAGTATCTGGACAACATTTCCTTTAAAACTCAATTTAATATCATATTATTTCAACTAAAATTATCAGCTCTCATTAAAAGGATTGTCAAAATGGTTCATAGAAACGAGTAGACGACTTGAATGTTTTGAAGCTCGGAAACTTATTAAAATATTTATCAAATATAAAGGCTTGACTATGTGCAATATATCAAGAAAATATTTATTATTTACATTAATCAAAAAAAGTATTATAATCGTAATTGGAGCACTAACTTTGATTCCACAATTATTCCAGCTTAAAGTTTTTCGTTCTATGAGTCTGACTTGAATTCAATTCAATGTAATTCAAGTTAGACATAAGAAGAGAAAGCTTTAAATGAAAGGAAAATATGGAATTAAGAGAAGAAGAAGAAGAAAAAAGTTAGTCTCCTTGTATTTTAATCGAATAAAAATAAAATAAATAAATTTAATCCACCTAGTATCAAGAGACATACAAAGAAGGTTAAACTTCAGTATAGATCTTATTAGAAAATAAAAGAAATGGTATTTAATCAAATAAATAAAATATATAATAATATTAAACTTAAACTTAAACATAAAAAAATAAACAAAATATTAATGTTTATAGCTTTATTGAATTTTCATGACCTGGAATAAACTACTTCGTAAAATAAATAAATAATAATAATCATAAATGTATTTAATCAATTTAAACATATTTAATCTTATTATAATCATATACAGTCAGGTCTCCATATAGTGAAAAATAAGCTGGACGTAATGATTCTATATAATGATAAGTCAGTATCTATCGATCT
Source organism: Culicoides sonorensis (assembly GCA_900002565.1). Taxonomy (NCBI): domain Eukaryota; kingdom Metazoa; phylum Arthropoda; class Insecta; order Diptera; family Ceratopogonidae; genus Culicoides; species Culicoides sonorensis. Next base: position 190,077 of record LN483354.1, on the reverse strand, counting down.
ACAGTTTCTATGGATATTGACTTTTCATTTTATGGAATCATTACGTTCAGCTTATTTTTCATCACATGGAGCCTAGACTGTACTTAAAATATATTAAACATTATAACTATTAGTGGTAATAAATAAATAAAATATAAAATAGTAAATTAGAATTAGATTTCATCGACATGGACATGACCCTTATCCCATATTGGATGAGGGTTTTCGCAAAATACGATCTATGCGAATAGTGATTAAGGACATGCACTGATTATGTATTTTGCACCAAAAGTAAAAATTTATCGATAAAATTAGATGTTATTTAAAAAAAATATATAAAATATTATATTATATCAAAGTATTAAATGAAAATTATCAAAGTATATTGACGTTGGTTGTTACAAAAATATTCAATATTTATTCAAAGGAAGAATGCTTTCGTCTGTGTTAAATGTGAAGGTTTTAGTGATAGCTGATAATTTTAAAGAAAAATCTGATTAATTTAACTTTTTTTGTAATTTTCTTATAAAAACTTTAATCGATGTGCTCTACAGAAATTGAAATATAAAAGTCATGGAAAATACGTCAAAATTTTAATGATCATTACCATCATCAATCAAATCATTGTGAGACTTGAGCTAAAACAGCCTCAATCAATAATCAGTGGAAATTAGTTTGGACACCAAGTTCCCACTGGTTTACGGTTGAGAGTGTTTATTCAGAAAAAATAATGTTGCTTCGATAATTTCCCTTCTTAATCCTAGTATAAAATTATTGACTAAGTTCTTAAATCGCTGTATTAAAATTGAGTATTATTTATTATGTTATTTATTATTATTTATTATAATTTAATTAAAATTATTATTAAAAAAAAATTATTAAAATATATCAAATATTAGAAAATTAATTCATTATTAAGTTTAAACAAAAAAAAATCTTATCAATATTAAAAATTTAACTCACTCTATTACAACAAAAGAAAAAAAAAATGAAGTTCAATAAAAAAAATATTACATTTAACAATATTAAAATTATATCAATAAAGTGTTTATGTGCAATATATTATGCTAATATAAGTGACAGAAAGTAGCTATAACTGATTGAATGTTGTAAAACCAATATTAATATTATATTAATTGAATAATTATACCTTAAAAAAAATAAATCATATACCCAACAAATTTAAAAAAAACAAATTATAATATTATACACATTGAGATTACAAAGTATATCAGTTATATGATTAATATTATTATTATAAAATATTATATTATTATTAAAATACAAATAAAATTAAACAAGAAATAAATTAAATAAAGCAGTTACATATTATTAAAATGAAAATTAAAGGTGTTTAATTTCATCTTCTTTAATCTTTATGTTAATTCTTTATCTGAATAGAGGTTTCTTCAATCACTAACTCGCTTTTGTCAAATTGTTCAAAATGTTTGTATGAAAACGTTGAAAGTGGTATATGAAAAAGTTGTTCGTCTGAATATAAGCTATGATGAACTATACTTGAAAAAGCTACGAGATTCTAATGATATTTAAAATCATTGACTTAAATCATGTAAATACCTTTCTCCCAACGTTTTCAGGTTACAACGCCATTCTTTTGAAGATGAAGTCCTAGACATTGATGCAGAATTCAAGTTTTAAATATTATCTATTACGTAAATTAAAAAAAAAATTTTTAGATGAAAAATTTAAAGAATTGCAATCAAATACTTAAATTTATGATCGTCATTATAAAAAGAATAATAAATTATTTAAAAAAAATCAGTGATGGAACTTCAAATCGCTTATCATTAATTTGCTAATTTTTTTTATTCAAATAAGGGCTCAGTTTGCTATTTTATTCATAGGATGTCTTTTCAATTCCAAAAAATATCTCAAAAAATTCATAAGAAAATCAAAGAGAAAATTCTCAATTTTATCTCAACCTTAAGGGAAGTGCATAGAATTTCCAGATGATACTAATTTAAAAATTTAAAGATCGACTTTTATTTTCATTTTTCTTTCAAGGCTCATATTATTAAACCTACAATTATGAATTCTGGCTCTGGACATCCAAAGACCATTTGACTTTTTGCAATATAACTTGAATATTGCATCAGATTCAAATGGCATTAAATTCAACTTGTTTCGTTTTCTTGTAAAAATTTGTTAGCTAATGCATATTACGAGCTAAATTTAGAAAATTAAATTATTAGAAAAAAAAAATCCTAATTGAACTGCTTTCATAATATATATAGTAATTGAAACCCTATCTTTTTTAATTACAAATTTTCTTTGAAAGGAAATTTCGATGAAAAACTATTTTTCTCTAAAGAACTGAATTGAAATAAAAAATAGCTCTAATTGATCCTATCAAATTTTCATGACATAAATACACTAAAATTTATTAATAAAAAAAGTTGAATTTGATCATGCACCTGTTGGTTGATCAAACGCAATCGTATCACGTGAAATTTAAATTCAATCAAAGGAAAAGAAAAATGAAGGCTTTATTCAAAATTTAAGACTAAAACTTGCATATTTTTATAATGGGTTTCAGAATCAATTTAATAGTCAAAGAAGTTGCACATAAAAGAAATTAAATTTTGAATCGAAGAAGAAAGCTAAGGAACAGTAGTTAAAGCAACAAGCACGTTGCTATTTAAAAAAAGTAAAGTAGCGCTTCGTTTTTAATTTTTTTTTATAATTTTATAATTCAGGAAGAAATCATCAAAATATAAAACTATATCTAGATTTATTTAAATGAGTCATCGTGAAATAGAATAACGCAAATCATTACCATAATCTTAATCTATTCTGGGTGTATGTTGACTAGAGGTAGCAAACGAGAGGGGTAAGTATTTGGAACATATTAATACTTAAAACTTGGAAAGTTAATTTTTTTGAACCTTAACCCATTGACGTCATTTGGGGAACGGATGTCCCATTCAAAATAAAGCATAACAAAAACTATTTTTGAAGAAATTCAAGATCGACGTGAAGGATTGAGCTAAATACAGTTCTGGTTCTTTATTTAAAGTTGTTTTTGAATAAAAACCTAATCAGATTAGAATTTGTTTGTCAGGCTTTAGTGACACTATGGTTGATGTCTTAGTTCATTTTGATAATTTTACTGTAATGACACTTAATTTTCCTTAAATTATTAAATTTAAGCTGAAGTTGATTGTTTCATGGACATTGAAATCGTTTACGATTTTCATCTCTGTTCTACTTTCGATATCGGCTGTTGATTGGTCCATTATCTAATTAGGCAGATTTGATTTAATTCAAAAAAAAAAATAAGGTATTACAATAATTAAACTAATAGATTGCAGTTCCAGTGAAAATAGTCAGAGAGTTTGTAGTTTTCTTTGAAATTTTTTTGTGACTAGAAGTATTATACCGTTTATATTAAGATTAAATTTTTAGTAGAACTTAAGTTGTACTTCTAAGTACTACAATACTTGTCCTCTGTTAATACGACTCCAAGAAACTACAATATTGTTTGTATTTGAAAAGAATAGAAGAATATTTGTCTAATAATGTCAATTGGTTTTCTGTAAAGTAATTTTAATCTTCAAGTAGTTTAGATGGATGAAGGCTTCTTATAGAACTTCATCATGCGTTGAAAGCTCTCCATCTTGAAATACATTTTACTGGTTCTGGCATTTTCAAGCGGATCGCTTATATTATTTTTTACCATTCGGTTATTGCGTCTCGTAATTGATGACGACCAGAAATGAAGCAAACATTTATAATCCCGCGTTTCACCGGCTGTGTGTGGTTGAGGAAATCAAAAAATGTTAATTCATAACATTATCACTTCAACGTCTCATTTGATACTCCATTCAATATAGGTGGTGAACTAACTTTGAGTAAAAAAGTAAAACATAATCGATAAATCTCTGCTAGTAAATTTAAAAAACTTACCTGTAATCGTCAACGCAATCATCGTAAATGAAGGGTTAAAGTAAGTTTTGAAAATTTTGCAGTATTTTACAGGTTTTGTATCATTTCTGACAGTCAAAATCATTATCATATTGATCGACAATTTACATTATTTTGAAAAGTCAGTCATTGTGTATCGAAACTTATTTTTTTCTTACAATCATATGATTTTATTTTATCAGATAAGGAAGAAACAGTTCTTACCATTAAATATGCTAATTATGTTTAAAAAAATCTAATTTGTTTTGTATTTTTCTACGAAAACAGAAAAAAAATCTATTTTTACATATCTAATATATTATGACCGGTTAACAGAAAAAAAAGAAATTGATCAAAAACATTTTTGCGTCACAAATCACTATTTATAACGTATTTCAAATGATTTCATTGAAATATTTAATTTATACGTTATTAAAAACACCTTTAAAACCCTTAATTAGAAATAAATACTAATATTAATAAAGTTTATTAAAATAATATGATAATTATACGTTGAATACGTGATCATGTGTCCGTACATTTAGAGAAACGTGTTGCTTCTTTAAGTTTCTTTTGTTATCAAAAAAAAAAATAAAATGAGAATAATTTATTGAAAATTTTAATTTAAGCTAGATAGACCAGTTCCAATTTCATGGAAGATTTATTGAGATTGCATATTTTTGAGTTGAAAACAAAAATTTCATGTTAAATATTTGAAAATCAAAATTAAATGAAAGCCTCCATCTTGAATTATATACGATGAAACTGTATTTTTTAAAATAATTTCTCTGCATTTCGTTTTCAAGCATTTGTTTACTCATTTCAATGATCATTCGGTTTTCTCGTGATACATTATTTTTTTTGAAATTGTTTTTTTTTTATTTTTCTGAGAATAAAGAAAATCCTCAAAAAATGGTTAAAACCAACCATAAATTTGCATACATTTCACTTACACTTCTCTTTTTTAATTTTAATTTCATACAATTGCCCCTTTCATACAAATACACCACTAAAATCAGCACCAATCCGAATCAAGCTTGTTTCTAAGAATATACAATTTACGTAAACATCTGTAATACACTCAAATCCAGTAAATACACGATCTTGTCAGTAATAAGAATGGTTTTCCCCCACCATGTCATGTTTCGTTTTTGATATAAAAGCCGGTGCAAAGTCTCGGCACGATTCAGTTTGAAAATTATTTTTCGGCATTCAAAATTCTAAAAGAAATAAAATATTTGAAAATATTTAACCTTGTTTATTTGAAAAAATAAATAAAACTTGTTTTGACAAAATTTCAAAGAGAGAAATTAAACCGGTTAACAAAATATTAAATAACCATTATAAAAATTTGAAAATCAAATTTTGATAAGCAAAAATCCAAAAAAATTAACAAAAATCGTGTGGATTTTAAATTGTGAAGAAAAAGATCACTAAAGATTTGAATTTATTTTTTTCTTCCCTGAATGTTACAATAAATTTTGTGTCAATGCTATACGTGTTACATGACGCTACGCTGAAATTCGTGCCCACCGTTAGGTAATTTGAAAATTCTTATTGAAAACTACTTTTTTGACATTTCAGAGCATTTTGGAGCTTAAAATTTAATATTTTTTTTTTTAATTTTTACATTCAACAGATTAATCAACAGTCTCAATTCCCAAAAAGGAAGTCGTACTGGCAACGCAGGAAACAATCTAGAATATCAAGTACTAACTTTGATGCAAAACGTACCTTGAATATTGTACTAACCAGAAATATCACAAAAAAATATTATCTAGTTAAAGCGAATTTATCAATCAATTATTTTTCTTATTATTTTAATCTAACTTTATATTTTGAAAATATACAAAAACAACAAAAAAAAAGATAGCTCCAAGCTTATAAAATAATCAATTAAAATTAAATCAAAAGGAATTATATACATAAAATTGTGATATTTTTATCGGCGTTAGACGTCAACTAATTATTAATAAATTGAACGGTTTGGCAACGAACTTCATTGTTCACTACAAATAAAAGTATAACATTCAAGATGGTTCAAGGACAAAACTACAAAAACACCTCACTCAACACCTTTGAACGAGAACAACCAAAACGTGCTGGTTTCGAGTCGATGCAAAAAAAGCAGAATGAACGTAAAGATGTGTCAAAATCGAGTATCAGCAATGCAAAGGAAAAGAGCGGACAATCACCTAACAAATATGGAGCATGGGGTCCTGTATTCCAAAATCGTGAACATTTCAACAGCATGCACTTTTGTTAAATTTAAATGTTCAATGTAATATTTAATGCTATGCTCCATTGTTAGAATATTTTTACCCTTGACAAATCCAGATTTTATAACAATAATTTAATAAAAATATTAATATAATATAAAAACTTACATTGTTGTAGTTTTATTTTAATATCACCACACTTTATAAGAACTTTGTGTTAATCAAGCATGAAAAACAGAAGTACTATGGTTTGTTTTTTTTATCATAACCGGTTTAATTTAAAAATAAAGATGACTTTTACAAGCTATTGCTGTTAAATTTAAATTATGTTGACAGATGTTGCCTTAACGTATAACTAGATATTCAAAAGTCGTAAATCAAAGTGATGCAATATTTGTTTTTCATTGCATTCGGTGGTTTCGGGGATAATTTTGAATTGGAATTGAACTTTGGAATTTTGTTTAAAAAAAGCGAGTTTTATTTTCTGAAAATTAAGGAATTACTTTTGTATTTTAACTTTCGACACAAAATCTCCGTTATTTGACGTGCTGATTGGAACAGTTAAATCAATTGTGTTTCGACATTCGTCAACATCACTTTGTTCCTGGAAGGTCAACGGAATCCAATTTGTTTGCATTCACGAAGTTTTTGCTGTCCAACCAAATTGATACAGTATATACGGACTTACAGAAAGCATTTGACAGAGTTGACATTAATTTGCGGCTGTCTGAATTGCGTGCTCTAGGCCTGCCATCGCATTTTGTTACTTGGACCTCATCATATCTGAAAGACAGATCTCAAATTGTGAAGCTGTGAGCTCATTCCTGGTCTGGCATCCCATAAGGCAGCCATTTAGGTCCTTTATTTATTGTGATTTTTTTCTTTTTAACGGTTTATTTCAATTTAACAAGTTCAAAGCTTCAGAGAGAAATACTCATCATTCTTAGATAAGTCAATGCAAAAACGTACTTATTTGAACTCCGGCTCATTTCCATCCCGATTTTTGAAATCTCATTTTATGATGTCGTATGAAAGTTTAGATCCAGGTTTACTCGTAACACAATCAATTCAACACAATTAATTTCACTTTCATTCGAATACATTTGAAAGCACGTTGAACTGAATTCTCATATGACCTTGACTCATTTTTCATAGAAATCCAAGTAAAAGATTGATGCAAGATTGACACATTGCATGCAAGTAAAATTTCATTCATGAAAATTAATTTTCAATTGTTTTCTTTTCTTCATTCTATTCCTGATTTACTTTGATTTTCTGTTTTCAGTTCATTTCAAACTTTCTTACAACCTGCCACAAGTCTTACTGTTAGAGTTAACAAAAAAAAATTAATAGAATCGCCAAAAAAAATTATATAGAACACACCAAAATAGAATTACGTTACTCTACTTTTCTTCTTCATATTTGACTTATTTTTGGAATCTTTAAAGTGAAATAATGTTAAAGAATTCATGAAATTACATAAATAAATGATAAACTAATCATAAATGCAATTATGTTTGAATTGAAAAATAATAAATTGACGTGTTGTGGATGATAAAGAGCCATTTGTCGATTTCATTTTGGATAGAATAGAACTTGAAATGTGGTTTAAAAATATTATTGGAATTTTCATTTTACCTTGCTGCCTTGTGATGGGAGCTGATGATTTTCCATCTCTCATATCAGCAAATGCTTCAATTGGTAACTATTTTTTTTTTTGAATTTAATTGAGTATTTCATTTAAAATGTGTGTCGATACACAGCAATTGTGTTAGATCGTGAGTATATGGACACGATGTATGAATCAACCTTGGAAGAGATAAAGGTCATTATGGAAAAAGTTTTGAGGGAGGATTTAAGGAATGGTGGATTGATTGTCAATTATTATGCTTGGACAAAAATCAATTACAAGAAAGATTTTACAGCAGTTTTAACTATAACTAATTGTGTTGAGACCTGGGAAGTGTTCGAGGAAATACAAGAAGAAAAATTGCTTATGATTGCTTTGACTGAACCAAATTGTCCTCGACTTCCAATTGATCGTGCAATTATGGTAATAAAATATTCAAATTCAATTCACTTAATTTAATAAATCAATTTTTTATCTACAGATCCCAATCATAACACCAGGTGAGGAATTGCCTCAAGTAGTATTAGATGCAAAAATAGCAAGATCATTTAAATGGAGTTCAGCGATCGTCCTGCACGATGAAACATTCGGTCGTGATATGATTTCACGTGTGCTTCTTAGTTTGTCTCAGGAGTCACCAGATGGCATTGTGACACCCACCGCAATTTCAATGTTCAAGGTCAGTTCGAAGAGTCATGACTGGGATCGTAAAAAGGAGATTCGATTAACCCTGAAATCGCTGCCATTGAGTCGGATTGGTACCAATTTCATTGCAATTGTAACGACCAAAGTCATGGAAACAATTATTGAAATTTCAAGAGATATCGGATTAGTGAATACATTTACACAATGGCTATATGTCGTGTCTGATACGAATTTCAATAATAATAATATTTCGATGGTTGCACCGATGATCGATGAAGGACACAATGTTGCATTTATTTTCAACAACACAAGATCTGATAGCACTTGTGTGGTATGTTACTGTTAATAATAATTAAATTTAATCTGTAAAAATATATAAATTTTTTTGTTTGACCGTTTAAAGGGAGGTTTACATTGTCATTGCGCAGAGCTATTACGTGCATTCGTTTTGGGCTTATCCAAAATGATTAAAGAAGAACAAGCAGTTTACGGGCAAATTTCAGATGAGGAATGGGAAGTTATCCGACCAACCAAATCCGAACGTAGAGACACGATCATAGGGTACATGCATGCTCATTTAAGAGAGTTCAGCAAATGTGATAATTGTACTACGTGGCAGATTCAAGGAGCTGAGGTCTGGGGAAATTCACTTGATACACGTGATTTAAGTGAGATGTTAATAAGAAAATTTCGAATTCATTTAAATAATTATTGATTTTTTTTTTGATTCTCAGGCAAGTCAACAGCTTTATTTTTCAATACATACGATACAAATTGGAGTGAAAAAACAAAGCTCTTAAATGTGGGATCATGGAAATCAACAACTGGGTTAATTTTATATGACGTTTTATTTCCACATGTTTCACATAAATTTCGAGCAAAGAATTTTCACATAATCACATACCATGTTAAGTATATCGATCAGTTTCAATTAAAAATTAGTGTGGTAAACAAAACCCTTAAATAATAGCTAAATAATTGAATTTCAGAATCCACCTTGGCAAATTATTTCTTATAATGAGACAGGCCAACCAAGGTAAGAGCCTTAAATTAACGGTCAAATTAATTTTAATATTTTTCCTTGTAAATTTTCCAGTCCAGATTCATCAAAGGGAGTCGTATTAGACGTTCTCAAATCAATTTCAAAAAGACTCAATTTCACTTACAATCTGCATCTTATCAACGTAGCACCAGGTAATAACTTAATTTATTTTTAACTGAATTATTATATGAAATGCCTCTTTTCAATGTGGCAGCCAACAGCAATTTTTCATTAGACGATAGCACAAATTCAACGGTAAGTCACATGATTTTCAATGATTTTGTTCAATAAAAATTACACCAATTTCTTATGAAGGCTCAGGATATTCATCTTTTAACATCAAATTTACCATCAGAAGTCTTATCGACACTTCAAGAAGGGAAAATTCTTTTGGCAGCTGTTGCGGCGACAGTTAACAGTAAATACTTAAAATATGTGAATTTTGTAAGATATCGCTTAAATTTTCGAATTTACAATTTCTTAAGTGCAATTTTCCTTATCAGACAATGCCATTGAGTGTTCAACCATACAGCTTTTTGGTTTCACGACCCAAGGAATTGAGTCGAATGTTCTTATTTTTAGCACCATTTACTCCCGAGACATGGACATGCCTCTTTCTCATAATATTTGTAGTTGCTCCTGCCTTATATTTGATTAACAAATTTTCGCCTTGGTATGAAGCTAACGGTATAATCGTCAAAGGTGGCTTAGGAAAAGCCGATAATTGTTTCTGGTACGTTTATGGTGCTTTGTTACAACAAGGAGGTCTTTATCTGCCGAGAGCTGACAGTGGACGAATCGTGGTTGGAACTTGGTGGCTTGTCGTGATTGTCGTAGCGACGACTTACTGTGGTAATCTTGTCGCTTTTCTGACATTTCCACAAATGGATGTTCCAATAACGACAGTTGGAAAATTGGTGAAAAATGACAAAGGAATTACATGGGGCATGCAGACAGGGACATTTTTGATTGAGTATTTGAAGGTATTTTTTTTTCAGTTTAATTCCTTAATAATTTGTTTAAAGATTTTAAAAAAATGAATGATTCACAGGAAACAGATGAACATAAATACAAAACATTATATGATAATGCGATGCTGTTCAATGAAGAGATCGGCGAAGATGTGATTGATAAAGTGCGTCATGGTAAACACATTCACATAGATTGGAAAACAAATTTACAATACATAATGAAACGTGAATTCCTTTTAACGGACAGCTGTGACTTTGTCTTGGTAGCTGAAGAATTTTTGGAAGAACAAATTGCAATGGTAATGCCCAAAGGTAGTCCATATCTCGCACTAATCAATCAAGAAATCAAAATTTTACATCAAATGGGTTTCATTGAGCTGTGGCTCAAAAAATACCTGCCAAAAAAGGACAAATGTTGGACTGTAAAGAAAAACAGTGAAGTTGAAAACCATACTGTCAATTTAACGGACATGCAAGGATGCTTTATCGTTCTATTACTTGGAATTGGAGTTGGAGTATTGCTTATTTTGTCTGAATGTTGTTGGTATCACAGGGAAAAATATATGACAAAACGTCTGTTTCAATTCACACACTAAAATTCGTATCGATTTGCGTTAAATACAGTCAAATAAAAAAATTAACTGAATTTTAATTTCAATTAATGAATTTCAGATAATTTTAGTTCAGGTAAAATAATTTAACGAGCTCATCTTTCAAATAAAATTTCAGCATTTTTCGATTCATACTCAAACATTTCGATTAACGCCCTCAAACGCATAAATGAAAAGCACAAACCTTAACAGCTGCTCATACAGATAAAAAAAAATAGATTACATATCAGCTGTATCTCTTTTCATATGAATTTCATACAACCATCAAATTGTGATTGTATAAGTAAATCAATCTTATCCAACTTGAAGTCATTTTAGATTAGATAAGACAAATTTTTTGTAAAAAAAATCTTTTAATAACATTTAAATCTGTCATTTCATATCAAAATGTTTACCAAAAATCATCATGAACAAGAAATTTTGACAATTTTTAAAAATTCAATGAAAACCAATAAAATTTTAATAAAAACATTTCAAAAACAAATTTTAGCCCACATAAATCTGTGACATGCGCATTTCAACGAATCACCACACACTAACAAAATTTTCATGTAAAAATCATCCCTACAATGAATTGAACTACACCTTACAAAGTTTAGTTGGTGAATTTTTTCCAAATACTTTGAACGTGAGTTAAATTGTGATAGACAAAACAATTATGCAAAATGTATTTTAATATAAAATTTCACATAAACAAAAATAGAATAGAACGTTTTATTCAAGCTCATGTTCGTTGTTAAGTTTCAAGTTGGTGCATTGAAAACCCAAAGAAAAACAATAATAGAGGAAAAAATAAACAAATTTAGATAAGAGATAAAAGAAAATATTAAAAGGAAAAAAAAAATTCATTACAAAGTGCAACATATCAGTGTCTTTTTATAATTGGAATAGATTGATTTTAAGGAGAGAGTTTTTAAGTAAGAAACGATACAAGAAAAATAAGTACCAATAAAACACGATAATTAAGAAAAATTTATTGAATTGATTTTACTATCATTATTTTATCAGTTAAGAGATAGAAAAGAAGAAAAAAACTAACACAGCAATACCAAATTTATTGGGTATTTAATGCTTGTTAATGGATGAATCGTTAGAAGTGAAGTGTAATAAAAAATTAATTGGGTTAGTCTTGTTATTTAGAGAAAGTGAAATAAGTTTAAGGAAAAACCTTTAATTATTTAAGAGTCTTAAATGAGGATTCTGAATTTGTCTAGACAAGCGAATACACTTGCAATGGAATTATGAATTTAGAGTTCAATTTACAATCTAAATTAGGGTTAGTGGGTAATGGAATAATGAAGAAATTGAGATTTTTGACAAATTTGTGGGATTTCAATGGCATTTACTACTAATTTATGCATGGTATAACTCTTTATAATTTACGTACAGACCGCTATATACTTTTTCCGCTATCTATACACATACGAATTTGTTATAACGTTATACTTTGCATAAAGCGGGCGTTAAGCGAGCCTTACCGTGACTTTATATAGATAAATTCTTAACTTAGCGTAGCTTAAACCTTCGTATACATCCACACAACATAAAATTTAGTACTAGCTAAAACTTGTTCGAGGTCTATGCATGTATACGAAGGTTTAAGCTACGCTAAGCTAATTATTTATCTATATAAAGTACACGTTAAGCAAAATTGGCTGAGGTTAAAGTTGGGTTTAACTTTAATCAAACAAAAAACCTAATTTTGTCAGCCAATACATATTTTTCATTCACAAATCAAATCATTAAGGAACCTGAGCCCCTCTTCACTTCATCTCCATCTGTCCTTGGTAAAAACTGTCAACTTGATTTCAATAAATTTTTCCATTACCCGCTTTTCCTAATGTAAAAACATTCATAGAACGGAAACTACTAAACACAAGTATAACCGAAAACAAGAGGAAGGAAAATAGCTATTAAATGCAATATTTTATCAATATCAAATAAATATAGAAAGTGAAATTATTGGAGTGAGAAATTTTATAAGTGTGCCTCTTCTTTATAGCACAAAAATAAATATTTTTATGAAAAACTGAGAAAAAATGCTTGAAACAACAAAAGAGGGAAACTAAAAGTTTTTCTTAGGAATGTAAAGTATTTTTATCTAAAAAATTCAACTAATAAAAACACTACAAACAAAGCTCAGCCCAGCCTATGTTGCTTTGAAGAATAACCAACACAATTAATTAATTCATTTTACTACAAGCAGTATATAACTTTACAATACTAATAATAAAAGGGGATACATGTAAAAAAAATGCATGACATGCCAAGTGAAAATTATAATAATTTAAACGCAACTACAAATAATCAGACGAGAGGTCGAAGTGGTTCGAGGAAAAAACCATTTTTGTTCCTGACTAATCTATTGAGGAAGAAAAAAATACTGGAAATTGACGATATAATGTTTGATAGAGAGATGAATCATCGTGCCAGATCTGAACCGTCAGGTAAATTTAACAAAAAAAATTACAGTTACACGAATAGCAGACAATGTAAAGGTGTCTTATCATGTTATCATATAAATAAACTGCCTTATAATTACGACACAATTTTCTTATCACAAAACACAAACGACCGCATTTAATTTGACATTTATATAATATTTGTATCAAAAGACATATCGAAATACGAAATATTTGATGATAACATGCTGAGAACAACCCAAAACTAATACTTAAATCGATAATTTTAAGTCAATAATAGAAGTTATCACACCTCTTTTACAAAATACATAGACAAACATGATTTAATGGCGCTGTTCATTCATGAAATTAAATTAAATTTTTCTTCTCGATTTTTTTTTTGCAAAATTAATCATGAATTACAATTCAATTTCAAAAAAATCCTTTCGATTTTTGGGTTTAGTTGAAATATAATATCGAGCAACGTTGCGTCACACAACTAACATTAAATCATTATGAGGGAATGTCACCCGAACAAAAGAACGTTTTAGAAAATGTATCGCGTGTAAATAATCGTGAACTCAGTTAAATTTTGCTTATTTAATGCGATGTAACAAGTAAATTCATGTGAAAATGTAGATTTTATTTATATTTTATGTACGTAATTGTTTGCGTAAGAGTTGTTCTAATAGGATTTCATTGATGATTTTTTTTTTAAGTTGGGTTAATGTTCAAAGGAAAAAAAATATTTACTAACAAGATATACTTTTTTAAATTTTTTTTTTTTATCAAAATAAAAGTTTTTCATGTTACAATATTTAATCTTTCTTGTTTGAAAAGTTGTTGGTTTTAGTTGCAAGAGACTTGCTGTAACTGGTCCAACTTCACCAGCAATTTCTACGTTAAGCCTAACGCCTGGTCGTTATCGGAATATCGATGAAGATATGCAAGCACTTCGAATTTCCCGGCAAGATAATCCATTTGTTCAAAAGGTGTTGGCGTCACGTGAAAGTTTAGTTGATAGTATTGAAGAAATTGTGTCAGATGATGCAACATTGATGTCACAAGAAGAATATATCTCAGAAATGGATCAAGATCCATTTGCAATGCCAGAAGTTCAAGCACATATGATAAGATCACCGCCACCTACATCATGGCCTCGATCACCTAGATTTAGTTTGTTCAATTTTCCACAAGAAAATAACTTTACCGTTAGTTCCCAGAGTAGTGAAGTATGTCATTTGATAAATTAATGTGAAATATTCGTTATAAATTATTTCTTTTAATTTTCATTTTAGGAGAGCTCAAAGAGTGCATTTTATATTAATAGTCACAGTAAATTGGATGATATTTTTTCCTCAAGTTTATCTGCTAGGAATCGAGGTAATTTAAAATATTTCAAATAAAACTTTCAAAAAATTATATCAATTAATTGAATTTAGATGGAAACTCAAATGAAAGGTCTAAAGAGAGTAAAGGCTTTTACAAAAAGACTCAATCCATACCCCGACCGCATAGTGCACACAACACGTAAGATCCTCATTGAACAAAAATTGATTAAATTTCATTTAATATTTAACTTTAATATTTTACAGTGACGCTGCTCGACTTCCAAGACCCCACAGCCAAATGGACGAAACATTTTGCACTAGGTACTACAAGTAGTTTAATGATAAAGTCAACAAAATTAAGGATGGCAATATATTTATTAAATTATATTACTATTAAATTAATAAAATAACATTCTCGTTAAATTAGATAGAAATTACAAGTAAGGGAAATATGTGAAAAAACGTCTATTACTAGTGATAAACTGATTAATTGACCAGAAGTGTTGTAAATATGATGTACTTGCCTACTTATATAACGTAGGTGAAAAGTGTTTTTCTATTAATTTTACTTTTCAATAAAAATGTCAATAACAAAAGGATATGAAAGTTTTGTATGAAATTCAATTATGTTATAAATAAAATCATAACAAGGGTTATCGCCATTGGTCATTTTGTGTCCGGTTACCTGAAAGACAGTCATAATAAAAAATAGCTTTTTACTGGTTTAAAGTTTCTTGTTAAAGTTCACAAATGTGTGTTCTATTATAGTGGAAAAACAGAGTAAATTTTCACTAGCCTGGAAACTTAACCTCCATTTTTTTCAAAACAAAATTTCCCATTAATACGTGAAATGCGTTGTATAATTTCAGGTATAATTAATCAATGCATTATTTTAATTTATCATTTGCGTTCCTCTTCTACAGACTTATCTTAAATTGATAATATTTTATAAATGACTGTTAACATTCAAATAAAACACAAACTGGAAAACTTAATCAAATTAAAAAGAAAACAAAAAAAATATTTACTTATAATTAAGTAATATAAAAAAAATATTATAACATATAAATATGAGAGTATATTTAAGAAAGAAAATTTTAAAAATATTAGAAAATAAATTATATTGCATGACAAGATATCAAAACCAATAATTATCATCACAGTATATATTTTAATCACACTTAACGCATAAAACACTAATTTTCAGTAAAATTAATTAAAATGTAAGAAAAAAAAACTGTAAGAGTACTAAAATACGAAACTAAATTGAAATGTTGATTGAGCTTTATAAGTATTTTATTATAATGAATGAAAAGTTACTCAAGTATGTTGAAAATGAAAAGAAAGTTCTCTATTAAGTTTTAAATAAAATAACTAATAAAAGGAAATTACATTAAAAAGTTATATAACATGAAAGAAACAAAGTTTATACATATAATTAAATTCAAAAGATTATTCAATAATTAAATAATATTAGATATTTATTATAGAATATTTATTAATTAGTTGAGTAGTTGATTAAAATTAAAATATTTATAAATTAAAAAAATCTATTAAATTAGAGTTAATTGTAAGAAAATAACATAATGAAAATCAAAAATTTTGTTAACATAATATCGTTACATAAAAATTCTTACTTAATTTAAAAAAGAAAATCAAATTATGAAATAATTTTACTAATAAAAAATTACTATTATGATGAAGAATGATAAAAGGAAAAAAATATTTAATAAAAATTGCTTTGCAAATGATAAATACACATTTTTCAATGGGAGTCGCGTGGATGATTGACACATTTACTGTAAGTTAATTATCATTTTTATTGTTATTTTAATTTGATGCTTTGTCTCATGTGGGTCTTGTTCATTTATGTCAAATGACTTGTCTATTAAAGTCTGTTGAATAATTTTCTCTGAGCTTTTTACAAACTGAAGTTGATTGTTTTGAATATGAGTTTTATGGGAACATCAGTGGTAACTGGAATCCCACTTGTTTTCAAATCTCGTGTACTGATGATACCTGTTAATTTCCTTCCGCATAGCGTCCAAAAGACTTTTGTTGAATATAGTAACTGTACTTATATAACAATGAGTGAGCCCAAGCTAATACATCAAGTTCTACTCAATGATTGGATAAACTTTGTAATATTCTGCGTATTTTGTCTGTGCTTGCTACCCAAATTTAAAATATTTGTAGTTTTATTGGTAACACAATCTACTAACAGTTTAGCCTTATCATTCAATTTCAATTTATTCATTCTGATACTTGTAAGAGCAGATTCAATATATCTATATTTCCTTTCCAAGTTGCCTCAACTGTTTCGATTTCGTAAGCAAGCCTGAAAGGTCTACAAAATATGCTATGAGGCGTAGATGGTGTCGTCAGTTTCATTTTTAGCGGCTGTTACAGATAATACTGAGATGAAGAATTTTTTGGTGGCTATTTTAATAAAACATTCTTCCTTTAGAAACTATTGATTGGCATTCTGATACCCTCAGCATTCATGCTTGTTGTTGCGATAAGTCTCAACTTTTCAAACTTATCTTTCAATGTAGGAACAGCTTCCAACAAACAATTAACTCTTTTGATTAGTAGAATTTGGGAATTGATTTTAATTTCATTTTCTACTTCAAATTTGAATAAGTTGATTTCAGCTATTTTTTGCCATATTACATTGATTGGCTTCACTTTGGTTTTCAATGAAGATAGTTTTGATTTTCCACATCTTTGAGCATCCCCCTTGCTCAAAAGGGAAATGAACAACGCCATTCTACATTGATTGTCATGTATTAACTATAGAGAAAAAATAATGTGTCTGGATATGACACAATTAATGTAAATTTTATTATTGTTATTTTTTTTTATTATTATAATTGAAATACAATTGTTTTACATTAGAAAAGAATTTTATTATTATGATAATTTTTTTTAAATAATAAAATGATTTCCATTCATCACACAATGATTTACATACATGTACAAAAAAAAAAAAGATTTTAAAAAACAAAAGATAATCAAACGGTACTTGTGCATTTTTTTCAACTTAACAAAACATATCAACTTCACAACTGATATATAATTGACTTGAATTTTTGTTTTGTACTTTAAACCATTCCAGCTAAGCGTAAACTTTATGATATTGCAGTCAATTTGGAGTCATTATGTATCGTATAACATATATGATTTGTGATTTTAATTTTGAACAACAGGTTGTTTTAGTATTCATACATTCACATTTTCATATACATATTTCTGTGTTTTTTTGGTGTTATATACAGTTCATGTAATGAAATGAAACAAAAATGCATGAATACCTGTATTTATGTGTATGTATAACTCATATACACGTGTTGTGTACAAAACAAAACATAGTCGTACAAACACACACTGAAAAAAAAGACAGATTTCAATGTTTATAACTTTTTTGTGTCTTTTAAAAGCAGTACTTTTTAAACCTTCAATCAGTTAACATGTTCAAAAAACTTTTTTTTTAAATGTTATTAAAACCCAATTTTTTCTTTTAAATAAAAATAATAATAAACGAGAAACGTATAGAAACAAGTATAATTAGTGAATCGTGTGACGGAGACAGTCACATTGTATGTGATTGTTGCATATCTGTATGCATTTTCATTTTTCGTGTATATCATAAATAGATAACAGTCATAATAAAAAATGATACATATTATGATCTGACTTGTTACAGTTATTCAGGTCAAATTAAAACAAAATTACAAACATTTAAATATGAAATTCGAAATTCTCTGATAGAAATGTGCTTCGAATATTGATGAGATTAAAACTAGTGTTTCTATTCAAAACAAAATAATATAATAAAAAACAGCTGATTCAAATCATTTACAAATAAAAATAAACATAGAAAAAAGTGTTAAGTGTTGAATATTAACCGTGTGATACAAGGATAAAAACATCATCATCATTATTATAGTGTCCAAAAAAAAGATGGACATCATTAAAGTTTACAGCAAAACATGATGATGATTAAGACCTTCTTAATTTATTTATAGTATTTTCGACAAAAAATAAAGTATAAAAAAATATTTAAAGTTAACATTGAAATACAAAAAGATTTGTTTAAAATCATTATTTAAATTCATAAGTACAAATAGTGAATAATAATTTGTTTAAATAAAACTTACAAGTAGGAACAACAGAAATTTAAAATAAATTTATGATTTAATTACAAGTCGGCTTTCACCGAAAATATATTCTTAGTATAAGTCCATAGAAATACGTACAGAAATTTGCTATAATATTATTATGAATGACTGAAACTCTTTTTGAAAAGTCTTTACAGTGAGAAGTTTCTTAGCACTTAACACTTTCATTATGAAAACTGTAAAATATGTCAGACAAAATTTGAGCATACTCACCAAAGATAGTTTATAGATGGCGTTCTTTACTAAGCTCATGTAAGCCGATTTCAATCACCTCCTTCTGCCACCCGGCATAATCAGCTATCTACCACAAGCAGCTCTATTCGGCCATTCAAAGCTTTCAGGGATTCTCCATGATGGGTCACAATCGACTCTAGTTCACCATAATCTGTCATTCACCTTCATTTGCAATTTAGCACTCTCACTCGCTGGCCATGAGCTACACTAAATATTCACTTTACGGTCCTACAACGGTTCAAAGTTTGTAATTTCATACTCAACTAGGCCTTCGATCAATAGATCTCACTTTTTAACATTACTCACTACCCCTAACTACCACCACATGTAATATTCGCAATACGAATCTTTTCCATGTAGGTGTATTGAAAAAATTGAAATAGGTTGACTCTTACTGACACCACTTACTAAATTAAACGTAACTTTCAACCCTGTTTTTTTTTGACGTTTCGAAAAGTCCTTATAAAAAAGATTCATAAAACAAAGAGACCTCTTGATCTTCTCCGACAAGGTCATTCAATGTAGTTCAGATAGACTTTAACTTGCATTTCAGTGATTTATTACCCAGATATCCAAGCTATGCAAAAAAAATGTGTAATATCATTATAGAATCATGTAATTGTTAATGATTTATAATTAAATGCAATTGTACGAGATTTATCGATAAAAATGAGTGTATTTGTGATGCAATCTGTATTTTAAGAGGGCCATATTAAAACATCGATTCAAGTATGCTTGAACTGAAATTCACACAAAAAACCAAATCCTAAATTTTATCAAAATTCAAAATTTCATATCTTAAGATATGGATTGCAGCAATAATTCACATGAATATAAGATTTCATTTATTTAAACAAAAATACAGGTCATTTATTAACAATTTTATAATAAAATCGTCGAAACAATATTATGAAAGTTCATGAAACTTGCAAAAAATATATCTGAATTTATAAAAAATTTAAATAAAAAAAACTATGCAAATACATTGACAAATCCAAGATAAACAGTGATTTTGTGTTAAAATAAAGTAAAAAAAAAATTAATTTGCAAATATGAAAAAAAAGAAACTCAAAAGTGGTTTAATTTCATAATTTTAAACTGAATTTCAAATAAAAAAGTTATAAATTTAAAATTTTTTATAAAAATATTACTTTAAATAAAAGTTATGATCTAATGAATAAAATTAGTAAGTGAAGTGCCAAAAATTAATGAAAAATATTATTGTTAAATAAATAAAAAGAAAGCCAATTCCATATTTGATTTAAGTTAAACAAAAAATAAACAGTAATGTAATGTAATATATATCCATAAAATAAATAAGTGTTAACTTTTGGTTAAAATTAATAAACATTATCAAAAATAAACGATTTACGTCAACAGTGGGGTTTCCCGCTTTGTTTTGAAATCAATTCTCGTTACTTTCAACGAATTTTTTTTCCATTTAATATTCGACTATTAATATCATCTTCAAAAATTAAATATTTTCGATTAAGTCGATTAATCATTCTCATTATTCTCAATATTATTGAATTAATATCATTCGGCAAATAACCTTTAAAATACATTGAAGTGGGATTCTTTCAATAATAATATTTAATATATTTTAATAATATATTATAATAAAATCACATAAAGGCAGAAATTAAAACAGCAACATCAACAAAGTTGAGAGTTTTGAAATATTTGAAGGAAAACAGTGAAATATTGATCAGAGTAAGTATATTAATGATTTTTTAACATATAAAAAAAATTCAGCTTCAAATCTCTCAGTTTTCACTTATAAGGTATTAAAGCCTGTGCCCGGGCTGGTCGTGCATATCCGGGCCATGCTTTTTATCCTGTCATCCAAAGATATCACTGTCTTTGTTTAGCCTTAACTCAAATTGAGTATGTGAAAAAACGTACTTTTGAGTGTCTGATCAAAGAGTGAATTAATTAACTTAAAAAGACTCACTCTCAGTGGGAAAGAAACGCTTTATGTCTCTTAACAATCGTCATCTTTCATTGTAATATTTCTATTTGTAATATTTTTTTATCATAGCAATTTATCTGATCATTTAAATTACAATTTTACATGTGAATATGTTTAAATGAAGCACTTCCTAGGTTTAGTTATCGATTTACCGTTCATCATCTGCTATTGTATTTCAAAAAATCATAAAGTATCACTTTTGTTCTGAAATCTCTTCTCATAACAAGAACATTTTAATTTTTGTTGTAAAGAATGGTTATTTTCCATTCATCTTTAGAATGATTTTGCACTTTTATCTTTTAAGTAAAAAAATCAATTTAAATTTAAAAAGCGCTTGATTACTCATTTAATTGAGAATGGGTTTTTTTTTGTATAAATTTTGTAATGTGAACAACATTTGACTTAAAATAACAAATAAAATGCAAAAATGGAATGGAATGACACTAAAGCATAACAAAACACTATTCAATGTTTATTTTGCAGTTACTACGCGAATAATTAAGCATAAGTATTTCCTTGTTAATTTATTTTAAAATAAATTTAAAATAGACAATGGGAATATTCTTCTTTGATTTTGGAGTCTTTTTTTTTAAATTGATTGTGAGACACGTTTCCCGCGTTTATTTTTTTAAAAATCATTGAAATAATATTAAATTTAACACATGCAGTAATTTTATTTTAATTTGAATTTTTCTAATTAAAATTATTGCTAGCTGTCAATCTTTGTAATTGTCAGCCATTAGTTAACGTAGTTTATGTGACATATTGAATATTTACTATATTTTTTAAAAGATAAACTTATAAAAAAATAAAATAAATAATAAGCGAAATAAATTAGGTTATTCCAAATAAATGTTCAAGTAAGATCTTTAGATATGTTTCCTCCCCCTTGTTTTGACTGTATGAGTGATCATGTTAGCAAAAAAAATGACACAATTGAATACTGAAAAAGGGTTCTTTTGACCCAACCACTAATATAAATTTTATTATTATTTAATTTTAGGCTTTAAAAACTTTTCTAATTTATTTTGGTCGAAAAAAACTAATGAAACATAAATTATCTAAAGAATTACTTAAAAACTATTGGAGCTGTTGTTTTGAATGCTATTCTGAAAAAAATTACTACTGAAGAAAAAGATGCGAATTTACGTTAAGTCTTCTAAACATTTTTTAAGGAACACATTCAACACTACAAGACAGAAAACAGACTCTACGTTAGAACTAGAAAGTGTCAGGATATTTCAACAAAAATCTATTGCAAAAAGTGTATATTGCTGAATTTATGAATGATTATTTTAAGGTTTATTACATCTGCAAGTTGAACTCAACAAACACATGCAAAATTTATAAACGAAAAATTGACACTGATACTTAAATCTTCCTACTTCCAAACATCAATAGGAGAGAAACTGAAAAAAAAATAAATGAAAGTCAGTTTAACATAAAATGAATGACTATAATGTGATAAGCCCATTTCACCGATTGATAGTACTGAAATCCTCAGAATACTTTATTTTCTATTTTAATTTTACAGTTTTAAACTGAAGAAGTCTTTTAAACCTACAAAGAAACACTATCAGTCATCAAATATCTAAGCATCGTGTGATTTTTTGATCAAAATTGCGACTTAGTTTTTAGAATTTAATAAGATCGGTGACTTCCAGGGACGGATTGAGATATATTTATTTTTGGCATTCAAATTGATTTACTTCAAAAGTCACGCGACAGTCATTTTGATTTGACTTGACTTGACCCCCAGTTACTTCCAGATAAAACTCCTCCAAGACATTACATTTTTATAAAAATTAATTGTAAATTACATAATTGAATATGAGTTCTTGGAAGATTGAAAGTTATCGCAACACTTCACATCACCCCAATTCCATGCACATTTAGAACTATGATAAAAAAATTTGCAAAGGCCTAACATTATTTTGTGAAAATAAAATTAAAAAAAAATACAGTTACATTGAAATAAAATAAAATGAAAAAAATAACATAAAATAATAATAATAATAATGAACAATTAAATTTAAAATACGTAATTTAATGTAGAAAAAACAATAGATTTCATAGTTGATTAAGCAAATAAACAAACAAACAAACATGATAATTGTTGTTTTAAGGCAATTCAGAGCTGATTAACGATGAAGTCTAGAATTCATTTGAAAGAATAATGATCATATTGATTCTTATATTTTTTTTTAACAGATTTTAAATAATTGTTTATACTAAAACTTGAATAAATATGGGAAATAAATTGCATGTTTTCAAACAATCATAAGCGGAACTGTAAATAAATCTCTTTATTTTTTTTTTAGATAAATACTTCCCTAAAAATTTTAAATTTATTAGTAAATTAAATATCAATATAAAAAAGTAATTCGTGACCCTTCAAATTTATCATCATCGAATTATGATAAAATTATAAGAAAACTAAACACTAAAACCTGTTTGAATTTTTTTTTCAATCATTTTTAATTCAAATATTTTGCATTTTTATTAGATAATAATTTCAAGCCGCTAGTCTTAATTTACATTTCAAGCCTATATTTTTAATTAATTTTGTTTTTGTTATAACAAGTGTTAAATTTTGCTTGATCGTCTTCTAATACAACCACAATTTCAATACTTTCTCGCACCTTGCGTAAAAAAAAAATTTTATTAAAGACAGAAAAATAAAAACCTATCAATTGCATATTATCGTTATGTGCGCTGATCGCGATGTTAAAAATGAAAGTTTCATTCATTGGTTTTGTTTTTTTTATGTTTCAATGTGATTTTTTTTTTTTCAACATGCGATAGTTCAATATTTTAAAACAGTTTCTTGACTGTCCATTTCAATTTAACATTTTTAACGGTTGATGTATCGATTGAAGCATTTTTTTATTGTTTACTTTAGTTTGGTAATCAGCATTATGTAATAATTTTATGCTCATCACCTTAAACTAAATCATCTTTATTTTACAGTTTAACATTAAAAATCACTTAAGTTTGCTCAGCTGATTACCATACTATCATTTAAGTACGTTCTAAAATCGTCACATGTCACAACCGGTTTTTTCTAGAAATGTTCTTAATTTTTATTGAATTTTATTATTTCACAACTCGTATTTGTTTATATTTTTCAAGGAGATTTGTGTGTTATATCTCTTATCAATATGTCCAGTCAAGTTCGGACGCTCACTGAATGGCACCATTTATTAACTTTTTTATTTTAAAGTTTTCTTAGAGAGTCTCATATTCTGAAAACTGTTGTGAAATTCTTATTTTAAATGACTTTTTGCAGTCAACGAAAATAAAGCTTTGAATGAAATGAAATTGTGTGACAAGATAAAACCGGTTTAATTAATTTTAATGGGAAATCCTGATTAAAAATAGAAAAAAAAACGCTGAAAATAACGTGAATTTAATGAAATTAATATAAAAGTGGTTCTCAAAATAACAACTGTAACAGATGCCAGTTGGTCAAATAAATCATTTTTCTAAAAATTTAAAATTTTACTTTTAAATGTTAATAAAACTTGATTTTATTTTGGACTTTGGCCATTTTTAGAAATGGAACAAATTAAATGACATTGATTGAAATCACACGTTTTGTGAAAGGATACACTTTGGACTTTGAATAGAACTCATCGAGAACTTTATCTGTTGCAATGCTTTGAAGTAAGATCACCTAAACATATTCCATAAATTCATATTAATATTTTGGAGTTTAAAAACTATTTTTTGTTTGAATTTATTGTCACGTGATATGTCAATTTTAACCTTAAATATCAAGCTTGGAAAAAAATTTAGCATATTTTGAATGAAAAATGCGATTTTAGGAATTTTTGTCGATAGAAAGTTGACAGATCAACAATTTAAGACTTTTAAATCTCATTTTTCTTATTTTATGACAGGGAAAATGACGTGGCTTAAGTGAGCACACTAAGCAAGCGAGCTTCACCTAAACTAGGGGATTGTACAGTGTAGTGGTTAGCGTGTTGTATTATCAATCTCAAGGTTGGCAGTTCGATTCTCGCTCCGGCTATTTAACTTTACAATCTCAAATGTCCTTTTTTCCGGCTACTCAATTTGAGTTGAAGGCTAGATAAAGGTAGCGACTGCGTGGGATGACAAAATAAAAGCTAAGTCTCTCGGATGATGATAACGAGTATGCACAATGGGCCCGACAGATAGCCTGAGTGCAGGCTTAATAGTCGTTTTTCAAAGCTGATCTGATCTTCACCCAAACTAGGTCGAAAAATAACCAATTTCCCAATGGGTGTATGAAAGCCGAAGGGGAGGGGAGGGCTCCGACGACATTATAATTGAATAATTCTATGAAACGGATTCGGTGAGCTGTCAAAACTTAACATTTATACTTTTATTTAAACGGAAATTTCACATTCCGTCTCTGAAGACTTCGTATTATATTCAAATAAATACCTCTATTCAAAATGCACTTTTTCTATCCGCTCAGTGACATAACTTTCCCATTTAAAATGAACTTAATTTATTTTAACAACATAGAGTGTTAATTTTTTCCACAAGTCCACGAGAAACAACTACAATTAAATTGCGAAATATTAAATTATTTTGAAAATGAAAACATTGAGGTGAACACACTCCCCGTAATTATTTTTTATTTTATTGCATTTTAATAAAAACAATAACATTGCAATATAATTATGCATCAATAATAATAATAAATAATAATTTGACAATTTTTTTCACATGAATTTTATGAATATGTGATTAAATTTTTGTTGAAAACAACAAAAAACAAACTTATGTTTAATAATAATTAAAATTAATCAAACAATAAAGTATCGGCCTTAACCTAAATAGAAAGTGGATTGCAAGCAAAATTATGTTTTTTTTTCTGATTTATTGTTGCATGAAATTGAATGAAAGAATTATTATTGATAATAAAAATTATTTTTTTTATCTTTTAATTTCAGACAATATTTGTGATTATTAAAATTGTAAAGAAATAAAAAAATGCAATTGTGGTTACAATTACGGTGATTCACAAGCAGAAACTTTTGAACCAAAAAATTAAACAAACAAAACAAAACAAGTGCCTTTTAAAGGAAAAAAATTAAAATTCTAGTCAATTACTTGCGGTAATATACAAAATAAAAAAAAAAAAAATGTTGAATTGTACAGACTTGGCATGTGTGCTGCATCATCATCACTTTTATGCACATCTTCATCACCTCAAACATCATTTGTCAGACGACCATCATGATAGTGTTGACTATCACCACGAAACTCAGAGTGAAGGTAAGTGAAAGCTATGTTAAATAATTCATTTCCATTTTTTTTTGCTGTTGTTGTTTGTGTTAAAGTTGTTCATTTGAATTTTTACCTGTATAATTTTTAATTTATGGTTATCAATTTAGCAATCGACCGATAAAATTAAAAAAATTACACAAACGTCACTAATCTTGTTAATCCATTTTATTTATCCATATTTTCTTATCAATTTATGTACAATTGAGCGTACTTTAAACTTTAAAGTAAATCACAGGCATAAAATGAGAATTTCAGATTGTAAATTCATTTATTTAAAATCACTTTACTTGGTAGAATTCGATTTACTTGGAAATTACAAGCCCAATAATATTGAGCTGTAAAAAAAATTTAAAGGCTTAATTTCTTTGAATGAAAAATCGGGACTAGTGAAATAAAAAATCGAGATTTGAAAGCTAAAAGCGGGATAGTGAAAACTATTCATTTTTTACTAGGCTGAAGTTATTAACGACCTTGTCAACCTCGAGAAGGAATTTTTGGACCCCAAGGACCTTCCCCAACACCCTCGCAGGGTCTCCAATGAATTTTATCATGACTTTCTATTTCTTTGATGTTTTTAAACTTTTTTCTTCGTGTAAATCACAAAATCAGCTGTCAGCGCCCTCTATAGAGTAAAATCGACAAAAACCACGAAACAGTTATCTGTATTTATTCTCTATCGATCTGTATGCTCGTCAACGACTTTTTTCTTGGAAAATTTTTCAGGAAATTCTAAAAACCGACCTAATTTTCTTAAAAACTGCCACCAGTGCCCTCTTGAACGTTTTTTAGCGCTTTTAACATTTTTAAACGCTTTTAAAACGATTTTTAACGTTTATTTTATGATTTATATTGTTTCCAGCTTTTCTTTGAATCTGATTAGTAAAATCAAACCTTGAAAGTATTCTCTTTCCAACCCAAAAGTTATCTGAATGAAAAAATGTCTTGATAACAGTGACCATATCATGTGAGAAAACAGTTTAATTTGACACAATTCCGTATTTTTTTTTAAACAGTTTGCTTAATGAAAATAAAAAAATAGATCACGTATGAAGAATGATAAATGAGCGCCAGGCAAATGCATTCCATTCATTTTGCAAACAGGTAATACATAAAATTCCTCGAAATAATTTAATCTTCATTTCATTTCATTATTATTATTTATTATTGTTAGTTTTCAAAAAAAAAAAAAAATAACAATAAAACAGTAATTTACACTAGTCAGACACCACTTAGACCTTGATTTATTATTGACGTGCCTTAACTGCAAATGATGAAAATATTTACTTTGAAATAAAAATGTACTGCAATACAAAATTATAAAAATACCAGAATTGTACGTTATTAAAATGCTTGAACTTTCAAATATTTTGATTCATATTCATTTCATTTATTAATTATTATTAAATGTAATATAAAATTTAAAATACAAAAAATTATTGGACTTTACTTTTATTGGATCCTTGACTCCTAATAATACAGATGACAATTTTGATATCAATCGTATGCTAATTTTAACGAATTTATCAAAGATTGTTATAAATCATTTTCATTTAAAAGGGTTCCGGTTTTCAATGATAACAAAAAAATTATATAATTTATGATCCAGCCCTTTAATATTTATTTAAAGTTTATGTAAATTGTCTTAAAAATCGAATAAAATTCAATTAAAAAACGATAAAATCTTGTTACACCTGAATGAGTGTGTTATTCAATATTCAATATATTGAAATCCGAATAGAATGTCTGGTATTTATATAAAATCACGTTATATTACGTAGAAAGTACTTATTTGATGTACTACGTTGAAAAATCATGTTTTTTTTAATGTAGTTTTTACACTTAATAATAAAGCCTCGCAAAGCTACGTTACGTTCAAAGATGTTTCAATGATAAGATTAAGATTTTGTTTTAAAGTCGTATCGTTGGATTTTGATTTAATGTCGCAAAGTAGCGCCGCTGTTAAACTGGTTGTCGAATATCGTACTAAATGTTCGCAATTTCCGTCCTTAAATGTGGGACCTTAACGTCACGTTTATCTAATTTGGCTTAACGTTGAAGTATCGCATATCATTTGGTATGCTTCAAATATTTCAATATTTCAAACAAATGTCGTCACGAAACAGTACTGGAATGATTAATAAATTATACATCAGCTGTTTTGAATGCAATCCGTTATATTTTCTAACTTTGGATAATTGAAATTGTTGGTATAGGTCTAATATTAACTTAGCAACAAGTTTCCTCACTGATTGATTCTTAAAATAATTATCACGAAGTATTTTTTTAATGCCACTCCATGGAAAACGAAAGTTACATAAGAAAAATCCTTCTAGCACTAAATAACATTCTATTCATTCTTCTCATGTCACATATTTTTCTACTACAGAAACGAAAAAAAACTGTATTTAAAAAAAAAATAATTTCATTACAGTAATTACCATTATAGTAAAACACCTGACGCAATACTTCTCCTTAATAGACCAATCAATGATGATGTCTTTAGGTGACACAATTATTAACTTATTGTTGTAAATTTCAATCTAACCAACAACGGCTTACTTGTCATGTAACAGCATGAAATTACCTTCATTATGTGAGATGATGATGCATGTCCTTAAAATTCCATTTACAATTCTAATTAGTACAATTTTAACATGGTCGTGCGTCATGTTAATTTTATAATTTTTTTTACTTTTAAATGCATACAATGAGTTAATAAATTCTATTGATAAATATCTGTTCTATTGGAAAGGTGTATAAAATGAGTTAATTGTCTGATTGAAATTGAATAGAATGCATAAGTAATTATTTTTACTTTCATTTCTCATTAAAATGCTTTTGAAGTTATTTTTTTTAATCCCTTGATTTATTTATTTGTGTTAAAAGAATTATAAAATAGAATTTATGAAAGTTAGAATATTTTTAATATGATATCTTGTTGCTTTTATTTTAGATTAAGTTAAGGAAAATACGCTATTGTAGACGATTTGTTCGCCCTACTTTAAATGAAAGCATTTTTGCCTACAGATCAACAAGTCCAGCATTAGCCACCCGTCGAAGAGAGGTTACGTTGTCAAGAACTTACTCAAAAAGAAAGATTTAATTTGCAAAGCTCTAGTCTGACTTAGGATGTGTGTTTTGTATAAAGGCACGAAAATTTAAAGGAAAACGCCTTACAGTTTAAATGTGTATTGGTCACATGAAATCATGGATCTTGCATCACGAATGTCATTATACGAATATTAATGATTATGAAAAAATTACTTTGAAACTACCGTTTCAACTAGAGAAGTGTTTATTATGGATGGCATCCCAGCAAGTAACTCTTGGACTCGATTAAATTGGATTTGAAAACCAAAATTTAAATTAATAAGATTCAAACTAATAATGATTTTCCTAACTCAACTTGATATGATGCATAAGCTTTGCAAAGCACAAGGACCGATCGACTTTTATCTTAATGCTACTAAGGCAGATTTCGAGCCAGCAGCAGAACAGGACAACCATTTTTCTTTTCCCGTATTACACTAGTCCTCAATCCATGAATTTCATTAATGAATCAGAATGCACTTTCATAGAACGTTCATGAGCAAAATTTCTCATTTTATTTTAATATTGAATCAAATTAGAGATAAAATGCATGAAAGTCAAAGATGTTGACTCTTCGTCTGGTTTAATGGTCTTTGACTTTAATTTCATGTCATTTTGTTAGAAAAAAAAATTGAATCGTCTCTTTCTTACAACTAAAAAAAAATATAAATCCAATTTGACATGACAGAACTTTTGTTTCTTGTAACGTGACTTGTAATTCTTCGTTAAATTAATTGTTATTATTCGCCTTCTAGTGACAAACGACCTTTAAAACAGACCAACAAAAACTCGTATAATTTAACTTTTATAGTTCTGATTCATTTTCTTCTATTACTTGTTTCAATGTTTTACAATTAATAATACAATTTCAAACAATAAACTAATGCCGGTAAATTTCATCGGGTTTGATCCAGTTCAAAATGGTTTACTACCGTTTTCCTCGTCACATAGAATGCATTCAAACTTAAATGAAGACAGATTGATTCACATTTACTCCATCCTGATTGAAACTTGCAGAATCCAGGTTACAAAACAAGTTGACAATGTTCCAGTTTAATTTTTAATTATTTATTTTTTCTTAATTCAATATGTTCTATTAATTGTATGGACATCCAGCATGCCCTTTGAAGTTAATACGAATTATGGTATTAAAAGCAAGTACATTTTGTGGTTTGTTATTAGTTTTTATCTAATTTTACTACTATAGAGAAGTGTTCTATCAATTACATTGTAATATTGTTAACATTTTAATTGAGTGTTAGAAATTTAATAATTTAAATGTCGATTGACTTTAAAAAGTTTTTATATAGAATTGATGGTAAATATTAATTTTAATATTTTACGAAGATTTATTAACATTTGTGTTCTAAGTTCTAATTAAGTGGTTGTACTGTTTTTTCGTATTATTAAAGACTTAAAAAGAATTCCGCTAATTATTGACATGTGGCGACAATTAAATTGAAAAAATTAACACATTTTTTTAAAGGAACCACAATCAACTCTGAAAAAAGAACTATGATTAGTTAGTTTTTGTGACGATTCAGCTTTTAAGTAACGATTGTTATATCTCGTGCTTGACTCATCATTATTTTATTTCCTGTCATCACGAAATTTTACCCTGAAATTATCTATTGTGACGTAAATAATGTTTTAATTTAATTTTCTTCTGGTTCAAAATTCCAAAATTCACATGCTATTCGAGCAGAACAATGGCTTTTTGTTATAATTTACTTTACTTATTCAGGCATAGCATTTTTTCGGCATAGCCTGATCAGGAATCGAAATTCAAAGATAATTCTGTTCTTTGCACATATAATTCTTGTTTCTCTTCGAATTTCATGATAAGTGACCGCAATAGGACTCTTCAAGCATAAGCTATCGTCAATAACCTCGATCTAGTATCGGTTGATCTTCGGATGATGTATTTCTAAGATCCAAGATTCCATGGAAGTGGTAGATTAGGATGCATGTCACAATATTAATCTTACATGTCAAAACATCTTAATATAGAATTACAAGTCAACGATTGACAAGTAATATGTTTGTTCTTACCATAAATTTGCATTTAATATCACTGTCTGTAGGGCATCGTGTTAAAATTAGCCATCGGCTAAAATTTATTAGATAAAACGAGAGAATGAATGAATGATTAATGTGATTGTAATGGTATTTAAAAGTCAATAATAATTATAAAATCCACTTTTATTCATTTAAAATAAGATAACTTGAGTAAATGTTCTTTCTCATTCATATCTAAACAAATAAATAAATAATTATAATTCACTCCAAAGAGTTTTTTCTGTGTGTATTGTGATTACTTATCATCATCAACAACACAATTTGAATGACTTACGTTCTATACGTCATCATCTGTTCGCTAGTAGTTCGCGCTTGATATTCTTGATAATAAGCAGTAGTAATACATCGATCATATACTGAAGCTGATTATTGTTGTTAGTTTATATTTAGCTTTATACGATTTCAGATGTACCTTTCTTTTTATCCGGTTAATTTTATTTTTATCGTATTTTATTCTAATCGAAAATTTACAAATAAAAAATTATTTTAAGTAAACATCTGACATTCCAGAGTAATTTCATTTCATTTCACTTACATTTCAAAACAAAGTGCATACAAATTTGAATTTATCTTAAAAATATTGTCATTATTTGAACAAGTGTAAGATTTTTTTTTTAATTGCAACTTCAACTGAAAAGAATTCAGCTCATTACTTGAGTGTGATCATTAAGCAAATAAAATTAAATGTGTGATAAATAAATTTTAATATTTATTTATTTTCACATTATTGAGAATTTTATTTAAATTTGTATAAAAAAAAAGTGGAGTAGTTAAGTAAATCAATAAAGTATTTTTGTTGTGATGAAATTAAAATAATAATAATATTTGCCAATTACTTCGATGCTCGATTCAAAATATTTTGAAGAGTAAAATAAAAGCGAAAAAAGTTGAAAATAAATAAATTGAAATAAATAATATTTTTTTTTGTTTCCAATAATAATTTTGAATTAAAATTCAATTTATACGAAAATAATACAAAAATAAAAAAAAAAAATATTTTATTTTTATAATAATAAAAAGTGAATGGCATGCGCCACACGATTTTTTGAAAATAAAAAGTCATTTGAAAGAAATAAAACTGCATCAAACTGGCATACTATGGATATTCGATTGTCAGTGAATCATCCACGAATGCTCCGAAGGGTATGTTATTTTCATTTTTTGATTTGATTTGAAATTAAAATTAAAAAATATTCTAATTGACCTTCACTATTTGTCACCAAATTGTAACCAGTAAACCAAATAATTGTGGAATTATCTGATGACTGATAATCATCACATTAAATTATAATCAACATATGTTGTGTGTGACATATTTTTTTTTGTTATTTTTTTTAATGATAAAATGAAGTATAATTTCAATTGTGCGGTAATTTCGGAAAATATTTTTTTTTGTGTCTTTTTTGATAATTTCATGAGATTCTGGATAAAAATAAACATTGGACGTTTTTTTTTTAATTTAACCCTTTGACGCTGCTACTTGGAAGAATTCAAAAAAGAAACAAACATTGATTGTTAAACAATATTAATATAGGCATACCAGTTGCCCACTTTTGGGTGAGACAATCCCGATTTTTGAATCCATGTCCCGATTTCCGATTTGTATTTCATTTGTCCCGATTTTTAAAATTGAAAAATATTATTATCAGGAAAGCCCAACAACTGAACTCAGTTTTACAAAACGTTCATTGATGAGTATGCAGATTGATAGAGAATCAATAAATACAGACACTCCAGAGGGCGCTGAGAGCTGATTTTGTGATTTACAGGAAGAAAAAAGTTGAAAAACAGCTAAAAATAGAAACTCAGGTTATAAGTCGTTGATGACCCTGCGAGGATGACGGGGAGGGTCCTGGGGGTTCGAAAAGTCCATCCTCGAGCCTAACAAGTTGGTTGATGAGGTCATTGATAATTTCAGCCTAGTAAAAAATGAATATCTTTAAACTATCCCGCTTTTTGCTTTCAAATCTCGATTTCTTATTTAACTAGTCTCGACTTTTTATCAAAAGTACCTGGTACGCATTAAATTGTGACCTAACTATCAAACTCGAGTAATTTTCTATGCGAACCCTGAACAGATCGGCCAAATTTGGTCCTAAACATTTTCATACAATAAAAAAACTAAAAACATGTTTTGCAAAAATTTCCGTTGCGGTGGTATGGCGCTACGATCGCTTACGTATTTTTGCATGGATACCTTTTTCAATTAATTTAAAATTAAGCACCACAGTTGCCAATATACGCAAAGGGTTAATCCAAAAATTAATTTAATTTATAAATAAATCGTAAAATCTATTTTTGTATATTTTGTTTTTTCCAAATTACATGTTATTTGATAATAATTTTATGGCTTTTTATTCCCTAAAAGTAAACAGTTAACTAGTTCAAGTGTAAATTTGGATTTATTAGTTCAATGAAATAATAAACCTTTTATTATGGCTAAATTGCGTTTGTTACAGAACAAATGGAGCGCAATAAGTAGGAGTTTGGCCATACGAGCAATCTGGCAAATGCCAGAAAAACCGCAGTCGATCGTCTTGTAGAAGTTAACTTAAGCGTAAAATTTTAAAGAAAATCATGGCGCAATTGATCATCTTAATGCTTCGTTCAGACTTCTCTGTTGCACTCATTGACAGGCCAAAAAATTTTAAGTTAAATTCAAGATTTTAGAGTAAAAAAAATCCCCTTTATTTCAATGCCTTGCAAATAAAATTCGTAAAATAAAATGTTCCACTCTTAATTTCAAACCCAAATCAAGTTAAAGATAAATCATATTTTTTTTTTGCTTCCGATTTTGATTTTAATAATTCAAATAATTATCTCTTAATACTTTATATCCTCGAATATCGAAAATTCACGTAGAAAAGGTCATAATTTTTATTATCAAATCAATTATCAGCAATAGACTTGTTTTGATTGAGTATTTTTTTTTGTATTTATTGAAAATCAATCAAGAAAAAAATTATCAAATTATTTGAAATTAGCGTGTATCAATTTGACGTTTATCAATTAAAACAAATTAAATACGTAAGAATTTTTTAAGATAATCTCTGAAATGCGAAGTACGTCGACGATGACGTTTTATCTTAACTTATCTGTGTAGATTATAAAAAATTAAATAGAGCAATGTGGTGTCTTATATTATAAGTAAAAAAAAAAATCCAATTAAAAAAAGTAACAAGAGTGAAGTCGAAAGTTTATAATTGTTCTAGATCATTTTTTTTGTGTTTAATTGTATATGAATTGAATTTAACCCATTTTACACTATCTTTCCATTTATGAGGCAGCTTTGATCGAAAATTTCAAAAAATTAAGTTTCAAAGTCATTAAAGGAAATGTTTTGAGAAAAATATTCAAAGTAAGTCAAGTCTTCGTAACAAATTTCACCGGTTTTGATGGGATGTCACACTTATATTGATTTAAAATAATGCAATGTCACGTTTCAATTATCACTTAAATTTAAAATTTAAAGACATCAAGTATTTTTAATTTTAACATATTTTTTGTTTGTTGCTAATTAAAAGGTAAATCAAATCAAAATACTACACAATTTTAAAGGACTTTTTCACTGAAATAAAACATCATTCGATATAAAACAAAATTTGCCGACAACTATTCGACGTGATGTCTATCAACATTTACAATTTTTCACCTGAATTGTAAAATAACAATGTAATCAGTGTAACAATAATAATAATACACTTTTATCTTGTTTCTATACAATTTGATTTTTTTTTCTAACGTTACTTTATCAGTACATATAATATTTGATTGCTACTAATTATAGGTTAATCCTTATATGGTATGTAATGGATAAGAGCATGTATGAACGTGACCGATTTTGAGTACCATTAATTCGTGTCTCGTCAATTTTTTAGTTGTCAATAGGGAAGTAAATGAATGAAGTGTTGAAAATTTGTATGCAATTCAATGTTTTGTGTGTGGTTTTGATGAGTGTTTTGGGTCTTCCCACTTCGTGCCAATGAAATACATAATGATGATAGTTCCTGAAACTGTTGTGAAGATCAGCAAGTAGATTTGTGGAAAGTTCAAGGTCAATCATTTCTGGTTGAAGTCTGCAGATAGAATTGAGTGAGTGGTGGATTGGCCATACGGGCAATCTGGCATATGCCAGAAAGGCCGCAGTTGATCGTTTTGTAAAAGTAAAGATAGGGGTAAATTTTAAAAAAATCAAACAAAATGCCAGGGCCGCTAATAATTTTTAATCCGCTCCTGGGGTCGATGGAGCATTCTTAAGGATAAATTTTCCTAAAGGTCAAAATTTGTTCGAAAAGTAAAATTTCCCGTTCGAATTGAACGCAATGAATCATTGCTCTTGATTTTAAACTTCTTGCTCTATAAAATTATAATCTGTACTTTAGAGATTTACAATCTTAAGAAAAAAATCATAAAAATTTTATGACCCAATCACGTATGGTCACGCGTATTTTTAAAATCTACCATTCTGATTCAATTGCTAGATTTTATCAAAACAAAATTTACAATCCTTTTCATTGTAAACGCTGAAAATAGAGTAAGATAATAGATCCAAAGATTAAAAAACAAAAAAGCAATGGATCAAGTACGAATTTGAACATAAATGTGTTATATAAAAAAAAGATAAGCGAGATAACACAAAAAGGCACATGACCTGCAAGGGAAGTGTTTTTTATTTAATTAAACTTATTAATCAAAAAAATTCAAAATTTTGTAGAAGAAATTTATTTTTTAATAGAACTTTAATTCATAAATTACTTACTAGCTTAAAATTACTTTTAAAACTAATTTTTCCTTTAAAATTAATTGAATCAATTTCACAATTGTTTTTCTTATGGCCTTGAATTTGACCTACCCTAATTTACAAGTAGTATGAAACCTTACAGACACAGAAAAACATTTGATCTAGAAAATCAAATAAAAATATGGCTTTGTAACGGATTTATATCAATGTCATAACGATCATCCATCAGATGATGAGCAACAAAAAAAATTCCAACAAAGTGATAACTTTACAGTTAATTTGATGGTGATAATTTAATTCTTTTGTTATCTTGTTCTCATATCTCTTATTGTTTCCTCATTAACACCGTGTCTATCTTTAGTAGAATTAAATAGAAATAAAAAATATGAAACGAGACTTGCAAATATCGTTAATTTTAAGGTTTTACAAGGTTTAGGTTATAAATTTTATCAATGTTTGTACTGTAATTTATATTTTATAGCATGTGTGTCTATTTTAAGAATGAATTTAATGTTGATTCATCATTTAAACACTTTCGTTTAAAAAAAATTTTATCATGAAAGTAAATTAATTAAGATGTCATTCTCTTACAAAAATTTTCCATTAATTTTATTGAAAAGTATCTAAGTGAATGACTTTAATTTTAATTAACCCCTTTTTCTATCTTAATTGAATTTTTTTTTTCATTTCAATCACTGAAACACTTATAAATTAATTTGTTATTTACATTTACAACCTGTGCTAATTAATTTCACTTTTCAAGTAAACTTTGTTGACTACTCGATGTTGTAGTTGTTGCTGTAGGTGTACCGATTGTGTACGTTGCCCCAGTTGAAGGTGATTTTGCCGTAAATAGATGTCGAGGTACATTCAATGCATTATTGTTATTATTATAATTGTTGTTATTATTAGTTTTTGTATAAGGCACTAGCGCTGTACTTGGGTCAGTTACTTGCAAATTTTGTCTAAGTGGTAATTCGATTGGTTGTAAAATGACTTTGTTTGGACCTTTTGTGCCGGCAAGGAATGGATTTGATTTTGAACTTTGAAGAGATGAATTGAATGTTGTTGGTGTGTCTGGTGGTTCGTTTGATTGATATCCTGTTGCAGCTGTTTGGATTGTTTTAGGAGTGAGACTTGCAGTTGAATTCATCGTGTGAGTTGGACTGTTATTTGAGGGGGGACTGTTCGAGCTACCAGGACTACTATTTATGTTTGATCCTTCAATTGATGGATGTCCTGAATCAATTTGATTTTCAAGATGAGCTTGATGGACAGGTGAATCTTGGTTTTCAAATGATGTCTGAGCCTGAGGTGGTGCACTTGGTGGTGGATGTGGAAATGAAACATGGCTAATTGGATGAGAAGTAGAATTATAACAGTTACGTTCACGAAGATATTGTGAATAAACACCATTAAGTAGTTCTTCCGTTCGTCTAGCCAAATAAAGAAGCCAAAATAAAAAAGGACATTGAAAATAACAACGACGAAAATCGTGAAGGAAGAATTACACTCAATCAACATCTAACACTTAAATTTCAAAAATTAATACTTACCTCGATAACGGTATGATAATATTTTGATCATTATTTGATGGTTCATATGCATGTCTAGGATAATCAATTCCATCGTCATTCGCAGCAATTCCAACATGATTTGTCCGAACGTGATACGGAAAACTCTTGTTCGCCCTCGAAGGCCAGGTTAACCATAAAAATGCTAAATGTCCTCCAAATGCAATCCATCCAGAAATTCCGCACATTACACTTTCTCTTACCCAAGCATCGAGCACGCCAACACCGACCAGTGTCAAAAATGGTCCTGCCAATATCCAAAGTGATCCTAAAATCCCAAATGGATAATAGAAGGCACCTTTTTCCGGATATTTTCGTATCGTAACAGCGATAGACGATATGAAAGCAATCCATGCTCCAACACGGAGCCCAGCGAGACCAAATCCAGCAGGTGATTCATATAGATTTAAAACTTCTCCAGGATCAAAGGCCTTTATAATATATTAAAATAATTCAAAATAACATTAAATTGAAATGAAATTCTCACCTCCGCCTGATAAATATACAAGCAAATAAACAAAACGATATAAGCATTAATGAAAACAGTAATTTTCACTGTAGAACATGTTGATAACCTTGCTCTCGTAATTGTGTATCCCTTTGCCATGAGCAACATTAACAACAAAAATGATATTTCACTGGCACCCATAAAAATCCCTCCAACCACCCGATGTGGACCTAATCCGGTCAATGCATACTTCGCCCATGTCACACCTTCGAGTAAAATTCCAAACCACTGTGATAATGCACTAAATGTAAACAATCGATAAGTACAATGATATAAATGGAGTGATTTCAATTCCAGTCCACATAGAAATACGGCAACGAGTAAGAGGGAGTATGCAAGTGCTTCAGCGAAGAGTATTGGAGGGATGTCTATGAAAAAAATTACATATAAAATAAATTTGAATCAAAATATTTGAAGTTAATCTTACACATTTCATCAGCAGAAAAATGTTCATGCCAGAAATCACCTGGTGGTCCATTTGTCATACGAAACTTGTATCTTACGTCGATGCCTTTATTGCTGTTACAATTTGCAATTGCAATATACCACCAGCGTTCACGGGAACTCGTGAATCCACCAACGTTATGACATGTAACGTAAATCGTGCCTTTTTTCTCTTTCTCAAAGAGTTTTGGGTACGAAGGCGCTCTTCTGATCCGAGTTTTCTGGGAAAAATTGAAATGAAAATTAATACTCACATATTTAAGGGAAATACGCTTCATACCTTATCATCATTAGTATCAGGTCCAAATAATTCCTCCACCTCATTTTTAAATGAACTTGCGTTCTCTAATTTATTGTCAAATCCTGTCGGGTCAAGACCCTGGATCACTGCCGGCTTTTCCGTTTTATTGAACGTTTCAACATCATTTTCAATTGTAACTCCTTCAGTTACTTCAATTTTCATTGTGGTCGATGCCTCATTTCCATCAGTATCCATTACACTTGGAGTTGATTTCAAGAATTGATCAAAATAAGTCGGATCCAATGGATCTGATTTCGGTGTTACGGGATCTGGTTTAGCATTCAAAATTATTGGTATTTCCGTGGTTGTTGTTGGCGGATCTTTACTTGACCTCAATGTACAACCCGAATAAATGTTATGGGGTGGTTTTGGTGACAATGTTACTATTTGATTATCACGCACACTGAGTACACTCAACTTTTCTTGACATGTTTTATCAGTCTTATACACACTTGGCCATTGTGATTTATCATCGTAATATAATAAAAGTTGAAGTTCACCGAACCTTCGTTCATATTCAATTTCATATTCGTATCGGCCACGTCCAGATAAAAAACAAAAACGGGCAAGAAATGCCCAGTTATCAACAGTTTTTAAATGACCTTCAACATATTTCGCCTCAACTTGGACTTTGTCACCACCAAAAAATTTACTGGTTTTTGTTACGAAAATTATAATTAAAATCACTAAAAATCTTATCATTTTACTTAAATTTTTTTGTTTTTTTTGTAATGAACATTCATTTTTTTCTCCATTTAATTCTATGTAATTTATAACTCAAAATATTTCACTTCAATATTGACCAATAAATTTCATTGTTTAAATATTCATTTTCATCGACCAGCTTCTTTTTGTTTTGCTTGGGTTGTTTCATTTTATTTCATTTCAATTTTATTCTTAAAAAAGTTTCACTTATTTTTTTTCATATAATTTTTTAAAAATACAAACGCTATCAAAAACTACGAACAATCATTAACTAGTCTAATTTTTTTTTTTTACATGTAAATCACATTTTTGATCCTTAAAATATCAAAATTTTCCATTTCAATTCAAATAATTAGTTAATGCACAGCTAAAAATTATTAAAAAAGGAACTTTTCACGTTTAATTTCGTACTGACGAACTTTAAATGGATTTGTTTCAAGT
Source organism: Culicoides sonorensis (assembly GCA_900002565.1). Classification (NCBI taxonomy): domain Eukaryota; kingdom Metazoa; phylum Arthropoda; class Insecta; order Diptera; family Ceratopogonidae; genus Culicoides; species Culicoides sonorensis. Next base: position 149,770 of record LN483354.1, on the reverse strand, counting down.
TTTCATCAAATAGAAAGGGTGGTTGCCTGGTAACGTGCAGTGTCAAACAAAAATAGAACAGTAAGGATATTCAAAAATTCGGTTTATTCGATGTTTTTATGAAATTTAAGGGGAATGTAATTGAAAATTTTGTGGAACCCTTTTAAATTTTTTTTATAAATAAAATAAAATTTATGGGTAAACAAACAAAAAAATTGTAGTACACGTCGTTAAGGGTGGTCTTTGCACTTCCACTACCATCACCTTTTAAACACTTTTGTGTGTTTTGTGTGTATTTTGCATGTTTCAATGTGAATTATGTTGTTTTTATTTGATTAAATGTAAGCGATTAGTTCCGGTGTATTGCCATATCATTTTATGAATGAATTTTAATATGAAATGCATGGAAAATGACATGAATTGTTACTTTTGTAGCCTCTTAAAAACTTATGTAGGATTTCTAAAATCTTTTGTGGGCTATCGAAGAACTTTTGAAGGGTTTCGAAAAACTTTTGTGGCCTATCAAACAACTTTTAAAGGGTTTCGAAAACGTTTGTGGCCTATCGAAAAATTTTTAAAGGGTTTCGAAAAACTTTTTAGGGCTATCGAAAAATTTTGAGGGCTATCGAAGAACTTTTGTGGGCTATCGAAGCACTTTTGAAGGGTTTCGAAAAACGTTTGTGGCGTATCGAAAAATTTTTGAGGGCTATCGAAAACTAGGGTTTCGAAAACTTTTGTGGGCTCTTAAAAAACTTTTGTCGGGTTTCGAAAAACTTTTTTAGGGTTTTGAAAAACTTTTGAGGGCTCTTAAAAAACTTTTGTGGCCTGTCGAAAAACTATTGTAGGTTTTTCAAAAACTTTTGAAGGATTTAGAAAAACTTTTGTAGCCTCTTAAAAAACTTTTATGAGTTTTCGAAAAACAACCATTTTTGTTCACTTTTTCTTGTCATCTTTAAATGTAAGAACTCGATTAAAACTAAATTAAATCTTATTTTTACAAGACACGTTGTAAGAAAATATTATGTCTAAAAAAACTTTATGGATTTTAAACTTAATCAAGTTAACTCTAAAACGCCTTATTTACACATTAAACGTGTCTTATTTTGCCGGTCTTATTTTTAATATAAAAACACACATTATGTGACTTGCTGATAGAATTTAAAGAACATTTACGTTAAAAGAAAACAATAAACAAATAATATTTACACAACATTTAAAAACCGTTGAAGTGTTTTGACTTGTTTCTATGACGTTTGATTTTACTGTTAATTTTATTTTTTCTTTTTAAATTTTGTTTTTTTCTTTCATTGAGAGGGCATCGACATTTAAATTTCAATTTTTGATCAATGATTTTACTGTGAAACATTTTAGTTAATTTTAATTTCATCGTAAAATCTCTCTCATGATTAGAAATCGACCTGTGCTAAGTTGTTTTATCAAATAATAGGAAATATTTAAGACACAATTTTAATGCAAATTATTGCTGAACAACAACCAATAATTGTCCTAATAAACAGTTATAAGAAACTTCTTGTATTTAATTGATTTTCCTCACTGTATTCAATGCTTATTGCAATAGAACGATAATTTAGAAAAAAAAACTTATTTTAATTTATCATACGGTTCAACAACTTTCAATATTTCCTTCCTGATAACTGAATAAATTATCAATAATGAGTAAATAAATATTATTATAATTATGATGAAAATTGGTTTGACTTAAGTGATTGGGAATGTTCGAGCTTCAAATCAATTTTTGTCATAGCAGTTTTTTTTTGTTTAATAATTGTTTAGGGTATAATTATTTTAACAAGTTAAATAATTATTGATTTTTAAATCATTTAAATGTAATTGTTTAGAGGTCATGCAAATAATCTTATTTGTTTTTAATAGTAAACATTGCTCAGTATAAATATTTAATTGTGATCGATTTAATGGGAGAATTTTTTTCTCATCGTTTTTACTGTATTACAAAAAAATTTAAAAAAAATTAAAAAATTATATTACAAAAAAAACAACTTCAAATTTTGCCCGTAATCAGGTGATGGCGCTTGAGTCAAAGCACGTGCACACGATAAGAAAACAATAAAAATATTCAATTAAATTTAAAGTTCATAACTTACACCGATAATTTTTAAGAGGGAGGTTTCTTGACATGCATTTAAAAATAACGGACACAGATGTTAATCGATGTGTTTAAACTATTAACCTCAACTAATTTTTTGTTGTCTTCACATTAAGAGCTTCAAATAATAATAAAATGAAATTTGAGTTGTTATTTTAACTCTTATCTTACCAGGGTCAAGATTTTGTGGACTTGAAATGAAACTGGGAAATTTTCATATGAATCGAAATCATTGAAACGCCATCTATGTTTTGAGCTGTAGCTGAATTGGCTTGAGAATCAAATTTTCGAAGTCAGATCTTGTTATTTTAAGGCCTTTAAAACGCCTCACGAATGAAAAATACGCATTGAAATTTAATCCTCTTCCTCCAACTAACATTAACATGCCTGTTATGGGTTAATAAACCACCAATTAACTAAGTATGACCTGACTACTTTAATGACCCATAAAATTAATACCATACAAATGTCTCAATAATAATAATTTAATGTACACCTTTTATTAGTATTATTTTTTTAAGTAATAAAAACACACAGGTATCAATGATTCACTTAATTTACACTCACAATGTCTCATATTACCCAATTTTCTTGAACCGTAATAAGTGTGCCATTAAATTTAAAATTATCACTGTACTTTTTTTTTTTAAAAAGTCACACCTAAATTCATGATTATCTAACATCCCTATTCAATGATGCATTTAGCACTCATTTCGGTCATTGTTACCTTTCATTTACTTTACTTTTTGTAATTTTTTGTCATAAATTCATAAAAATTTTGTATGTCACTATGTTATAAGGTAATTTTAATTTTATGCTTAATTTACAAAACAAATTTGGAACAACGATAAACAAAAAAAAGTAAATTTTAAGGTAAATTCAAATCAATGAGACTTGCACGAGTGGATAACAAAGTAAATATTAAATCATGTGTTATTTCACTGATAAAATTATCGATATGCGGCTGTAAATGATGGTGTCTGTGTGTTATGGTATCGATCATGATGTAACATTTTAATTAATTTTAATGGTTAAAGTTTTGTACTTAATTTTTTTTATTATGATTATTTTGGTTACAGTTACAAAGGAAGTTACTTGGCATGTACTTAAATGAAGCGGAGTAAGAAAAAACTGTAAATTAATATCAGAATTTTAAATTAATTTATGTAATACCATTAAGTGAGAAAATAATTTAGAGCGATTAAAATTGTGTAATAAAGACGACCATTTAAAGACAAATTATTTGCAATGATGCAGCAGCGTTCCATCTCTGATTAAATAAGAATCTTAAGTAATAAGTCATTTAAAGGTGAAAAAATTGAATACTAATCATTTTTATCTTGTAATTGCTTGTTCAATTGCTATTATTGTTATTATTACTTTTATTGAAAGAAAAAAATAATAATAATATTGAGTGCACGATTGCTTTTGTTTTCAAACGAAATTAGCAATTAATTTGTTATATGGGAAAAACATGCTGAAATGTGATTTGTTATTCAAATGTAGGGGTAAAGTTCATGAAATTGTTAAAATGAAAATATAAACAAAGTAAAATTTTTTGTTTGGACAAGAAAGTGCTAAAAATGATTAAATAAGGCGAGGGAAGTTCAATTTAAGCATTAATTGGATGAAAACTTCATTTTTTTGTATGAAATCGATTCAAGTCACCTGAGAAAAAGTTGAAGTTCAATTCATTTCCAACAACTTTGCTGAATATACTCTTAGTGCATTTCATTCATAAAAGTGTTTAAAATCTATTGGTTACATGACAAATATTGGCATTCGCCAAATTCACATAAACTCAGTTTTTCATTCAAAACTCAACTTTTTTGTTGGAAACCCATAAAAATGATGTATGGCAATGTTGTTTAGCATAAATAGGGCGACATTTTTGTACAATATGTCAAAGTGAAATATTGTATGTAACTCACTCAAAATGACCAAAAACTACATTTGAGGGCTTAACCCAAAAAAATCATGTTTTTTGTACGAAAACTGTTAAAGTGGTGTACGGCAAAGTTGAAGGTCTTGAGTTTATCTAACAATATCTTGAATCGATTCAAAAAAATATTTTTTAATCCTCTGATGTACAATTTCAGAGTTATTGAGTTAAAGAAAACTTCTAAACCGTTCTTTTCAGTTTTTGACCAATTCCTCAAAAAAATCAACGCCAATGATTTCTTAGCGTCAAAGTAAATTCTTTTATTTTCTTTGAACACCGACAAAGCTATAAATTATTTTCAAATATCATTTTGTGATAAGATCCCAATCATGCATGTGACATTTTGTACCTGGTTTTAATTGATCATTTTCTTACACTCACCATTAGAAACTATGTCAATACAATTTTGAAATTCATTTTAATCAATTTTGATAAAAAAAATTAGATAATATTATCAAAAAATTTGCAATAATCTGCTTCAATGTCCTTGAATATTAAAAAAAGAAAAAAAACTATCAGAATACTGCAATAAAAATCTTCAATTAAATCGATGATCAATAAAATAATGAGCATTTTATATAATAATAATACATTATTACGTGAAATTTAATCACATGCATTATATTTTGAAATCGATATACTGAAACGATTATTATTAACTTTTTTTTCTCATATCAAAGTATCAAATGTTAATTAAATCGGTTTATATTTGCATTTGATTAATAATTACCTGAGCATTTGAGATAAAGCGAAAAAAAGTTTGTATTAAAATGTAGGGCAACTACCTTTTAATTAAAAAAAAGGAAAAAAAAACTAGGGTACAGTTGATTTTGAATAAAAAATCGTGACTTATTAATAATTCTATGAGTTAATTACAAGTCGTATATTAACGCAAATTCAGGAAATAAATGAAAAATTATGGGCTTTACTAATCGATTTCATTACATTACATTGAAACTAAACACCGAGAATGTTCTATCGCTTAATCATGACTTAGCTAAATTACTTTCATTCAATCAGATGTTTATTGAAATCCTGTGCATGATTATCAAGTTCGTTGTACTTCCGTAACTTTTTCTTTTACAAATAAACAAACAAAAAATACTTCACAATAACCAGTTAAGATTTTTCTTAAAACCATATTAAAATGCATAGACGTGAATGTGGTTGTAATGTTTTTTTTTTACTTTTTTACAATACAAGACAAAAAATGTAAATAAAACAACAATTGTCGGCTAAAATACGTGTAACATAAACATTCTTCATTTCAAAAAAAAACACCATCAAACTTGAATGAATTAATGAATGTCTAACAACAGCTTTTTTTTATTATTTATTGTGGTACTTCCTCATTTTTCATTCAAAGTAAAATGATTTAAAATTTAACTAATATTTTTTGAGATGACCATTTATATTATATTAAAAGTGCAATCATGATTCATATTTTTATTATTTTCTTTTTAAATTTATGATAAAACCAAACCAACAACTTTCATAGTTTCATAGCGAAGTGTGTCCATTAGAATACGGAAATTTAACGGTTAATGATGTTACTTTTAGTTGGGAATAGATAATATATTTAAGTAAGCGTGTGCAGCTAACAATTGAATGTGAGTGTAAAATATGTTTTTGTGATAACATGGATAAAAAAGTCAAGGTAAAATGGTGGATAAAGATGAGCGTGGATGGGAAAGTGGATGATTGATATTCATTTCCGTGAATATTGAAGGGTTCTTATTTAAAAAAGTAGCGACTGTTTTGGATGATAAGATAAAAGATAAGGTCCAATGGTGGTGACTTGACACTTCAGTTCTGATAGTGTAGCCCACAAAAATCCGAACAAAATTCCTGTGAATCATCAGCCTCATATCAAAAGCTGTCTTAAATCAACGCCTCAGAAAAAGTAAAGAGATCACTAACCGATTTAAAATCTTCATAAGATTTGCTGCAACTCTCTATGGGTCACATCAAACAGCCCAAGCTACGTTTTCTTAGAATAGGACCTTTGATATTAAAATGAATTCTCAAATCTCTATACGACTTTTTCTCATCATTTGACAGGATAAGGTGTTAAAAAGATGTGACTTTTCCTATGATTAACTTGATGATATTTGATTAACATTTTTTATCAAGTACAAAGGTACCGTGTTGAAGTATATAACGTGAGCTGGTTTGAAGCTGTTATCTAAGATAGTTCCATACGTCTAAATAAGCTTTTGTGTGGCTTAATTGGAGCTCTATGGTCTCAAGGAATAAATCCGTAAAATACGTTAATATTATACATAAATTAGTATCAATTCTTGTTTATATAAAGACCCAAAGGGAATTCGGTTACAATTTGAGAACCTTCCAAGCTTTTGATTTCATGGGCAATTCGTGCCATGCGTTGATAGCAAAAGCGTCTCCTTATCTGATAAATGTTTCTCTATGCTGCATTTAGAATCTGGAATTAGATTTTCAGACTTACGCGCGCTTTATGCAAGGTATAACTCCTTATAATTCTACGTATGTGTATAGATAGCGTAAAAAATATAACGCGCTCTGTACGTAAATTTTAAGGAATTATACCATGCATAAAGTACTATAAAAATTTTGTAAAGCTCTTACCGATCAAGTATACCAACCATTCAAGTATAATGGACACTAAGGATGGTGATGATTAAGTAAAGGTTTACTTACCTGATCCATTTTTGTTATGACTATCCCGGTTCCATTTCCAATCCAAATTTTTATTCTTCCATTAAAACGTTTCCAAACATTTCCACATCAAATTAAGTTCAATATACCATAATCGAGCATTGTCTTCAATGTTATTTATTCACTTAACATGCTAGTAAACAATTAAAATTTTATGGCTCATAATCACATAACAAATTTTTAGAGTGAAACAATTTTCCTTTTAGTTTTGATTTAAGAACTGCATAATAATTTACATAAAATTGCTGCTAGTAAGAACAGACAATTTAAGTGCACACTTCACTGAAAACGAAAGGGAAGTGTCATGTAACCTAGAAAATTAAAATTAATTTCGTATTTCAAGAATAAAAATAGACACAGTAAAATGTTTAAATATAATTTGAATTTCCTTACCTGAAATCCACTTATGTTAGTTAAACTGGACTTTGAGTGATACCAAGAGCTTTTGAATGAATGTGAATTGAACTAGTTATTCACCACAGACAGTATGTCGATTTTTTTATAGTATAATAAGATTTATTTTATTATTATTAAATGATTAATAGACTCAAGGCTAATTGTTTTGCAAAGCATGTATCTTTCCATAAAATGTTCATATTGTTGTTGTTGTTGTTGTTTTTTTCTCTGTATGTGTGTTTAGTGTCCATATTCACACACACATAGAACAGCAATTGTGGAAGTATTTCCGCCAATTTAATATTAACTGCAAAAAAAAATCGGCAACTATGAAAGCAAAGCAACATAAAGTACTTCTATAATAATAATATTCATTATCAAGGTGCTTTATATAAAATTTTAAAGTTGTTTTGTTTATCCATAGACAGATTGAGGTGAATATGAGAGAACACACACATGACTTTGCATCATGCTCTCGTATAAATTAAGTAACAAAATGATCTGTAACACTTATGTCATTTTTTTTGTGTATATTGTTTTTTCAAGGCAGTTGTTTCACTTTAAAATTCACATAAAAATGAAATAAATGGATCATGTGAGTAAAGTGTGCAGGAGAATTACACACTTGCACAAATTTTCACGTGGTTTCTGTATTTATTTATTCACAAAAAGCAAATAAATTTATCATTTTATTTGTGATTAGGTCGTTAAATGTTTATTTTATTTCATTAAATTTAATTTTAAGACTATCTGACGCGATCTCAGATATTTATTTATGTTTATGTGTGTTAAATAGTAAATTTATATAAATATATTTAAGATAATTGATTGTTTTGTTTTGAGTTTAAGAAAAAATAAATTTTAAATTGAATGTCATGTGTTTTTATAGGTGATAAGATATGTATTGAATAATGATAATTTGATAGTGTGATGGAAAATTTTCTATAGAAATAATTTTGAATTGTATTTAAATTCAAAGTTCGATTTATTGTTGCACGATATTTGAATTGTTCGAGTTTTCACACGACTTTATATAACATTTAAGTTAATTTGTAACATTTCTGATACGTAATTGGAAAATTTTTTGATTTGAGCTGCAAGATTTTAACCGACACTTATTCAAAATCCATAAAATCGTTCACTTAACACGAGATGGCAGTTGAAATAGATTTTTTGGATTATTTCTGATAGATGTCTCTAGAATTTTTCTTTCATTTTTCTATCAGATGTCTTCAGACTATGTTTTTGTCATTTTTCCACCAGATAACTTCAGACTTTGTCTTCGTCATTTTTCCACCAGATGACTTCAGCCCTTGTTTTTTTAATTTTTCCACCAGATGACTTCAGACCTTGTTTTTTCATTTTTCCACCAGATGCCTTCAGGCCTTGTTTTTTCATTTTTCAACCAGATGACTTCAGACCTTGTTTTTCCACCAGATGACTTCAGACGTTGTTTTTTCATTTCTCCACCAGGTGACTTCGGATCTGTTTTTGTCATTTTCCCACCAGATGCCTTCAGGCCTTGTTTTTTCATTTTTCAACCAGATGACTTCAGACCTTGTTTTTCCACCAGATGACTTCAGACCTTGTTTTTTCATTTTTCCACCAGATTACTTCGGATCTTGTTTTTCAATTTTCCACCAGATGTCTTCAGACCTTGTTTCTTTTTTATTTTACTCACCAGATGTTTTTCAAGAGAGTTTTTTATTTATTTTGCCACCAGGTGTCTTTTGACATACTGTAAAGTAGATAAATCTAATATACGATGACCTTCCGTATATTGACGAAATAAGAAAATGAAAAACCGTATATTGACGAAAAAAAACATTCAAATTTAGCGTTTATTGACGAAAAATAGAAGTTCAAAAATTTATTAGAAATTTGAGTAAAATTTATACATTGACAAACCTATTTTTGCTTTGAAATAAGTACTTATGTGAAAAACATTTAAAATGCTAATATTAAGAAATGAATTTAGTGATAAGAAAAGAAAATATATGAATTTTTCTTTATTTTTTATTCAAAAACATACATAATTTAATAGACGATTTCAGCGTATATTAACTTCAAAATGACCGTCTATTAAATTATCTACGTTTTTAATGCTTATTCAAATTTTTTCCGTTACATCGTATATTACAATTATCTACGTTACAGTAATATTTCCTAAGAGAGTAATAGATGGTCAGCCATCTTCCTCCCCCCACAGTGTCTTTCAATTGTATGAAAAAATTGTGTTTATTTTTTAAAAAATTATGACCTAAAAAAATACTTTTCACATTTTACCACCAGATGTCACCCGCAAACGCTTTTAATTTGTAATTTAACATTTTTCAAATCTCATTGTTACGATTTATTGACGTAAACTATTAAAATTTAATAGAAAATTGTGGTTATTTACTTAATCAAAAAAAAAAAAAAAAAAAAATCTCATAAAATTATAATTGCTCATAACCGGTTTAAATACTTTTTTTGCATAAACCTGCTGACATTTTACATTATCTTGAAGTTTCTATTAAATTTTAACAAGAAATGAAATTGAATCATTGTCAGAAAGAAATAGAACAAAAAGTAATAAATCTTTTTTTTTATTTTGACTCATTTCAGCTCCTCCAACGGGATATCACGTAGAGAGTAACGATGAAGCTAGTATACAAAGTTTACTCAATGACACAGGTGAGTTTATTGTTTTATTCATTATTATTATTATAATTTTATTTTAAACATGCGATTATGCGAAATTTGTGAAATGATTTGAACCTGCATATTTTAAGCAAAAAAAAGTTAATATTTAAAATTTTATCATTGAACTTGACATTGATGATAAGAATCTTTCATCTTTCATATCGTGAAGTAAAATTGTTTTATTTCCCATTCAAATTAAATTTCCTATTGAAATTGTGTTGGTAGAATTTTTCATTTGAATTCAATTCATTTTTCATTTGAATCAAGTAACCAATCAATTATCGATCAAATAGATCCTAAATTCATTTCAAGTTCCCCTTTTCATTTAATTCTTATTATCATTTTAATTGAGTTCAGTTTGAATTGAGACCTTGAACATGTCTGAAGTGATTTCATCTGCTAATAATAAACAATTGGAGCCTGTCGCGATATTTGGATTTGATGGAAATGTTCCAAATGGCCTGAAAGGTGAAAATTTGATTTTATTTGTGATTAATTTGATCAAATTTAAATTAAATTCCATGAAATTTTGTAGTGCATCCCGATGGCATTCATTTAATTTTTCCCTTGGGTAACAAAGTGGCCATTTTAAATTTCCATACAGACAAAGAGGATTTTTTGTGTGGACACACACACACTGTGTCATGTCTCAATATCTCAAATAGTGGGAAGAAGATTGTTTCAGGACAAGTCAATCACATGGGTTATAGAGCGTATGTGATTGTATGGAATTGGGAGACACGACAAGAAATTCTGAGACATGAATTGCATAAAGTTAGAATTGAATCTGTTTGCTTTACGTCCAATGAAACGTATGTTATCAGTTTAGGGGGACGCGATTGTGGGACGGTTGTTGTTTGGAATGTGGAGAAAAAGTGAGTTATTTTAATGTAAATGTCATGGAAAAATAATAATTTGATAATGAAATTCGAAGCGCTCCATTTTGTGGAGCTCAATCATCAAAAGAGACAACAGGACACGCTTCACGATTGTGCAGCCTTGGAAATCGCTCATGCGTTTTTGTGACAGGAGGAGAACGTAAGTCATTTTTGATTGAAATTCAATTTCAAAGTAAATTCAGTGAATTCCTTTTAAAATTCAGAAAATTTACGTCTCTGGTGCATTGACATCGACAAGAAACGTCTCTTTGTCCATGACGTTCAAATGGGAAAGCTTGGACGAGATTTCACCAGCATCAAAATCGATGAGAACGATGAAATGATGTACGTTGGAACCATGAGTGGTGATGTTGTCAAAGTTCGTTTAAATTGTCATGAAAATCCTGATGTCATTGACAGGGAAAAAGCCCCTGTGCTCCTGGGTTGTTATGGCAGACACAATCCTCGTAAGCCACCAGGAAAGGACTGCGAAAAATATAACAATGGTGTACGTGACTTGTTACTCTTAGCTCCCGGATACTTACTCATTGGTGCTGGTGACGGTCAAATCGAACTCGTAGAAGAACGAAATTGCAATTTCAAGAATTATAAAAATCCAACGTGGCCACAATTCAAAATTGTAATATTTTATTTGATGAAATTTTTTTGTCATCTCATATAAATTATTAAAAAAAAATTCCAGATTCGCCGAACTCGTGTTTCCGGTCCAATTTCAAGTCTACAACTGATGACACCAGATATGGCACTTGTAGGTACAAAATCATGTGAAATTTATTCGTTATGTCTGAAAGATTTTGACTTGAAATTGTTGAAAACGTGTCACACAAGTACTGTGCATGATATTGCATTTCCATAGTATGTCATTTTTTTATTGTAATTTGTTTTGTGTCACATTTTCTTTGTTTCATTTGATTTACAGTAATTTCTCGCTAGTGTTTGCAACTGCAAGTTATGAGTCGATCCGTGTATGGTCAGTGACAAAATTCCAAGAATTGCTTCGAATCGTGGTCCATAATTTTCAGGCTGCTTCAGTTTTATTTTCACGTGATGGTAAAAGTATTGTGTCAGCGTGGAATGACGGTGTGATTCGAGCTTTTACCCCGCTCACCGGCAAACTAATTTATGCCATTCCAAATGCACACAACAAAGGATGTTCATCCATTGTGATGACATCAAATTGTAAGATCCTGGTTTCGGGTGGTATTGAAGGTCAAGTCAGAGTGTGGCGAATTGAGCCAATGAATCAACGGCTAATTGGTGTGTTAAAAGAACACTATGCCCCAATTACTTCAATTGCAATCAATAGCTTTGATTCGGAAATTGTTTCAGCATCGAGTGATGGAAGTTGCATTATATGGGATTTAGTTCGTTTACAGAGACGTCACGTGCTGTTTGCTCACACTCAATTCAATTGCGCAACATTTCTGCCAAATGCTGTTCAAGTGTTGACAGCTGGCTCCGATAAAAGTATCAGTTATTGGGAGGTTTATGATGGCACTCAAGTGCGTGAAATTCAAGGCTCCAAAACAGGTCCCGTCAACTTTTTAGATATCGATTCAAGTGGTGACCAGTTTGTGTCATGTGGTGACGATCAAATTGTCCGATTGTGGGACTATCAAAAAGGAGAGGAGCTTTGTAATGGTATCGGTCATGCTGGAGTTGTGACAGTTTGTAAATACGCCCCAAACGGAAAATTCATTGTCAGTGGAAGTTTTGATGGTGGTGTTTTCATATGGAAAATTCCAGATGAATTTCAAAAATGTGAGCCAATTCCGAAAAATGATACTGTTCAAAACAAAAAATTACCCAAATCAAAGATGCGTACCATTGAAAATGTAACACAATTAAATTCACGTCTCAAAACACCATGTCACATATGTGAGTGTCCAAAAGTGGATACAGAAAAACAGCCGAACATTGATCCGTGTGTCAAACCAGACGATTTACTTGAAACATGCTCCATGAAATCTGAACCTCGATCCGAAGCAAGTGCAAATAAAAAGATGACTGAAAGGAATAACATTGTAAATGTTTAAATTTAAACTTAAATTAACGATAATTTTTTATACTTGAAACTAAAACTAATAAAATTTAATATTCATTGCATACCTTCAAGATGAATTTAAATTGAAATTTTCGTTATTCGAATTCGATTGCAAACAATTATATGAAATTGAAAGGAAAAAAAATTGGTTGGTGTCTTTGATATGATTTGTTTTGTTTGAAATTCAAAATAAAATTCCGTTGATTCAAGTTTTCACAAGAAAAATGAAAACGTGCACCATTCACTATGAATTTGAACAATAAAAAACCTTCCATTCGACTTTTAAAACAAAAGATTTCAAACGTCATACGTTACATTTCCGCTTAATTTTTTGAAGCATGAACTCAAAAGACAATAAATAACGATTTCATCACATTTTATTTCCATGTGATTTTTCCTTACCTTTGAATGCAATATGGAATCATTTTATTGTAATGCAATATTTTTTATTTTTAAATATTTCTCAGTCATTGTTTTGTTTTGTTTTGAAAATTAATTTTTATTTTTTTATTATTTTTTATTTCAGAGTCAGATCTATCGCAACTGTCACACCTGGGTGAGTTTCTTTTTATATCTAATTTCATTCTTATTATCGTTTTATTTGATCAGCATACAAAATAATTTTTCAAACTTGATGGAGAAAATGTGTTGAAAGGTGTATTACGATTAGAATTTTAATTTCATGGAAATTTGTCTGATTTCATCCATCTCTATTGCTATTGTGATGAACTTGACCATGATGAAATGACAATTAAATTAAAAAAAAATATTACTGAAATTTGTGTGAAATGGACAAAAAAGAACTTTTCAGGGAAAACTAAAGAACTTATTGAAATGAAAATAGGGTTGCCACTTTTGATTTTTTCAATAGATCGAAGGAAATCGACGATTTATTGAAATATGTTTAAGAGCTTTTTTCTCAAGAAAACCGATGAAAAGTATTTGGGAGGCTTAAATTATCATTTTTCTTTTGGTAGGGCTCCCCTTAAGCTTTCGTAGAATTGGCCATACGGGCAATCTGACAAATGTCAGAAAGGCCGCAGTCGATCGTCTTGTAAAAGTTAAGTTTAGCGTAAATTTTAAAGAAAATCATACAGAATGCCAGGGCCGTTAATAATTTTCAATCCACCCTGCCTTTGATGTAAATCAGGCAAGTTCACATTTTCCTACAACTTTCTTGAATATACTAAAGGTGTGTTTTAATCATTTAAAGCCGGATTTTCATTTTATAACGCTAGAGGGCGCATTTATAACAGTTTTCAGTTTCAACACAGCATCTGTCAAGTCTGTTATCAGTTTTACTTGGTCAGCATCTAAGAGCTAGATTACAAACTATGACTAACTATGATTACATACAGGATTTTTGACATTTCCGTATGTGTATCTATGCGAAATGAACTGTCAAATTTTATTTGCTAGCCCGGTTATTTTAATGACAGTGCCTTGTTTCACAGGCTTAGTCCATCCAATAGAATTCATTTTGACGTTTACAAATTTCACAAACAAAATTACATAGTTTCCGTTTCTGTTTCTATACAAAATAAACGTCAAATGAAATGTCAAATGAAAGTCCATTTTATGAACTTTGCTCGTAATTGTTGGCTTTGAACTGGGTACGCAGGTGAAAGTTTGACAATCTCTAATTACGTTCACATTTTTTGAAGCTTACGTATGTGTATCTATACAAAATGAACTGTCAAGTTTTACTTGCTTACCCCGTAAAACGGAGATAAATGAATATGACACTTATCTTTAAATGTAAACTGGGAAACTGTGTCTTAAGTTACATCTTTCAATTTAATTTACATTTACAGTCAATGGAAATATTCCAAACAAAAATTAAATATGAATCCATAACCTAAAAACCCACAATGAAATTTATCATTATTTTTATTTTAACAAAAATTGGCAACGCTCATATTATCTTTATTGTGTCCATTATTAAATCAGTTGGCAAACAATTAAAATCACAAAAAAAATAGGAAAAATACAAACCACAATAAAAAAAAATAACAATAAGTCTTGTTTGACAAAATTCCGCCTATGAACTTTTGTTTCCAAGGCACAATTCTACGAATTTACACGCAAAATTGACATCTTTCTTGGCACACAATTCACAATAAGAGAAAACATTTTACAACATTATTTATTTGATTTATTTAATATTTTATCTGTATATTATTATTATTGTGTTTACTATTTAAAAAGTGATTAAATTACGGTAAATTTTTTTCTACAAGTCATTTTATTTTAATATAAGCGAATAAATTGAAGTGAAATTATGATAAAAAATTATAAAAAATTGTTTTTGCAACAAAAATTTACATAAGATTTTTGTTATGATCCAAATATTAAACAATGAAACATCTGGCAACTTTTTTATGATTTTCTAAGAATTTTATCAAATGTTTAATTTTTTTAATTGACTTGTTTATTATGTCTTTTAAGCAGGTATTTTTTGTATGATAAGACAAATTACGGTTACGATGCTTCAATTTCTTATTAAATTATGTCTTTTATCATGCAAATTGTTAAATTGTATCATTTAACTATGATAAATGTGGTTCCAATTCACAGTGACGTGAATTTTATCAATTTCATTGATTAAAAATAAAAATAAATTTAAATGTCCTTGAAAATTTTCCCGTTTTTAAAAGGAAATTGATATTTATAATTTTAACATACAATTAAAATAAACGAAAATTTGTTCTAGTACGTCACATGTTTTGTTTCAACCCAATTTTTGTTATGATTTTTGGTTAAATATCATTACATTCAAAATTCAAAATGTAAGAAATTTCAATGATTTTCCTTGTCACGTGTCACAAAATATTTACCTTCAAAGTGATTTCACTGAATGAAATGAAATCGAATTGTAAATACTGAATTATTAATTAATTGAACTAAAATCGATACATTAATTGTTATATTTTTGTCATTATCATTGTTATTGTTGTGGTGAAAGACTGTCCCTCACCTTTAGTGGTAAGGCACTTACTTTGTACTACCTTGACCATGGTGATAGATTTCATGTTGTAATATTAGATCATATTTTATTCATGATACAAATTGTCAATATAGTAAAAGTACAATAAAATTGATTCAATGTCATAGAATAGTAAAAAGGAAAATGAATGATTACATTAATTTTTGTATTGGTACACGGTAAAATAGAAAGTGACCTTATTTGTTGTGGTAATACGGGAGATCTGGAAATCTGTAAAAAATTTACAATGAAATTTAAAAAAAAAATCCAGAGATCAATAAAAATGAAAAAAAAAAATGAAAGTCTACTCTAGTTTCTTAAAAATAGAGAAAAAAATTTGAGTTTTTGAAATTTTTAATGTTTTTTTCAAATCTTCTAATTTAAAAAAATTGTTCAAATTTACGAATTTGTTCAAATCAAAAATTCGAAAAAGCATCTGATAAAATCAAAAAACGGTAAAAGCTCTAAAAATAATGCAAATCGAAAATTTGAAATTGAAATTTTCAATCAAAAAATTTTTTAAAATTCGAAAAAACTGTTAAAAAATTTTCCAAAATTGAAATTTTCTTTAAATTTCATTTAACAATGATTTTCAAATTCATAAAGCTTCAAAATTTTAAAAATAAGGAACTGAATTTTTTGTGAAAGTTCAAAATTTATAAAAATTTCTTATTTTTAAAAAATTGATGAAATTTACGAAAAAAATCCCTAAAAAACCTAAATTTATTCGAAAAATGAAAACAAAGTCATAGAAATTAAAGCTAAAATGTTACACTTTAATCTCACCTTAGCTAGAAAGCATTATGCTAAGCTAGGCAAAAGCGAAGATTTTTTGAGCCCTGAAATTTCCAATCAAGAAATTTTAGAAATTCGAAAAACTGTGAAAACTCTCAAAAATTGTAATTTCTACAATTAATAATGATTTTTAAAATCATATTTCATAAGGTTGCATATTTCGAAAAATAAAGAACTAAAATTTTTGTGAAATTTCAAAATCTTGAAATTTGTTAAAATTTGGGAATATACAAAATCTAAATTTTTTCGAAAAGTTCGAAAATGAAGTTAAAATCTTTAAATTTTACTCAAGCTTAGCATTAAGAGCATTTAGCTAAGCTGAGCAAAATCAAAAGTTTTTGACCTCTGTTTGAAGGACAAAGTAAATCGAAAATTTGAAAATTTTCAATTAAAGAAATTTTGGAAAATTCAAAAAACCGTTAAAAACTTTCAAAAAATTCAAGGTTTTCTAAATTTTTTTAATTTTAAAAATATTACCTTAATTTTATCAGAAATTTTTGAGTTGGACTTGCCTTAAAATTGTTGTTGTAGAGAAAAAATTTTTCAAACCTCGACAAATTTTTGACTTGCAGTGTATTAAGTGAAAAACTGTCAAATTTGAACACAATGCTACAAGAAATTTTTTTTGTAATGAAAATTCATTTAATTTTTACTCTACAATGAGATCGTTGATTAAATATTGATTAATTTTCAGGATCACTGTCATTGCCTTGCCCTTTCCATGTCCATTACCTTATTAAAAAAACTGAAAAAAAACAATTTCTTTCTTCTTTCATTCCATTCATAACACGATTCTTACCAATTTAACTATGATTATTATTATTATTATTGTAAGTTATTCCATTTTTATCGTTTTCTGACCATTTATTGGTTAAATTAATCAGTTATCGACAAGTTTTCATTCGGGTAGGAAGTTTTTTTTTTGATTGAATGTTTCGAAGACTTATCTTATAAGAACAATTATGAAGGATTTTCAGAAAATATGAAATTTAATGGAAATGATTAAGTGATTTCATTTCAAAGTAAGAGGTTACATTGGAATTTAAAGATCAAAAAAAGATGGTTGAAGTCCAAAATCATTCAAATATTAAGAGTGCTGTCGATGATTGTGTTCGAGTGGCCAAAAGCTGTATTGGATATGAATTGTACATTGATAACAGAGGTACCTTTTTTTCTCTTAGAGGAATTTTCTGGCATTATTTTTCTGTCGTAAGCTGAAGTGTTTTTAAAATCACTTAAATTCATTTCGTTTCATTGAATTCAGTTAAAGTAATTTCATTTTTGTCTGAGCCAAATCCAAGAAATTTTCACTTCCAAGAAAAAGAATAATAATTTTTCATATTTTCCGTTCAAACACCTTGTCACTTGTTTTCATTTCAATTTTTTTTGTATTTTTTTTTCATCACAGATCCAATTGAAAACACATGTTCATTGTTCCCGTATAAAAAATTAATGTTATTATTGCCAGAAATAATAATATTTACTTACAAAGACATGTCATATTTTGCCTCATAGATACACAAAAAATAAATTCAAAACAGTATTATTTACTCTTAAATTTACGTTCTCGAAAAACCAATATACTTTTTTTGTGACGTAGAACTATTTTGACATGACTCGCGCGTAAATATTGGAATAACAATTATTGGCACTCAATTGAACACAAAAGAGAGTAAAATAATTTTGCCTTGTAAAAAGGCAGACTTTAATTTATTCAAAAATTATAATCATATTTATTACTCTGACAAGACAAAATGTTGCATCATCTTCAAATACATGTAAAAATTATGTTGAATTTTAAAATAAAACAAATTTTGTTTGAAATTACCTGACCTAGTTACTGTAAATAAAAGTAATGTAATTTGACGTAGTCATGACGTGTTTTATCTCCATGATGTGAAGGAATTGTTAAAGTACAGTCCTTGTGTGAATCTGTTATTGGGTGTTATCTGATATGAGAGTGAAAGTGAAAGCAAATGAAGGGTTTGAGGTCATGGAATATGTTGAAATGGGTTAAAATGGAAAATTTTACATGAAATTGCATGAAAATGCCTTTTGCTGAGGGAGAATTTTTACTTGAAACAAAGAGGATCGACCACAAGCGATACATTTTGAAAAAGTTTTTCATAAAAATAGTTCCACCCACGGCGAATGGTCGATTGTGACTCAAACTAGCAAATTTTGACATGAAATTGCCCTATTTTGGCTTAAATGAACCCGCTTCTTAAGCTACACCGAAAATTTCTAACAAACTTCCTTCATGAGGACCTAGCAGATGCTCGAACTGACAGAAATCCTGAGGGACCTGCGAAGAAACGGAGCCTTTGATATAAAAACGATAGCAAGCATGAAGAGAAATCATCAAATTTTTTTAATTCTCTCTAAACTTTCAATTTCATTGAAAATCATCTAAAATATTTCAATGGCATCAAAATAAATTCATCATCATTAAAATTCAATATAAATTCCAGAAAACTCCATTCATTCATATTTTATTTGTTACCATGCGAATTTAATTGACCTCATTGAACTTTTTCTTTTATTATTTATTTATAATAACAAATACAATCAATCAAATTCAAATTCAAATTTATTCGAAAATTGAAGCATTTTCAAGTAATCTTATCTTGAAGATCAATAAAAAAAAATTAGATCATGAGAATTTTTAAAATAAAATGAAATGGAGACGAAATTTTCTAATCACATTTTATTTGTTATGACTATGAACGAGAAATTTTTCATATCAAATTATATTAAATATTTTCTCTCTTATCGACAGATGCACCCAACGATGTCATCTATATGGTGTGTGGAGTTGTTATTGCCATGCTTCTCGTAGGCCTAATTATAGTTTTAGTTGCAGTTACTATCAGGTAAGTGTTTTTTTTTTTATTAATAATTTTTTGTTTCATCACAATACACACATGACACAAAATCAAAACAAAACAATAACAATGTGTATCAAGCTAAATAAAAAAAATATACAAACATATCACAGTTCAATAAGTTCATTAACGGTACACGTGCAACATCATCCGTATATATTTAAAATAAGAATTTATGTCTTAATTTAGAAATAATCATCATCTTAGAAGTAAAATAATATTATTTGTATATTTTCTAAAAATATTTTATTCGATGTATTTAATTTTATTTTATTTTAGTATACCGAGAAATAATAATAATAATAAATTGAATAAAAATAGAGACAATAGTGAAGAAAGCGTGATGATAATAAAAATATACACTTTCCTCTTAGTACTACTAGCAACAAATTTAATTTAATCGACTTGTGTAATAGTATGAATAATCAAAATGTGATGGTGTAAGTGAATCTGGTGATAAATTGAAATTGTTAGGTAACAACCGCATTCATTAATGATTTAAATGTTTTATGGTGTTAAGGAAAATGTTTAAAGAAATATTGCAATTAAATGAAATGAAAGGTAAAAAGGGCATTGAATCACAAAATAAGTTTTGAAATCAAGAATTTGATATGAAAATTAAAATGTGGGGTTAAGAGAAGAGGATTTCGATGGGATTAATTGAAAGTAGTTAAAAGTTTTATATGAAAATATTTTGGGCTTGAATTCGATAGAAGAAAAATTAATTTTGAGTTTTGTGAACGTTCCCATGTTTTGTAGATTTTAGTGAACTTTCCTAGGTTTTGTAGACTTTAGTGAACTTTCCTAGGTTTTGTAGATTTTAGTGAACGTTCCCATGTTTTGTAGATTTTAGTGAACTTTCCTAGGTTTTGTAGACTTTAGTGAACTTTCCTAGGTTTTGTAGATTTTAGTGAACGTTCCCATGTTTTGTAGATTTTAGTGAACTTTCCTAGGTTTTGTAGACTTTAGTGAACTTTCCTAGGTTTTGTAGATTTTAGTGAACGTTCCCATGTTTTGTAGATTTTAGTGAACTTTCCTAGGTTTTGTAGACTTTAGTGAACTTTCCTAGGTTTTGTAGATTTTAGTGAACGTTCCCATGTTTTGTAGATTTTAGTGAACTTTCCTAGGTTTTGTAGACTTTAGTGAACTTTCCTAGGTTTTGTAGATTTTAGTGAACGTTCCCATGTTTTGTAGATTTTAGTGAACTTTCCTAGGTTTTGTAGACTTTAGTGAACTTTCCTAGGTTTTGTAGATTTTAGTGAACGTTCCCATGTTTTGTAGATTTTAGTGAACTTTCCTAGGTTTTGTAGACTTTAGTGAACTTTCCTAGGTTTTGTAGATTTTAGTGAACGTTCCCATGTTTTGTAGATTTTAGTGAACTTTCCTAGGTTTTGTAGACTTTAGTGAACTTTCCTAGGTTTTGTAGATTTTAGTGAACGTTCCCATGTTTTGTAGATTTTAGTGAACTTTCCTAGGTTTTGTAGAGTTTAGTGGACTTTCCAAGGTTTTGTAGATTTTAGTGGACTTTCCTAGGTTTTGTAGAGTTTCGTGAACGTTCCCATGTTTTGTAGATTTTAGTGAACTTTCCTAGGTTTTGTAGACTTTAGTGAACTTTCCTAGGTTTTGTAGAGTTTAGTGGACTTTCCAAGGTTTTGTAGATTTTAGTGAACGTTCCCATGTTTTGTAGATTTTAGTGAACTTTCCTAGGTTTTGTAGAGTTTAGTGGACTTTCCTAGGTTTTGTAGAGTTTCGTGAACGTTCCCATGTTTTGTAGATTTTAGTGAACTTTCCTAGGTTTTGTAGACTTTAGTGAACTTTCCTAGGTTTTGTAGATTTTAGTGAACTTTCCTAGGTTTTGCAGATTTTAGTAAACTTTCCTAGATTTTATAGACTTTTTTAAGTTTTGTAGTGGAATTTTCCTAGGATTTGTAGACTTTTTAAATTTTGAGACTTTCATGTTTGTTTGAATTTATTTAGAATTTCCGGGTAACCGTGACTTTCATTTTAATATCAAACCGCCTTTTATAAGAAAAATAATTTCACTCATAATTAATTTTTAATATTTGCACGTAATTCTTAGACGCGACTGCTGTATTTTTTTTCTCTTAATAGATCACTTAGAGTAAAATAATTGTCATTGCTGGTTACGTTCCAAATATTAATTAATTTTGAATCGTAGTTTATTTTGATTCTATTAATAGCTTTTAAGGGGGATCCCGGCAAAAAATAATTTGTTTGTATTTTTTTTGAAAGAAACCCAAAAAGAAAATTCTGCCAACATCTTATGATCAAATTCAGTACAATTTTTATGAAGTTGAATTCAATGGAAAATTTTCTTATTTAAGACTCAAAATTCATTGAATTGAGGAAACTTCCCTACTTAATTCATTTCAATTGAAATGCTTACAATAAAGAAAATGTGATACCAATTAAATTTATTTCTAAATAGGCCTTATAGACAATTTCAATCAAACTGAAGGTTGTTCTCATCTCATGTCAAATCCATCATTTAAAATTACAATAATACAAAAGAAACCAAAGATGTGAGCAAAATATCACATGAAAATCACGTGATCAAATGTTTTTTTCCTTCTCCTACTTTTACCATTGAATACCATTATTGTCGTCATATCATCATCATTGTATTTTAATTTTATTTCAAAACAAACAAATTTTTTGTTTATGACTCTCTTTTTTTTATTTTTCTTCTTATTGCCATGTAACTCTTATCAAATTATCATCACTTTTATTGCTTCTATTCAACATTGTTTGTAATTGAAATTATACCACATGCTAAAATAGGTCCAACTGCATCTTCGTCACGTTGATATGAGGCCGGATCATCAAAGCCATTTACGACGGGTGGTGAGAAAACTGTGGGATATTTGTCGTAATTGGAGGCTTTTTCATGAATGACAATTGACCGTCCGACGATGCCAGTTAGATCGAATAATCTGACATATGGACTGTAAAATTGAAGGGAGACTGTGCCTTCTTGGGTTGCTTCGATGTTTCCGATCTTGAAATGTCACATTTAATTATTAAAATATAATAAAAAAATTTCAATTCTTACAAGATTCGATCTGAAATGTGGTCCCGTCGATGCACATCCATTCGATAAATCACCAAACGCATGAATATGAACCGCATGTTTGCCAGGTGGCAAGCCAGATGCTGTCACATTGACCAAAACATGAATTGGATCCCATTGTTTAAATGTCATTATTCCACTAACAGCGGCATCTGGATTATTTCCTACAAGGAATGCAGAGACACGCCATCCAGCTTCAGGCTAATGGAAAATGAAGTTAAAATTCAATTTAATTTCAATTCAAAATCCTACTTACATGTGGTAAAATGTCAAATTGCCGAAATGGAGCACCACCTCTGCCATGATTTATATGATTCAGACCTGGGCGTGCTCCAGCTCCAGGTGATGAGTTTAATAACTCAACATCTGGTGGCAAGGCAACACTCGTTTGAGCGAATATTCGCATAAAATGGTCGAGAAATATGACAAATATGATTAAACTAGGTACAAAATTCATTTTAAATCTGTTCTGATCACAGTCAATAATAAAAATGTTATGTCATTACAAGTGCTTGAACATACATTTTATAAGTTTTGTATTGAAACGCATCGTCAAATCACTTAATTATGAGTTGAGAAATTCGATTCTAACGGAAAACGATAAATGAATGGATTGAGAAATCGCTTCTTATGATGATTATTATGTAAGTACTAGGGCTAGGCGTATTTTGTTGCAATTTCATTTACCTTCAGCCCCTCGTGAATTGGTGACCCCCATTAAGATGATTTTTAAACGTCATCTCAGTTCACTTAAGACACGTTCAAAGCTGTTCCACTGTCGATGTGCTTCTTAAATCACAAGAAGACGATTACCTGACCACCTCTAATCAAATGAATCTTCATTGCATTTCAATTCACAATAATTTGAAATTGAAAGGTGCATTGACCTAAGTTTCAGTACACTAATTTCGGATTTAACGATTAAAATTCCAATACAAAATTAATTGTCCCATGATAAGTCCAAAAAATTACTACAAAATCAGTTCAAAATACTTTAAAAGTCCTTCAAAGTAATTATCTTATTTATAACATTCCAATTTTATATTTTAAGTATTTCTATAAATGAATTTCAATGAAACCTATGAAATTCATTACTTTGTTATCATTTCAAAGTTTGTTATTGAAACAGGATGCTTTTGAGTGTATGTAATGTAGTAGGACTTGGATAGAAGATTGAATTTTGTTTACATTTACTAGATGTAACCTCTCAACTTTCTATTTATAGTTTTATTTTGAAAATAATTGGAATAAATTTGAAAAGGAAAAAAAATTAATTTTATAAAATACCAGGCGTTTCCATTTTTATCCATTTCTTTCGATAATCTCGAAAATTTCCTGTAAATAAATAAATAAACAAAATTGAAACATAACACAATGATGTGCTTTGATAAATATTATGATGAAATCATGTGACCGTATCATAAAATTTCATATGAACATGAAACGATTTGCAAAATAATCATGAAAGAATTCCTATGAACGATACACAATAAAGAGAAAAAAATAACAAATATCACATGTTTGTAATTTAAAATGATTGAATATTGTGAACTTTGATCACAATGAAAAGAGAAAAAATGACGATATCAGACTTGATGTTTAAAAACGAGACAGTTAACACAGAGTCTGGTTCATGATAAATTGATTATTAATAAAAACGCGTATATTAAATTTTGAAGAACCGGCTTTTTATACGACTTTGTTTCTGGTATCATTTTAATTTAAATGTGAATTCTCTCTCAGTGTCTTTTCCTGTTATAAAAAATTCGTTGGAAACGAAAAAATCCCAAAATATGTGTTTTTTTTTCATTGAGAATTATTCACGCACACACACTCTCGTTCTTATGAAATTTCTACAAATCTCTGTTTTTTGACCCACAATTTACGATTAAAATGAATACGATTCATGATTTGATTGTATTAAATAACAGACATATTAAAAAAATATACGGTAGGTCTTGGTTCGTTATATTTATTGTTATTATTATGAAGATGATAATTGAATATAAAGGTCAATAAACATTATTAGTACAGTCAATTTGCAAAGAAATATGTGAATTTTTTATGTAATGGAAATGTTTTCATTTAAATTGACTTAAATTGATTGAAATACTTCATTTAATAAAAAAAATTGGTGATTTATTGAGAGTAAGTCAAATCATAGAAATTTACCAATGGTCTTAGATCAGTGGTAGGGAGAGAGAAATTTACAAGGGGGGTAAGCTCCTGCTAATGTTTCATTACAAAGTGATTTGGTTCGCTGACGGATATCTCTGATTGACCTCGTCAAAAACTTATACATAAATTTGCTCCTCTAGAGTAATATTCAAAATCCGGCCCTGCACTAGGATGTCCAAAAATCTCTAAGGGTTTTAAAATTTTGATCATCACCCCCTATCATTGAGCCTTTGATGAATTTCATATCAACGGTCCCCTCTTAATTAAAAGTGATTTCATTTTACAAACAATAATAAAAATTTTCCATTTAATTCACATAAAATTCCATACACTGTTTCATCTAAATCAAATTGAGTCTAGATCGTTGACATTTTTATTAATCTGTCCATCTTTAGATAAAAAGTTGTAAAATTTATTACTTTAAATCGTTTTATCAAATTTAATTCATGAGAGACTGCGACAAAAGATTAGATAAGTGATTTTATGAAGGTAAATTATTTGCATTGCCCATTTTTTTTTTTGCAGTAATCTTTTGATTTTTTTTTAATTTGTTATCCAAATACGAAACTTGTTGTGCAGATCATGATTCATTGAATTGACACAAGATAAAATTATGGAAATTTTTATTTAACCTTCATCCTGTACAGGGACTTTTAAGTCCCTGTTTTTATATCATTTCAGGTGATAATTCTCTAATCGATTATCGTACACAAGTAATTCTTAATATATAGTTTAAAAATGTTAAAATGAGAACATTTGAACAAAAAAAATGTATGCCTGGTTAGTTTTTCAATAAAAAAAAATACCACAACTTAATCCGGTCACAGGGACTTTTAAGTCCCTGTGAGTGTTCTTTGTAACATAACTGAATTTTTCGGTTATGTTGGACATATTTTTGTTTTTAATTTTGATATACTAAAAAGTTAAAACAAAATTATTACGATTCTTTTGAGAAAATTTAAGAATAAATATGTCAAAACCCAAGCATCTAAGTTTTATTGACGAGTTCATATTCGAAGATGAAAATGATTTCAATTGAGAATTGATTCAGACTATGAACAAGAAACCGAGGTAGATGATAGAGTTTGATGCCAGTATTGATGATTTTGATTGATATTAAATCTAAGTTCATGTTATTCATGGAGCCACGTTCTGAAATAGCAGTAGATTGCTTGGATCTTCCCATGCCAGTGCATCACCGTCTCCACATCAGCAAGTCCGGCCACGCTTGCAATGCTTTCAAGTGAACCTCTGACTAAGAATGCACGTGGTGGAAACTGCCAATACGATGAAAAAGCTGCGAAAAATGAAGTGATATGTTTAGGCTGTAAAAAGAGGGTATGTCCAACAGACAGACCCGGTATCATAAGCAAGTCATGTCAGATTATTAATTTCTGATTTTTTTTCATATGATTATTATGTTATATTTAATATGAAGTATATTAATTCTGAAAAATAATGTAATTCTGATACATTATTTTGAACTTTTAAACGTTTAAATGTTTACAGGGACTTTTAAGTCCCTGAAGCTCGGATTAAGTTGTCGATTTAAAGACAGGATGAAAGTTAAGAAGCCGTTCACGAATAAACGGTACAATTCTAGAAACGAAAATCGATTTTGATGATCCCATTGAGATAAATTAGTGAAACTTTGTATGCTTTTTTCTTGTCCTTTCCGGAAAAAAATAAGCTCCTGAACATTAATTTTCCTTCAGTGGTTCGCCTTCTACGAGCATTTGAAGTCAAAGAGGTGAAAAATCATGAAATCCATTTAAAAAACAGGTTTTGAATCAAAATTCAAAACTTTTTTCACAAAATTATAGGTATTATGCGTTAAATAAGCCCAAGAACACAAATTTATAGTAAAAATGCGCCCTCTAGGGGCAAAAAAGTGAAAAAAGAGCCTTACTTTGACTCCATATTGCCAAATACCCCCCAAACCGATTTTAAAGATCAGATAGTCAAAAGACGCATAAACACCTCTAGTTTAAAGATCTTTAAATAGAATTTTGGTTCTAGAGGATTTTTTTCGAGAAATTGGACAAAAATTGAAAAGTACGGTTTTTGAGGTATCCTTATACTTAATAACTCTGTAACCATAGCTCGGAGGTAAACAAAATACTCAGCCAACTTATAGATTAATTTAAGATCTACAACATTGCCATACAACACTTTACTAAGTTTAGTACAAAAAACATGATTTTTTGGTGAAAAACCCTCCGAAGCGTTTTTTGGCAATTTTCGGCCATTTTGACCCAGTTACATACGATATTATTTATTTTTTTTTTTTATATATGAAAATCTCAATTTTTAATCAAAAAGGATTAATTAATGATAAATATATAAAATTCAATGAAAAAGCTTGTTAGAATGCCTCTAATTCATGAAAATCAAAAAAAACTTTTTAATTATATGAAATCAACAAAAATGGTGTATGACAACTTTTTTTAGCATAATCAGGACATTTTTGCAAAACATACTTAACATTTTTTTTCAACTTATTACATAAGAAATAGAGTAAGAAGCTCAAATTTAGCGTAATTTTGTATCAAATTTTAGGTTTTTTGATGAAAACTCATTTTTTTTGTATGAAAACCATTTAAGCCACCCAAGAAAAAGTTAAAGAACTAACCATTTTCTACAACTTTGCTCAGTACACCATAGGTGTATTTCTTTGAAAAGTGCTTTTAAAATCAACAAGTTAGAAATTACAGATATTGGCATATATCCCGTTAAAAATTTCGATACCTAAGTAAGTAATTCTGAATCACCCATGCAATAACTATAATTACTAATACGATAAACAAATTGAATACTCATTCGGTAAATTTTGTTACCTATTTGGTAATCATTTTTAGTGATACAGTAAACTTTGTTAGTGTACTGTATTAAACTGTCGTTCACAATGGAGATCGGTATATTCTGTATAAATGTACGTATGTGTATAGTATCGTGTACGTATATAATTGTTGTAGAGTCCACGGCATTTTTTTAAAATAAAAACTATCACAGAAATATTATTCTGTAAATTGTAATATCTTGAAAAATACAAAAAGCTTTTAGTGTTATTTTCAAGTTATGAAAATTTTTTATCTGAAATTTTTTTTTTTAGTAGCACTAATAGCACTAATTGAAAATTATAAGGTTTTTAAATTTTTTAGGGTTTTGAGGGGCTTGACACCAAAAAGAGCATAAAAATTCCAAAAAAAACTGTTTTTTTTTGTACAAAATTACCACTTTTTTGAGTAAAAATCCTCAAAAAAAAATAAAATTTGATTGAACATTAAACATCGTCAGAACTTCAGCTTCAACTTTGTAGAAGATTATTTTCGTGTATTTCTAATTTTTCACTCTATTTTTAGCCTCCAAAACTCATGCTCCGTATATAATATCGTATGTAACTGGGTCAAAATAGCCAAATATTGCCAAAAAACGCTTCGGAGGGTTTTTCAGCAAAAAATCATGTTTTTTGTACTAAACTTGGTAAAATGGTGTATGGCAATGTTGTAGATCTTACATAAATCTATAAGTTGGCTGAGTATTTTGTTTACCTCCGAGCTATGGTTACAGAGTTATTAAGTATAAGGATACCTCAAATACCGTAATTTTCAGTTTTTGTCCAATTTCTCGAAAAAAATCCTCTAGAACCAAAATTCTATTTAAAGATCTTTAAACTAGAGGTGTTTACGCGTCTTTTGACTATCTAATCTTTAAAATCGGTTTGGAGGGGTTTTGGCAATATGGCAATATGGAGTCAAAGTAAGGCTCTTTTTTCACTTTTTTGCCCCTAGAGGGCGCATTTTTACTATAAATTTGTGTTCTTGGGCTCATTTAACGCATAATACCTATAATTTTGTGAAAAAAGTTTTGAATTTTGATTCAAAACCTGTTTTTTAAATGGATTTCATGATTTTTCACCTCTTAGACTTCAAATGCTCGTAGAAGGCGAACCACTGAAGGAAAATTAATATTCAGGAGCTTATTGTTCTTATTGTATTATTCTCAATTGAAATCATTATCATCCTCGAATTCGGATTCGTCAATATAATTTAGATGCTTGCGTTTTGAGATATTTATTATTAAATTTTCTCAAAAGAATCGTAATAATTTTGTTTTAACTTGTTAGAACATCAAAATAAAAAACAAAAATGTGTCCAAAATAACCCAAAAATACAGTTATTTTACAAAAAAACACTCACAGGGACTTAAAAGTCCTATTGACCGGATCAAGTTGTGTTAATTTTTTTAAATAAAAAACTAACCAGGCATAGTTTTTTTTTTGTTCAAATGTTCTCATTTTAACATTTTGAAACTATATTTTAAGAATTACTTGTGTACGATAAACGGTTAAAGAATTATTATCTAAATTTAGTTAAAAACAGGGACTTAAAAGTTCCTAGGCAGGATGAAGGTTAAATGATCTAAAATTTAATGAAGTGCAATTTTTATGTTACTTTCATTGTGTGTCTCTCGCTTTTTGATCAACTTTCTCTGCGGGGCTGCAGAGCAAAAAAGTACCTATAGAAAGATATCATTTCAACAAGCCCGCTCCCAAATCGACTCAATGTTGACTAAGTTAAATTTTTATGTGACTGTCATTCTCGTTTAAGTCGTTTTGAGGGAATACTTGTTAAACAGAAAGGAAGAGAGAATGAAAGTCACATTATTATCAGCGATGTCACGAAAAATCGAGGGTACCGGTTCGCTAATTTTGTAGTCACTTTTTTTCAGAAGGTATTAATTTTCAAAAAAAAAAAAAAAATTTTCTTAATTAATAAGAGATAAAGATTTAAATCAATCCAAAATATCATTAATTAATAAATATTACAATATTTTCCAAAATAAACCAAATGTTCCCCGAAGAAAGAGTACTAAATATATAAATTAATTACTAAATGTAAATAAGAGTGTGCAAGCAAATATTTTAAATTATTAGTGAGCAATTATTTATAAAAATTTAAACAAAAAATTTTTTTAAAAGTTTAACTATTCTTTGAAAACTAGGAAAAAAAATATAAAAAAATGATAAAAATCGTACTGTATCGTTAAGAAGTTTTTAACTTCTAAAATAAACTTTTATAAAAGATAGATGGCTAACTAAAAAGTGAAAAACAAGAAGTTTTCAAGCAAAATTAAGTATTTGAGATTAAACACAAATTTGTTAAAAGTTGAATTTTGAACAACCACCCATCAGTTTTGTGAATGCTTGGACCAAATTCAATATTTTTAATAAATAAGTCTAGACTTAATACTCAAAATTAAACTTTTAACAAATTTGTGTTTAATCTCAAATACTTAATTTTGCTTGAAAACTTCTTGTTTTTCACTTTTTAGTTAGCCATCTATCTTTTATAAAAGTTTATTTTAGAAGTTAAGAACTCCTTAACGATACAGCACGATTTTTATCATTTTTTTATATTTTTTTATATTTTTTTTATTTTTTACTTTTTAGTTTTATAATTGTTAATTTTTTTATAAAAATGCTGAATTTCAAGTCGATGTGTTCTCATTCTGTTAAGAGAATTCATGAGTATGTAAAAAAAATTTTTTTTCAAGTTCGTCTTAGGTCTTTGGTGTCTTCAGCAAAGTTGTAGCTTATTTTGAAAGGATTTCAGTGATATAAGTTTTTTTTCATTTTCCGAGAAATATGTGAAAAATTTTTGAATTTTGGTGAAAAACCGTTAATTTTGACCAAAAGTTATTCGGCAACCCTATTTTTTTGTATGGACACCCTAGTCCAAATTTTCAGCGGACCTCGGCCAACGAAAATGAGGCATAGTTTCAGAAGGAACTAAGGGTCTAGAATGTACCACAAAGTCATGGGAGGTGTTTCTCCCCACATACGTTTTTGGGATGTGACTGAATATAAAAGTATTATAAAAAGTATAAAAATTGTTTTCTGAAAATTGCTTATCATATATGATAAGTCATGCACTCAAAGTTTGATTTTTTTATATATGAGAAAAAAATAATCAAGGTCTTCAAAATTTAAAAATTTTTTTTTTGAATTTTCGGATTTGAATGGTAAAGCAAATGTTAAATAATTAAATTTTAAACAGTTTATTGTGATTTTCCACTTTACTACATAGCAAAAATGAATAAATTTTTCATATTAAAAAAAAAATTTCAAAATAATCCTATAAAAATCCTTTTTTTTCGAAATTTCTCAACAAATTAGTTCAAGAATCGACCCTTCTCAGCTCAAAAAACCTAAAGATGATTTTTTATCTCCATTATTTCATAATTCATGCATTGAAGGGTTAAAATGTTTTTGGATCCAAAATAAAGAATACACAAGTGTTAAGATACAGTACAGAACATTAATAATTGGCAATAAAAGGCAATAATTGGAACCAAACGGCAACAAAATGTTAAACAATGGTAGGGCAAGCAGAGATAAAATGATCGCACTGTATAACACTGCTTAAAATTTTTAAAAAATTGTCTTTGAACGCAAATTCCATTGGCCCATTTTATATATAAAAAAAATAAGTTTAGCGTTTCTCGTTTTTCACTTAAACCTCGTTTTGATTTTTTAAAGTGGATTGAGGTTTTAGAGCAATTTTCCAAAGAGATTCAAAAATACCGCATCGTTTTTATGGATCTGTGGCTTTACTATACGATATACTATACATTAGTATTGAGGTTAGAGATGGATCCAAAAAAATTGAAAATATAATATTCTTAAAGAAAATTGTCCAAGCTTTCCAAAAATACTATATATTTGGTGTTTTGGACGCATAGTAAAGCAACAGATCCATAAAAAGGATGTCCTATTTTTGAATCTCTTTGGAAAATTGCTCTAAAACGTCAATCCACTTCAAAAAATCAAATCGAGGTCCAAAAGAAAAACGGGAAATGCCAAACTTATTTTTTTTAAGTATAAAATGGGCCCCCAAAAGGAATTTGCGTTCGGAGACAATTTTTTCAAAATGTTAAGCAGTATAATGATATAATCATTTGCTTGACGTTTGTTCATTGCACTAAGTTTGAATGTAATGGCTGATCTTTAAATACTGAAATATATTAATGACTTTGGCTTTATTTTTAAGGAGGAAGCAAAACAAGCACAATTTTTAGCATTGGCAATAGTTTATTTTGTTTCTGTTTTGATGGTATCTAAATACAGAGATATATTAGAACCGCCGACAGAATCAAACGAAACCGAACCAGAAAAAATCACAGAAACAATAAAAGGTAAATGATTTGATGATAAAAATGCCAACACTAACCCTAAATTTAATTTAGAAAATATAGAAGAATATGACCATACATCAAATATTTGTCATGTACAGCAACACGACATTGATTCGAGTGGGCCACCATCATTAAAGGTTGGTTTTTTTTATTAATTTACACTGAAAGTTGAAAACGCTCCGCAAATCACCCCGCACTGCTTGACGATAACTCCACATGCGGGGTGGTTTGCGGGGCGATTACGGGGCGTTTGCGGGGTTTTTTTTTATTTTATAATCGTTATTTTTTATCTTCAAAATGTTTTTTTTTTATTTCAAATGTTGATTTTTCTTTAAAATTTTTGAAAAACTAAAACTAATTGCATGAATTGTGATTTTGTTAAAATTTGACCCCGCAAACGCCTTGCAATCGCCCCGCATGCTTGACGATAACCCCGCATGCGGAGTTGTTTGCGGGGTGATTACGGGGCGTTTACGGGTTTATTTTTTTTTATTAAATGTTATTTTTTTTTTAATTCAACAACTACTATAGTATTTAGCCTACAAATTTAATAATTCTATTATGTATGGCGATATTTGTTGAAAAACAATTTTTTGTTATAAAATTACAAGTTATACAGTTATTTTTAGTTTTTCATTGATTTTCAAGAAAAAACATCAACATTTGATATAAAAAATAACATTAAAAAGATAAAAAATAATGTTTAAAAAATAAAAAATTAACCCCACAAACGCCCCGTAATCGCCCCGCAAACCACACCGCATGCGGGGTTATCATCAAGCAGTGCGGGCTGATTTGCGGGGCGTTTTCAACTATGAGTGTAGATCTTATGAACGATATGTTAGAGAATAACAAATATTAAATAAATATCAATAGTTTAGCTTTTTGGAAATATCATAAAAATACATAAAAAATGAGAATTTCTAAAAAAATTTTCTTGTACATTTTAGACATAAGGTGTCTAAGGCAAAGTTGAACAGATTCATAAGAAAAAAATTTTGGCATGAAAATATTCCATTTTCCCGGAAAATTTCGGAATTTCCCACCTGGTCACCCTATTTTTTTGTATGGAAAAAATATAGGGTTTTTTTGGTCCGTTAACACTCCCTCACTAGTCTAGAACATATATGGGATGCAGATGAACCGTTTGAGCGCTATGTCGCGACGCGTCTTTTATAAAATTCAGTTAAAAAATGGCTGTTTAGCGTGATTGAATAATGATTGCATAGTTAATGCATTAGAATTGCATGCTTCAAAAGTCAAATTTATGCAAAGCAATATTGCACCGATTGTGGGGTGGGTTTGCACCGATTCCGGGGTGGGGCTGTCAAAATGCAATGCATAATTTTAAGACTTCTATTTTTCTGCCTAGTTCCCTTATTTTGTTCACAGATTTTTTTTCATGTTATTGGGGTTGACATGACACTTTTAATATTTTTTTTAACAAAAATGAGTGTTTTGGGACTTATGGTCCATTGGTTGATTTTGGGAAACAAATAAAATAATCTTTGATTATTTTCAACTAAATACAATTCAACTTTTATTGTAATTTGAAGTAACAGTAGTAGTATTTTGCCTAGTAAAATAAGCTAAGTTAGTTTTAATCTCTAAATATAAAATTCAATCTCTACCACCTCGTAGTTAAGTGGCACAACACTAAATTTTCAAGTAAATTTACAATTTATTTACAACAAAATTTTGGAATTTTCCACCTGGTCATTTTTTTGTATGGACACCCTATATTTTTTTGTTCCATAAACACTCCCACGGTGAATACGAACATAAGTCTAGAACATACTTCGGGTCTCAGATGAACCGTTCGGGCGCTACGCGGTCTGGAAGAAAAAGGAGCGACTACTATAGAACACTTGTAATTAAGAGAAATATGTGATGTGAATGAAAATTTTATGTTGTTAGAAAAATATTTTTCCTGTTCGTTTTAGACATAGGGTGTCTTAGGCAAAGTTGTTCATATTCATGAGAAGAAAATTTTGGCATGAAAATTTTCCATTTTCCCGGAAAATTTTGGAATTTTCCACCTGGTCACCCTATTTTTTTGTATGGACACCCTATATTTTTTTATTGCATAAACACCTTCACGGTGAATACGAACAAAAGTCTAGAACATACTTTGGGTCTTAGATAAACCGTTCGGGCGCTACGCGTTCTGGAAGAAAAACGAGCGACTACTATAGAACACTTGTGAAAATGATTAAAAATTAAGACTAAAGTGATATTTTACATTGAAAAGTTCAACAACCATTTTGCTGGTTCTAGTAAAATTTTGTGAAAGTGTAACTTTTCTGAATATTTTTACTGGCCTGAAGTTCGCAAGAACGTTAAAACTGACTTTCAATCGATAAATGAGGGTTTTATTTGTGGGCCTAGCCCCCCTCCGTCCCTCTAAAATATTTTTTTTTCGGCAAGAACTTTAAAGAGGACTTCATCGATTTAACCGTATCTGTAAAGTTCTGTGTGGTTAGGAAGGAGATATAGTCTAAGTCTTCAAATTCGACGGTCACTCAATTCGACAGAGCTCTCACTTTCGAAATTATAAAATAAGTATTTTTCTTACAAAATAAAATAAAATCTAATTGTTTTAAGCATAAAAACTAATAAAAAGACAAATTTTCCGGTTAAATATGTTTATTTTCGTACTTATTCAATTTGATTTTTAACAAATAAGTAGATTTTCCATCATTCCGATATTTGTTTTTTTTTTTTTGCATTCAGATATTATACACATCAATTTGTGAAATGGCACCGCTTTTCGTTGTAAAATTAATTTCAAAATAGGCTTTTCAGATCACGTTACTCGAGAAGAACCACAGAAATAGCTTCTTTTTAAATCCGGAGGTTTAACACTTTGTATTGATATTACACGGAAAATTTTACCTATATCTTGGTAATTATCATTTTTCTGTTGATGTTTAACCGGAATCTTTCTGCCTTTGCTCATAAAACGTGGATTTTTCATGTTAATTTTATAAAAAATACTATTTAAGTAATTTGTTTCATGTTAGTTTACGCTTTTCGACGTGTCGAATATAGGAACCTCAGCACACTTTTCGTACACTTTTGTTTTTGACGTTTATCGAATTTGGGGACTTAGACTGTATCAAAATATTCTGAAAATACCATCTGCAGAAAAGTTAAAACTAAATTTCTGCATTATTAAATATTCAATTTCATGCATTTTGATAGAGATATGCTGGTCCCGTTGGCCAAAAATGACGTTTTGTTGATGTTTCCAAAGATGCAGAAATTTAGTCTTGACCTTTTTGTAGGTATTAGTATGAGTCGACACAAAGTATACTCATGTTCGTTATTTATTTTAGAAAAATATTAGTGATTTTCGCGAACTTTTAGGCTTCGTAGCTCGAAGATTGGCAAGTTTTTGCATTATGTATCTTCATAGCATGCCAATTATTAGCAAGAAAGAATAGTAAAATATTTCACCCAATATCTTACTTATTGGTAATTACCTTACTAAATTGGTAATAAGAATACAAAAAGACTCATATTAATAACTGGTCATAAAAGAATAACGATATTGAGGTATTAGAAACATTTATATTTTCTTTTTATTTTGATTTTCAGAGTATAGAATCGGATACAGGATCTTTTAATTTTAACGTACATGATAATGAATCATCGAGTGAAATAGCAACCCATTCTATGAGTAAACCTGCAGAAGGAAGTTGGATGGACGTCAACCTTAATGAGGAAGAAAGCAATATAAGGATTCAAAGTGAAAAAACCTGTAGCAAAGGTACTGACAAAAATCTTAAGGAAAACATAAAATAAAGTATTCAAAAAAGTAATCCATTTAAAAAAAAATAAAAATAAAATTCCAAAACACAGAAAGACCATTAGCATTGATTTTTCACGGTTATAATGTAGTGGTCAGAATAAAAATATTTTAAATTCCTATATACAGGGTGATTTTTATTCTTTCTGGTGATCTTTATTGCACTTTATTACACTTTTGCACTCGTAAATGGCACTTGCCTGCTCTTTTTTTTGCACGTTATTACTTTATTGCACCCGTAACTTGCCTGCTCTTTTTTGCCTTTTTTTACACTTTTCTGGTCCTCTTGACGCCTGATTGATCTTTCTTGCACTTTATGTTACCCTTTTTTGCTCTTTATTGTTCTTCTTTGAACTTTTTCGCACTTTTATGCTCTTTATTGCACTTCTTTGCACTTTTTAGCTCTTTAATGATCTTTATTGCTCTTTTCAGCTCTTTTTAGCGCTTTAATGATCTTTATTGCACTTTATTGCTCTTTTATAAAAAAAATTGAACTAACAATAAAATAAATTGCGTTAAAGAGCATAAAAGAGCTAAAAAGTGCAAATAAGTGCAAAGAAGAGCAATGAAAAGTACAAAAGATTTGGGATTAGGAGCAATAAAGTGCAATAAAGAGCATTAAAGAGCTAAAAAGTGCAAAGAAGTGCAATAAAGAGCATAAAAGTGCTAAAAAAAAGTGCGAAAAAGTGCAAAGAAGAACAATAAAGAGCAAAAAAGGGTAACATAAAGTGCAAGAAAGATCAATCAGGCGTCAAGAGGACCAGAAAAGTGTAAAAAAAGGCAAAAAAGAGCAGGCAAGTTACGGGTGCAATAAAGTAATAAAGTGCAATAAAGATCACCAGAAAGAATAAAAATCACCCTGTATATAAATTACGCATGTAAACCTGAAAGTTGTGTGATTTGGAGCTATGAGTGTGTTCTATCAATTAATTTTATTAAAATAAGAATTTCCAGTTACATTAAATTGTAATTTTAAAGGAACAACTAAAAAAATTAAGGGTGGTTGCATATACACAATCACCAATATTTATCAACAAATTCAATGAAAATGTATCTAAAAATGGCAATAATTTAATTCATAATGTTTAAAAAAAGTTTTTGCACCACTCACGGTAAATTTTTGATTTTGAATCGGAAATTTTTGAAGAAAATTGAATAATTATTTTTGGAAGTACTTTTGTCAGGATTTGAATTTATAACAGTCAAAATTCATACTGTGAGTCAAACCTTGAGCTGCTATTTCAAATGTTACTTTTCAGGTTAACTTTTTACAGCCATTTTTATGAAAAGTAACATTTCGATTTTCCAAAATCCTGAAGAAAATGTATCTTCCATTATTTTTTTTGTTTATTTTTTTTTATTTCATCTGGATTGAGTTAAAGGAGTCTTTTAAGCCTAACTACACGGTAAAAACAAAAGTTGCCGTAAAGTTGCCGTAAAACTTGCCGTATACAGCAAGTTGTTGCCGTATACGGCAACTGTACGGCAACTCTACGGCAACTCTACGACAAGTCTACGGCAAGTTTTTGAACTTTGTACTACAGAATTTTCATTTTTTGAAATGTGATATTTTGATAAATATTTGTCGTAGAAAAAATTCTAAATATGTTTTGGAAACAACAGAAAAACATCTTTTAGAATCTTATACAACATTTTAAGTTTTGTTACATGTGCCTTGTATTACTCAAATGTTCAACCATATTGTTTGGTTTGCATCAATTCTTATAATTTGTATCAAAAATTTACAATTTTCGCTCTAAAACTCAAATTTTTTTACAATTACAATTAAAATGTTGTATAAGATTCTAAAAGATGTTTTTCTGTTGTTTCCAAAACATATTTAGAATTTTTTCTACGTCAAATATTTATCAAAATATCACATTTCAAAAAATGAAAATTCTGTAGTACAAAGTTCAAAAACTTGCCGTAGACTTGTCGTAGAGTTGCCGTAGAGTTGCCGTACAGTTGCCGTATACGGCAACAACTTGCTGTATACGGCAAGTTTTACGGCAACTTTTGTTTTTACCGTGTACAATGATTTTGAAAAATTTTTGCTTCAAAAATCTGAATTGCAAAAAAAATAACTCTTAAATGTTCAAAAATTTTTCAAAATCATTGTACACGGTAAAAACAAAAGTTGCCGTAAAACTTGCCGTATACAGCAAGTTGTTGCCGTATACGGCAACTGTACGGCAAGTCTACGGCAAGTTTTTGAACTTTGTACTACAGAATTTTCATTTTTTGAAATGTGATATTTTGATAAATCAATTCTTATAATTTGTATCAAAAATTTACAATTTTCGCTCTAAAACTCAAATGTTTTTACAAAAATTAAAATGTTGTATAAGATTCTAAAAGATGTTTTTCTGTTGTTTCCAAAACATATTTAGAATTTTTTCTACGACAAATATTTATCAAAATATCACATTTCAAAAAATGAAAATTCTGTAGTACAAAGTTCAAAAACTTGCCGTAGAGTTGCCGTACAGTTGCCGTATACGGCAACAACTTGCTGTATACGGCAAGTTTTACGGCAACTTTTGTTTTTACCGTGTACAATGATTTTGAAAAATTTTTGCTTCAAAAATCTGAATTGCAAAAAAAATAACTCTTAAATGTTCAAAAATTTTATAAATACACAATTTTTAAAAATTTCGCCATTTTGAAAAATATCGAAAACATTTACTTTAACATTTACGGTAAATTTTTGATTTTGAATCGGAAATTTTTGAAGAAAATTGAATAATTATTTTTGGAAGTACTTTTGTCAGGATTTGAATTTATAACAGTCAAAATTCATACTGTGAGTCAAACCTTGAGCTGCTATTTCAAATGTTACTTTTCAGGTTAACTTTTTACAGCCATTTTTATGAAAAGTAACATTTCGATTTTCCAAAATCCTGAAGAAAATGTATCTTCCATTAATTTTTTTGTTTATTGTTTTTTTATTTCATCTGGATTGAGTTAAAGGAGTCTTTTAAGCCTAACTACAATGATTTTGAAAAATTTTTGCTTCAAAAAATCAGAATTGCAAAAAAAATAACTCTTAAATGTTCAAAAATTTTATAAATACACAATTTTTAAAAATTTCGCCATTTTGAAAAATATCGAAAACATTTACTTATTTATAATTATTAATTAATTTTAATTATTAATTTATTATTAATTTTATTAAATGAAACGAGTCTCACCAAAATGCACTATTATAGACGGTATTTACATATTCCTTCTTTGAGCATATATTTCTGCATATTTTGTTCATAAAATCAATCGCATTTTCAACATCTTTTTATGAAGAATAAGAATACAGTACAAATGCGTCAGAGGCCTTT
Organism: Culicoides sonorensis; assembly: GCA_900002565.1. NCBI lineage: Eukaryota > Metazoa > Arthropoda > Insecta > Diptera > Ceratopogonidae > Culicoides > Culicoides sonorensis. The sequence continues at coordinate 110,728 of LN483354.1, read as the reverse complement.
GGTGTCTTTCGGGAATTTTTTTTTTAATTTTGTTTAAAAACCGTTATTTTTAGTTGTTAGGATTTTTTTTATGTGAATTTCTAACGATGAGGCTACATCAGCCTGTAAAAAAAGGTAAACTTACAAATTGTCACTAAAAACGAACGTCACATATATTGAAGTTGGCTGTATGTTATTGTTCAACCCTCCAAAAATAATGGACTATTCGAAGAGATTTTTTTCCGATTACAAGTCAAGCGAAAATTAAATTTATGTAGATTACAAAACACATTTAAAAATGCTTTTCGGTAATGCATTAAATAATATATTAATTTTTGTTATACATAATCCAATACACGGAAATAAAGATATTATTATTATTAACCCTCACTTTCCAGGAATAGATCAAGTAAGAATTTTGGATTAAACTTTATATTTTCTAGTAGATTTTGTCCCCAATCAATCAAAAAAATTTGGTTGGTAGAGTAAAAATTGTTCAAAAGGAGCTTATAAAAATACGTACAATTCCTATAGAGCTAAGTACAGAAATTTCACTATAAAAATTTCGATACACATTTTTTGGTTTTTCTGACATAATATCTTTGGTCCCGTAAGAATTTTTTTAAAACTGTGATTAAGAAACATCACAGACACCCTTCAAAGCATCTGTTAGATCTAGATTTTTTGTAACGTATGTTACCGAATTATATCGCCATATATTAAATAAATGTATTATTTATTTCAGATGATACACAAAAAGATATTAATCTATCAGGGGATAAATTACACTGCATACATTCCACATCCTTCAAATCAGATCATTCCAATATAAGCCCAAGAGAAACTAATTTAACGCAAAAACTTGAAACATCTCTTGGAACCGTATGCCCATTATTGAGAGAAATAATGGTTGATTTTGCACCGTTTTTATCCAAAACATTATTAGGATCTCATGGTCAAGAGTTGCTAATAGAATGCAAAGGTCTAAATACATTTAAAAATAGTACATCAGTAGTAGAACTTGTGATGCTCCTCTGTTCACAAGAATGGCAAAATAGTCTTCAAAAACATGCTGGCTTAGCGTTTATAGAACTTATTAATGAAGGAAGACTCTTATCTCATGCAATGAAAGATCATATTGTTCGTGTAGCAAACGAAGCTGATTTTATACTTAATCGGATGCGAGCAGATGATGTACTTAAGCATGCCGACTTTGAAGGTCAAAGTACACAGACTTTAATAGAAAGACGAGAAGAAGAGCGAATGTGTGATCATCTTATATCAGCTGCACGACGGAGGGATACAGTTATTGCTAATAGATTATTAGAAAAGACAAAGTCCATTTTACAAAATAAACATGGAGCATGGGCTGATGATAAATCTCCAAAAATATATTGGAAATTAGATTCGTGGGAAGATGATTCTCGAAGAAGAAAGCGTTTCATTCAAAATCCTAAAGGAAACTCTCATAAAGAAGCATCTATTGAAAGTAAAAAACAAATAGCTTTGTCATCCAAACAGGATGAAAGTTTCACGCAAGTTACATGTGTTAGAAATAATTCAAATGATTTATCAGACGATGCTGAGTTAATAATCGATGATCGAGAAATTGATTTAGATTTATCAGGTCCTGTAAACATGAGCTTAAAAGCATTATTAATTGCCCCATGTACAGTTATGCCAGGAAATATTTCAATTACTAATACAGAACTTTATTTTGAGGCAGATGAAGATAGTATAGAATTCCAAAACATTGATAAACAAATTATAAGCTTTTGTGAAAATTTGCACGGAAAGTGGTATTTTTCAGAAATGCGAGCAATTTTTATAAGAAAATACTTGTTAAGAAATACAGCAATTGAAATTTTCTTAGCAAGTCGAACATCAGTTATGTTTTCATTTTCTGACTATCAAACCGTCAAAAAAGTTGTGAAAGCTTTACCAAGAGTAGGAGTAGGCATAAAATATGGAATTGCACAAACTAGAAGAGCTAGTCTGATGACACCAAAACAATTAATGAGAAACTCCAATATGACTGGCAAATGGCAACGCAGAGAAATTTCTAATTTTGAATATATCATGTTTTTAAATACTGTCGCAGGACGAACTTATAATGACCTTAATCAGTATCCCATTTTTCCATGGGTGCTTACTAATTATGAAAGTAAGGACATAGATTTGAATGTGCCAGCAAATTATCGTGACTTGTCTAAGCCCATTGGAGCACTAAATCAAATTCGAAAAGAATTTTTTCAAGACCGATATGAAAATTGGGATATTCCTGGTATACCACCATTTCATTATGGAACACATTATTCTACTGCTGCTTTTGTCTTAAATTGGCTTATTAGAATTGAGCCATTTACAACAATGGCTCTTTCATTGAACGATGGACTTTTTGATCATGCAGATAGAATGTTTTCATCAGTAAATTTATCATGGAAAAATTGTCAGAGAGATACATCTGATGTAAAAGAGCTGATACCTGAATGGTATTTTTTGCCTGAAATGTTTTATAATGATTCAAAATATAACTTTGGAGTTCGAGAAGATGGCCATGTGGTCGATGACGTAGGTATGTATAAATTAATGACATTTGTTAGAATTTATTAAATTTCGTATGAGAAATTCAGATAATATTTATTATTTGGAAATCACTAGTAGCAAAGTCAATAGGACATAATTTCAAAATAATACATCTGGTTTCATACATTTAGTTAAATCAATTTTTTTGCTGCTTCTGCCCATTTTTATCTTAACTACAACTTTCATGGATTAAAGTAGGTTCTCCGATTAAGTTGCCCTTTATAGGATATGATCTACTGTAAAATACCTCCTCTTATTTATAATTTCAACCAATTTTAATTCAACAATTCGATATCAAATGAATTTCAGTTATTATAAAAGATTTATATTTATTTATAAAGAAAATAAAAGTACCCCCCAACTTTGTAACGCACGTTACCAAAAACATGAATTTGTTTATCTCCTGAACAACTTTAATCTGATTTTTTTTTAATAATAGGATCGTTTCGCCACTTACAAACTTACTTAGTTTTGGAATTCATTGAGAACTTCCAATATTTTGAAAATCTTGCCCCTAACTAATAGTAAATTAGCTCTACTTAATACACTCATTGGTTCACATAAATGAACAATATACACTGTTATAATAATATCGATGACTCCCGGAAAGAAGGCCTTGTCTCATTATATGTCCTTTAGAGGTTTTAAGTGCTTTGGGTTACTTTTTTAAGACTGGTTTTTCCCACAAAATATTAGCCCTGAACTTTGTATGGTTTCGCTTGTATAAAAAGAGCCGTATAATTAAACGTCCTTTTTGGTAATTTTTTTTGTAACAAAAAAATATTCCAGGTAAAGGAGTCGTATAATTTTAAAATGCATTTTGTCGTTTCTGATAAACAAGGCCGTTTTTATTTTAAGTCCTTTGAAGGTTTTAATGGCATTTTGTAAAGTTCCCCACATTTTAGTTTAAATTGTATGATTTTTTTTTATTTTATACGTCCTTTTTTTATTTGTATCAAAAAAAAATTCCCGGGCAAGAAAGCCGTATAATTTAATTTTTTTTTTTATTTTTCTTAATATTATTTTTATAACAGTTAATATGTTGTAACCTTTCATATTTCTTCGTTATTCTGTGGGTTACGCCCATATCTCCGTTGTCGTTCAAGATAGATCCCTAGTTTCTTCTGCAAATATTCATCATGAGCTTTACAAACCTAAAACTAAAAATTATGAAATAAAAAAGCACCAAATTTGTGTTAGTAACAGAGAGTTTTCAAACTCTAAAAATAACCCAGTTAAACGAAAACGCACTAAAAAGGAGGAAATAAGGTTTAAATGGAAAACCTAATGAGAAAATCAAAGTTTAACTCTTAACTGGCCAATTTTTAGTTCTAAGTCACATCATTATTAAAAAAATTGTTGTAAAAATTTTGTTGTATTACAATATGCAATCAGAATAATTCGTATCAATAAAAACATTAAAATTTATGTTAATTTTTTTCTTTTTTGTTTAAAAATTGAAAAGTTCATTGAATAAAGTAAATAAAATAAATTAAATATCAATAACGAATTTATTTGAAATCATAAAAAATAGGAAGAAATCACCCACCAAAGCCAACTTATTCTTTTCGTCATCATAATTTTTTATATAAAACTTTCAATTGCGATTAATATATTATTAAAATGTATTAATTTGATGTGTTCTCAATTGCAATAAATTTTGCGACACAAAAGTCGTTTAATCAAGGAAAATTAATGAATTTTTACATGAATAAATTGTGATTGAGTTAATATATTTCATGTTTTTAAAGGTGCAAGAGTTATAAAAAAAAATCATCATAATTAAAAGAAAAAAAAAAATATAAAAAAAAACAGATGAAAATGTAATTTTTCCTTATGAAGTTATTAACTTCTAAAATAAACTTTTATAAAAAGTTAGAAAGCTAACTAAAAAGTAAAAAACAAGAAAGTTTTGAGAACAATTAAATGTTTTTAAAAACATTTTTTAAAAGTTGAATTTTCAGATCGAAGAGAGAAATATTTCAATTACAAGAACCTTAAATCAAGTGTTAAAGCTAAAAACATTCCTAAGAAGGTTTAAGACCACGATGTTTCTTTAAAACTGAAAATTCAACTTTTAAAAAATGTTTTTAAAAACATTTAATTGTTCTCAAAACTTTCTTGTTTTTTACTTTTTAGTTAGCTTTCTAACATTTATAAAAGTTTATTTTAGAAGTTAATAACTTCATAAGGAAAAATTACATTTTCATCTGTTTTTTTTTTTATTTTTTTTTATTTTTGACTTTTTAGTTTTATATTTGTTTAAATAAAATAAAAATTATCTTTGTTTTAGAAGCATAAGATCGAAAATCAAAAACGTCGATGTGTCCACATTCTGTTAAGAGAATTCATGTGTATGAAAAAAAAAATTTTTTTCAAGTTTTAGGTCTTTGGTGTCTTCAGCAAAGTTGTAGCTTATTTTGAGAGGATTTTGGTGATATAATTTTTTTTTTTGATTTTCCGGAAAATTTTTTGAAAATTTTTGAATTTTGGTGAAAAACCGTTATTTTTGACCAAAAGTTATTCGGAAACTTTTTTTTTTGTATGAAAATCAAAAATTTTAATGATGAGGCTACCTCGGCCGGAAAAAATAAGGTATAGTTTCAGAAGAAACTATGGGTCTACGAAGGCGCAGAAAGGCTGTGGCGACGTTTTTGCTCACACACGTCGATGTGACTGAATATAAAAGTTATAATACTTTATAATATAAGAGAATTCATGTGTATGAAAAAAAAAATTTTTTTCAAGTTTTAGGTCTTTGGTGTCTTCAGCAAAGTTGTAGCTTATTTTGAGAGGATTTTGGTGATATAATTTTTTTTATGATTTTCCGGAAAATTTTTTGAAAATTTTTTGAAAATTTTTGAATTTTGGTGAAAAACCGTTATTTTTGACCAAAAGTTATTCGGAAACTTTTTTTTGTATGAAAATCAAAAATTTTAATGATGAGGCTACCTCGGCCGGAAAAAATAAGGTATAGTTTCAGAAGAAACTATGGGTCTACGAAGGCGCAGAAAGGCTGTGGCGACGTTTTTGCTCACACACGTCGATGTGACTGAATATAAAAGTTATAATACTTTATAATATAAGAGAATTCATGTGTATGAAAAAAAAATTTTTTTTCAAGTTTGTCTTAGGTCTTTGGTGTCTTCAGCAAAGTTGTAGCTTATTTTGAGAGGATTTTGGTGATATAATTTTTTTTATGATTTTCCGGAAAATTTTTTGAAAATTTTTTGAAAATTTTTGAATTTTGGTGAAAAACCGTTATTTTTGACCAAAAGTTATTCGGAAACTTTTTTTTTGTATGAAAATCAAAAATTTTAATGATGAGGCTACCTCGGCCGGAAAAAATAAGGTATAGTTTCAGAAGAAACTATGGGTCTACGAAGGCGCAGAAAGGCTGTGGCGACGTTTTTGCTCACACACGTCGATGTGACTGAATATAAAAGTATTATAAAAAAATTGGCATTCAAAGGAGTATTCTAGATTGATAAGATCTATTAATCGGAAAAGCTAAGAAAATTTTAAACTAAAAATTGGTCAGTTAAGAGTTAAACTTTGATTTTCTCATTAGATTTTCCATTTAAACCTTATTTCCTCCTTTTTAGTGCGTTTTCGTTTAACTGGGTTATTTTTTGAGTTTGAAAACTCTCTGTTACTAACACAAATTTGGTGTTTTTTTTGTTTTTTTAGCATATTTATTAATTCCTTAATTTTTTTAGATATTGCTTTTTAATAATAATAACAAAAAATAATAAAAAAAAATTTGTCCGTAATTTTTTTTTGATGCAAATAAAAAAAGGACGTATAATACACTGAAAGCTGAAGACGCCCCGCAGTACAAAGTGACTTGGTTCGCTGACAGAAATCTTTCATTGACGCTTACAGAACATTTAATGAATGAAATTTTTATCGCATTTCCAGTTAATTTGGTACAAGAATTCGAATATTGTGGACACTCTTTTAGTCTATGCATTTTAGTCTGCGGGACGTTTTCAAGTTAGAGTGTATAAAAAAAATTCATACAATCTAAACTAAAATGTGTAGAAAGCTAAGAGTTAGAGGAATAAAATGATCTTAAAAACTTTACAAAATGCCACTAAAACCTTCAAAGGATTTAAAATAGAAACGGCTTTGTTTATCAGAAACGATAAAATGCATTTTAAAATTATATAATTATACGGCTATTTTACTGGTATTTTTTTTGTTACAAAAAAGAAAAGGACGTATAAATATTAATTTAGGCCAAGCAAAGTTGTCTCTACTCTTCCGGTTAATTTTGTCTCAAAAAACTTGGTGCGGGGGAAAGTATATATCGGGAGTATATTTTTACTGAATTTTTTTTAAATCATGCCTAACCTGAAGTTCTTAGTTTTTAATGTATTAAAATATTCTAATAGTTTTTCTTTCTCAGTGTTTTACTGAGCAAAAATATATTTAATGAATATATTTCGCTGTTTGGTAAATTTTTCTTAAATTATTTGTTTTTTTTTTCATTATTTTCTTATAAGTTTAAAATAAAATATAAAGAAATTCGTGATATTTTGAAAATTTTATCAAAAAAACTAAAATTTCTAGTTAAAATGTTTATAAAATGTTAGTAAAAATGAGATACGGCTTTCTTTCCGGGAGATAACGATATAAAGTAGATTATCAAAATAACTTATAAAATTAAACAAATTCTGAAAACTTCTATGTTAATAACTTGGTTATTGTGTTTTGAGGCTATAAAGGTTTTTTTTCGCATAACTTCCAGGTTTTAGGTACGAGATTGATATTTTTAAACGAAGTCAAAAACGAGAATTTGCCAAAAGGGTGGGGTACATTTGTTTCATACAAATTCTTAGGTATTAAAAATAATTATTATTAAAAATAGTTGAATCCGCAAAATAAAATATATGTGGAAGAGATATAATTGTAAATTATCTAAAATGTTTGTGTTGAAATATCGAAATGATGTATTACAAAAATAAAAAACAATAATTGCCCGATAGTTTTTTTTTCGCGTTTTTTGGATTTTATTCGCTTGACCATACATTAAAACTAAAAAAAAAATATTTTGTATTAATTTTTTTTTTTCATTATCAACATCATTTATGCAGAATTAATTTTTGAAAAGCATACAATTTAAAACTACAAAAATGACATGGTTTTGTATGAAATAAGTATGATGTTTGTTCTTGAAAGTTGTAGATAATCGTTTGGTCAAAAAAGTTTTTATCTACCATTTTTCATGTTTTCATACAAAAAAATCGATTTTTCGTCAAAAAACATCGAAAACAGACGAAACATAAGTTTTTGTTTATTTGGACGATTCCACGACGTAAAATATACTGACATAAAATTCAAACTGATTTTTATGAAATAATTTTTATATAGCTGCATAGAAAACACATTGAATTTTAAGGATGTATAATTTTTTTTTTTTACTTTTTTGAGTATATAGAAGTTTAAAATGTGTTCAAATATGGTCCTCCGACATTTCTATGAAAAATGGCCAATTTTCGTCTTTTTAAATTTTATTATTTGAGTGCAATATTTTGCCAAAATTTATATTTCAATGATTAAAAACGTTAGGTTATAGGATTATCTTTGAGGAAAATAATCAACATTAATAAATTTTAATTGTTATTTCATCTTAGCTATCAAAAGAAATCTACCTAATCTACGAAAACATAAAAAAGTTTAATTTTTCCAAAAATTTTCTTCTACGGACCGAATTTTTTTAATAAATTTTCTTTAAGAATGTATATATACATATATATATATATATATATAAATAACTGCGTACTTAGAATTTTTAATTTTTTAGTAAAAGTTGATAAAAATTACAAGTAAAGTTTGTATCCAAAGTTACGAAATTCATACTTTCATTCAAAACTCGGTACAAAACTTGTATGTAGTATATCAAAACCGAAAAATAAACATGGTGGCTGTTATTCATACATTAAAATTTTCGGAAAAATATGATTATTTAAATTTAACTCTTATTTTCGTTTTTTTCGGTAAAAATTATATTTGAATGATTGAAACTGATATTGGAAGAGTTAAGTTTTTGAGTAAAAATCAGTTTAACTGTAAATTTTTGTTTATAAATAGAAAAAATCGGCAAAAAATTTCAATAATCATGTAAAACTGAACATTTTTTGAACCTCAATATCTTTTTAATAAAGGCATAAAAATATTTACCATCTGTTTCTTATGCTAGATAATTTTCAAGAATTCGCAGAAAAATCGATATTTCGTATTGAAAATAAATCAGTTTAAGTCAGTAGTAACGAACGCTTTGTCTAATAAATGTCATTTAAATGATAAAAAATAAAAGTGTTAGTGTTTTATCACATAGAAAACCTATTCTAGTTGGGTTTCTAATAATTTATTTTTAAAAAAAAATTAGTTTTAATGAGTTTTTCAATACAGTAAGTCATTTTTGTATTCAGCGTAACGGTGGAATCTTCCATTTATTGTTTTCGAAGTATTTTGACGAAAAATCGATTTTTTTGTATGAAAACATGAAAAATGGTAGATAAAAACTTTTTTGACCAAACGATTATCTACAACTTTCAAGAACACACATTATACTTTTTTCACACAAAACCATGTCATTTTTGTAGTTTTAAATTGTATACAGTTCAAAAGTTAATTCTGCAAAAATGATGTTGATAATAAAAAAAGAAATGAATACAAAAAAAAACTATCGGGCAATTATTGTTTTTTATTTTTGTAATACCTCAAATGGATGTATCATCGATATCGGGGTATAACTCACCATTTTTTAAGCCTCTTAGGATTTTTTGCACTCAAATGCCAAAATTTATGTTAAAAATGATTAAATGTGGATTTGATCACTGTTTTTGAAAAAGAAAAAAATATTTTTCCCATATATTTATATGGATGAATGTGCCTCACTTTTAAATGAGTGAATGCACCCCATCACATATTTCACAAATCAACACTAATTATAACTCCAAAAAACATAAAAACTTAAAAATCCCCTAAAACTTCTCATTTAAATATTCGATATTAAAGAATCGTAAAAATTAGAAAATCCTATCAAATATTAAGGAGTAATAGTAAATCGTAGAAAATCAGAAGAAATATTACTGAATAGTAAAGAGTCGTAGAAAATCTTAAAAGATCGTGAATAGTATGGGTAAACTTTAAAGAGAAGCACTGTATATTTTTTCCATCACGAATTTGAGTTAACATGATCATTCCAATATCATTATTTTACCTCAGTCTTATTTTGAGCTAAGTAAAATAATTAGGCGCATGAATTTGCAAATAGTTACCTTTTTTAATTGATTTCCACTATTCATTATTTAGAGCTTCCACCGTGGGCAAATAATTCTGCGGAACAGTTTGTAAGAATAAATCGTATGGCTTTAGAATCGGAATATGTTTCTTGCCAGTTACATCACTGGATAGACCTAATTTTTGGATTCAAACAAAGAGGACCGGAAGCTGTTCGTGCAACAAATGTTTTTTATTATTTAACATACGAAGGGTGTGTTGATTTAGATTCTATTAACAATGCTATTACAAGAACTGCTGTTGAAAGCCAAATTAAAAATTTTGGCCAGACTCCCAGTATGTTATTGGTAGAACCTCATCCTCCTAGAAGTGCCGGGATTCTTTTATCGCCAATCATGTATAATCCGATTTCAGACGATATATGTATGTCTTTAAAGTTTCAGCAACATTCATCGATTCTTCATATATCAGCTAATACTTATCCTCAATTAACTATGCCGATGGTTGTTACTGTAAGCGCAAACTATCAATTTGCTTTAAATAAATGGAATTGTAACCGTTCAAGCTCACCGTTCAATGAAGCAAGTAATATTCCTTTCAGTCCTTTGACCATGGATAGTTATTTTGGTATGTATAAGCAAATGTAGGAACACAATTACAATAAATTTATGTCAAATCAATATTCAACGTATACATTAAAATAATATTATATTAATTAGTAGCATTATTCAAAAGTTCAATTTTCCATGTCTTATTCAAAAGAGATTCAAGCAAAGTTACAAATTTATATCTCAACACTCTTTTAACATTAAAAGAGAATCAGACTCAAAAGCGCACTTACACACCCACTCGAAGGATGCAACATATACACACACGAAATTGAAAACTTCGTTCTTGCCTGCAATATTTTTATAAAATTTAAAGAAAGACGCATGTTAAATTTACAATATTTGCACGACTATATGAACATTTACGAATAGATGTGTTTATATTAATGTTTATAAGTTATTTTGCCCCAAATTCGCAAAAGCGGGCTCTGAGGATTATTCTTTGTTTGATAAGTTTTTGAAAATAAACTCTTTATTTGTAGGAGAATCATGAAGCGATGTAAGAGCTACCATATAAAGGGAAATATAAATTGCATTTAAATCGAAAATGATTCAAATTCTACAGATGATTTTTTAGAGAGGGCTTTAAATGTAAATTTGGTTGGGTTTTTTTCCAAAGACAATGGTGTTGATGAGGATAAAGAATTATTGAAACTTCAATTTTTCATCTACAGTCAGTTTAAGAGTTTAATGAAAAATTTTTCTAAGGTACATTCGTTGATGAGAATAAGAATAGTAGGGGAGAAATATAAATAAAATCTTCTTTTCCTTTCACCTTTTTAAACCCTTTATTTTTTGCTATAATTTTGCATACTTGTTCTTTATGTCATGCTAATTTTCCCTGCAAAAGAAAAATTCAATCAATCAAAAATCAATTTTTATGGTACTCTAGTTCAAACAAAATTCATTTTCAAGCTTTCTTCGATCAGAAAAATGTAAAAATGGGAAATTCTAACCACTGGGTGGTTTAGAAAAGTGCATTTCGATGGGACTCGTTTCATTGTGTATAATTAAGTGTTATTTTTAATAATTATAAATTAATAAATAGCTGAATGTTTCAAAAAATTTTTAAAAAGGCGTCTTTGAAAATAACTGTCATTTTGAAAGTAACTGTCAATTTAGGATCCACGAGAGGCACTAAATTCAGACAAAAAATCATGGCCAGAATCATATATAGCAAAAAAAGTAATCCTCAAAATTTATTTAAATTTAATAAGAAATGTCAGCTTAAAAAAGTTTCTATTACTCTGTTTCATTAGATTCTGTTTACAATGATTTTTTTTGTGAACTTTATTGTAGTTTTCTACCATGTCCTTCGGCTGGAATTCAATCAGAAGATTTCCTAGTAGCTGTGCTGACATTATTTCAGATTAGTTTTTGATTTTTTTCGACTGCGTTGTTTGTCTAAAATGATATTCATCGGAGTGAGTGAGAGTGTTTCATCTCATACTAAAAGAGATCCAGATTTAATGTTTGAAATGATCAGTTTTTTGAAATCAGTTAATAATGCTAGTTAAATTTCAAAATAAAGTGCAAACAAATAAACATGATAATATGATAATTCACTGAAGTAATGAAGTAATAAAGCAAAAATTAGATTTAAAAAAAATAACCAAACCATCGTTTACCAAGCCACAGTTATCACGAACAGAAAAAAAACAAAACAATCTTAAAACTATTAAAAAGTTTTGTAGTACTAAAAATTTCCAAAAAGTTCTCAAATTATTTTTTAGTTCGGAACTTTCAATTTAAAATAGTAACGGCATAGTGAAAAAATAAGCTGTATATAATAGTTCTATATAGTGTCAAGTCATTATCTATAGAAACTGTAGATCCATAGAAACCGACTTGTCACTATAGATAATTATTACGTACAGCCTATTTTTTTCTATATGGGGATTTGACTGTATTTTGAAATTGACCAGTTCATGGAATAATTTTATCATAAGATTAAAAAACCACAATTTGGTTATTTATTATTGGTTACCACAATTTAAACAACTGGTATTCCCCGTATTTTCTTTTAACATCATTTGCAGTGGTTTACATTTTATTTTATGTTTCGAAATTTAGAATCAATAAATGATTAATCAATAAAATTATTATGCAATTTTTGTATTTTATTCATTTTTAATTTATACAGTTCTACCAATAAACTATACCATACTTAACACTAGACGACATTTGGGCGACAATTTTAGTCAAAAAATTAAGATGAAAGCAAACTGTTTCATAACTACCGTCGATAGCAAATTTTTGATAGCGTGTGGTTTTTGGGATTCAAGCTTCAGAGTATATTCAACAGATAATTCTAAAATAACACAAATAATATTTGGACATTTTGATGTTGTTACTTGTTTATCAAGATCAGAATGTAATATAACGTCGGGTAAGAAAAAAATAAATTATTAGACAAGACTTTTAATTACAATTTTTTATTTAGACTGTTATATTGCATCAGGTTCTGCTGACTGCACAGTTTTACTTTGGCATTGGAATGCGAGAAATCAATGCATAGTTGGAGATGGAGATGTATTATACTCATTGGTTAGACATCGGAATGATTGAAATTGGGAATATATTTCTTTAATGATCTGAGTATTCATTAGTATCAATTGTTTTTGGTTGGCAAGCCGATCAAACAGCTAATTTAATAGCCATTTTATTTAATTTTCAACACGATCCATTTGATAAAGAATACAATCTTGGGTAAGTCGTAAGACAGCCCACAAAAAGCCCAACACTAAGTGGCTGAGGTGGGTATACCCGCATGTAATCATCATCATGATAAAAATTTCATCGGTCTCATGCATTCATATTACTTTATTGTTACTTACTTGAACCAAAATTAAACAGCATGTTTATTTTAGAATTATACCTCGAAATTTAATACAAGTTGCTGTCTCTTGAAGATTTAACTTATAATAAATTAAAGAAAGTATCTATGCTTATACCCGTATTATTCGTCACATCTTTCCTACTATCAATCTTAAAAATAGGCGTTGTAAGAGCTATTTTCAACTCAAAAATTTAGTCAGTATTAAGGCAAAAAAGTCGATAATTTTCACGAAGAAATTTACAGTAATGAACAATAGTTCATATTTTCCGATCATTCCGAAGCCTAGCTGATTGACATATCTGTATAAGAATATTTAATTTGATATACATTTTAATTATAGATTCCTACACCTCGAGCAACATTAACTGGTCATAATAATTCAATAATCGCTGTTGTTATAAGTGCAGAATTGGGACTTGTACTTTCGGCCTCAACTGGTAATAAAACATTAAACTCTTTTTTTTTCAAAACATAACAAACGCCATCGATGTTAGATATGAAAACGCATTTTAAACTGAATTTTTATTTTAAGAATTCAAAACTTCAAAACTAACTAAATTAACAATCTTTCGATTTTGGACAGTTTGGCGTTTGTTATGTTTTGAAAAAGTAGACATACTTTAGCGTATTAAGGAACGTGAGAATGGAAAGTATGTAGATCCTTACGGTGCCAGTTTCTGGTCTTCTCTGGACAAATTATGAAAACTAATTTATTTTTTATTCATTAGTATAATTAACATAGTTCAAATCTCTGCGGATCATTTTAATAATTTTTTTACTCAAACACTTAAATTTTTAATTGTAAAAAATCAAACCTGTTTCACAGTTCAAACTTTTCAAACAATTAAACCCTTTTTTAAATTTTGTTGTTATTGTAAAACTGATGTAAACTTTGATATTTTAGTGATTTATTTAAAATTATAATAGAAAGATACATATAAGATAGGTATATAATAATGGAATTTCAACAATGTACAATTTATTTTCCAAGGAGACTTTTCTGTGTTTCTAACTTTTATTGTTTTCATTTTTTTCGCATCGAGTATTTTATTTTGAAGTAACTTAGTATTTTTTTTTAGCCCCATAATATCTTTAAGATTAAAATACATTAGGCTCGTACGTGGGTTGATTTCAAAAGATTTCATTATACGATATTAAAGTAAGGCTTGTTTCACTTTAAATCCGCTCGTGCGTTTGAGGGTTAAATTCTATGTTATCTATCAGTCATATGATAAGTTCCGTTATTTTCTGATAAATCAATGATGATGGAATACAGCATGTGCATTTGTTTTGATATTACTATTAAAATTCGTAAAAATGTCGTCAAAAGAGAAAGATCGTCGCGATTTAATTATAAACAAATACTTAGAAAATACAAATGCGTCATTCAATTCGATCGCTAAAAGCTTGAAATTTCCTGCGAGTACTGTTCGTGATGTCATAAAACGTTTCAAAGAGTTGAAAACTACTGAAAGAAAGCAATCAACGCGAAAAAAGTAAGGTTCTCACAAGCCGCAGTTGATGAAGGACGTGGTCGCTTATATGAAACGGCATCCTAACTACTCCTTGCGTTCCGTGGCTAAAAAATTTGGAACAAATGTTACCTTTGTGTTCCGGGCAAAGAAAAACAGTGGCTTAAAATCATACACTGTAGAGAAACATCCCCGTCGCGGTGAAAAAGGTCGTCATAAGGCAAAATCACGAGCTCGTAAGCTCTATGACCAGTTTTTAACAAAGAATGATGGGTGTCTCGTCATGGACGATGAAAGTTCCATTTTGGCAGATTTTTAACAAATGCCCGGTCGAGAATTTTACATTGCATCAAAACGTTATGGTGCTGCGGAACGTTTTCGCAAAAAGTGCTTGTCCAAATTTGCCAAAAAATTCCTTATATGGCAAGCCATCTGTTGCTGTGGTCGTAAAAGCAAAACATTCATCACTACAGGATCAATCAACTCCGAAATTTACATCAAAGAGTGTTTGCAAAAGCGATTGTTGCCGTTTTTAGAAAGTCACAGCAAATCTCCGTTATTCTGGCCTGATTTGGCTACATGCCATTATTCTAGTGCTACTCTGCAATGGTATGCAGCAAATGGCGTCAAATTCATTCCTAAAGACGCAAACCCGCCAAACTGCCCGGAGTTAAGACCCATTGAAAAATATTGGGAAATTGTGAAAGGAATACTCCGGAAAACGAAAAAATTTGCCAAAAACAAAGAAAGTTTTGAGAGATACTGGAAAAAAGCCTCTGGAAAGGTCACCGATACTACTGTGCAACAAATGATAGGCCGCGTGAAAAGCAAAGTACGGCGATTTGCATATCAAGATGAAATATAATTTTTTTTTGATTCTAAAATGCACTAAATGATTAAATTTTAATAATTCACAATAAAAAAAATATATATATTGATATTCAAATAAATTTTGAACTCCTTTTCCATGAGCGGATTTAAAGTGAAACAAGCCTATCTTTTATAAAATTTTTCAGATGGACCTATTTTAGTTCATACTACATTTGGTGACCTGTTGAGGTCTTTAGATGTTCCTGATATATTGGCCACACCAGAGAACATTGCTTTATCTCGGGAAGGAACAATAATTGCCAGCTACAAAATGGGCCATATTGCTGCTTTCACTATCAACGGAAAATTACTTCGACATGAATTACATGATGATTGCATAAACGTAAATATATCAAAAATCTAACAATTTAATCTTGTTTTAAACATTTCATCTTTCTTTAAGTGCCTTTTACTATCTAGAGACGGTGAATACCTTGTAACAGGTGGAGAAAATGGGATTGTTGAAATATGGAAAACTTTTAATTTGTCCCATTTATACGCATTTGTTGCTGCAAGCAGCCCAGTTAAATCTTTAGCTATGAGTCACGATCAAAAGTGAGTAATAAGAAGATGCAGTTGTTTCTTGTCCATTTTTCCGAGGATTTTATAATATATAGATATAGAAAGTGTAGATGAAATGTCTGAGCCCTCTTGGAGTAACTTTTTTTAGGATCTTTCTAGCTATCTAGCTAAGGATAGCTTTTACGGTATTTTTTATCGGAACTGATTAATAATAGATTACCAATTTACGGCTCTGCTACCGGAAAAAGATCAACCATATAAAATTATGGAAATGTCAAACAAATAGATATTAATTTCTTCAGATAACGTTTACGTCTAATTTAGACCGTAATTTACTGTAAATTAAAATAAATCTTTGAAACTTTTTATGACTCTTCAAAATCATACTAAATTAATTACAAAATTATACTAAAATTGGCAAAATTCGTACTTAATTATTTCAACAATCATACTTAATAAATTCAAGACTCATACTAAATAACTTCAAAAAACATACTAAAAAAATTGTAAATTCACACTTAAATTAATAAAATTCATGCTTAATTTTTTTAAAATCATAACAAATAAATTCAAAATGCATTCTAAATAACTTAACCCTTGGAGGTCCCTAAGAAAAAATTATGTACGAGTCCCTAGGGTGACATGTCACCCAGAATATGTTTATCTAATTTGCATTTACTTTCAGCTTTAAAACTTAACTTTTTATGATTCTATTTTAATAACAGGATGTAAATTATATTAGTAGATAATATTTACATCCTGTAAATTATTAGTAAATTAGAATTAGAGAATTAGTAGAATTAGTAGTTTTCAGAAAAGGAAGATTTAATGTTAATTTTACATTTTGCATTTCATTTACAGGTATGTATTAGCAGGACTCTCTAATGGTACAATAATGGTATATCATATTGATTTCAACAGATGGCATCATGAATATAGACAAAATTTTTAAATTTTACTCAAAACACGTTTGGTTGTTTTGCTTTTCTAATAAATACTAATTATTAATAAGTCTTATATGAACAGTAATAAAAATATTTTTTTTCAAAAATGAATTTTAAACTTCTAGTCTGCCTCATATTATCAAAACTACATATTTAGTAGATAAAAATAGATCATATATATTAAAAGAATTATGCAAGTCCTCGATTTTGACATTTTGTTGGGAATTTTTTGATGCAGTTCGTTTTGTCTATCAGAAAAACTGTCTCATACAAAATTTCAACCCGATGGTAGAGGAATTAGAGCGGCCACAAACGATTTTTGGTCAATTTTCATATAAAGGGCTTTTAACCAATCATATATATTAAAAGAATTATGCAAGTCCTCGATTTTGACATTTTGTTGGGAATTTTTTGATGTAGTTCGTTTTGTCTATCAGAAAAACTGTCTCATACAAAATTTCAACCCGATGGTAGAGGAATTAGAGCGGCCACAAACGATTTTTGGTCAATTTTCATATAAAGGGCTTTTAACCAATCATATATATTAAAAGAATTATGCAAGTCCTCGATTTTGACATTTTGTTGGGAATTTTTTGATA